>CM056049.1:103279732-103729246 GCA_029574335.1 Rana kukunoris
AGTGTCCCCTATAGAGGAGGAGACAATGTCAGTGTGCAGGGCGAGTGTCCCCTATAGAGGAGGAGACAGTGTGTCAGTGTGAGCAGGGGAGTGTCCCCTATAGAGGAGGAGACAATGTCCACTGATGGGATGGTGAGTGACCCCTATAGAGGAGGAGACACAGGTGTCCCCTAGTGAGTGGAGGGCGAGGAGCGCGCACACCCCCTATAGAGGAGGAGACAGTGTCAGTGTGGAGGGGCGAGTGTCCCCTATAGAGGAGGCAATGTCAGCGTGCAGGACGAGTGTCCCTATAGAGGAGGAGACAATGTCAGTGTGGAGGACGAGTGTCCCCTATAGAGGAGGCAGTGTCAGTGTGGAGGGCGAGTGTCCCCTATAGAGGAGACAATGTCAGCGTGCAGGACGAGTGTCCCCTATAGAGGAGGAGACAATGTCAGTGT
Organism: Rana kukunoris; assembly: GCA_029574335.1. Taxonomy (NCBI): domain Eukaryota; kingdom Metazoa; phylum Chordata; class Amphibia; order Anura; family Ranidae; genus Rana; species Rana kukunoris. The sequence goes on from CM056049.1 coordinate 103,280,170, forward strand.
GGAGGGACGAGTGTCTCCCTATAGAGGAGACAATGTCAGTGTGGAGGGCGAGTGTCCCCTATAGAGGAGGAGACAATGTCAGTGTGGAGGGCGAGTGTCCCCTATAGAGGAGACAATGTCAGCGTGCAGAGTGAGTGTCCCCTATAGAGGAGGAGACAATGTCAGTGTGCAGGGCGAGTGTCCCCTATAGAGGAGGAGACAGTGTCAGCGTGCAGGGTGAGTGTCCCCTATAGAGGAGGAGACAATGTCAGTGTGGAGGGCGAGTGTCCCCTATAGAGGAGGAGACAATGTCAGTGTGCAGGGCGAGTGTCCCCTATAGAGGAGGAGACAGTGTCAGCGTGCAGGGTGAGTGTCCCCTATAGAGGAGGACAATGTCAGTGTGGAGGGCGAGTGTCCCCTATAGAGGAGGAGGAGACAGTGTCAGTGTGGAGGGCGAGTGTCCCCTATAGAGGAGGAGACATGTGTCGAGTGTGGAGGGGCGAGTGATCCCCCTATAGAGGAGACAATGTCAGCGTGGCAGGACGAGTGTCCCCCTATAGAGGAGGAGACAATGTGTCAGATGAGGGAATGTCGCGTGTGTCCCCTATAGAGGAGACAATGTCCCGTGGTGGAGGGCGAGTGTCCCCTATAGAGGAGGAGACAATGTCAGTGTGGAGGGCGAGTGTCCCCTATATAGAGGTGAGGAGACAGTGTCAGTGTGGAGGGCGAGTGTCCCCTATAGAGGAGGAGACAGTGTCAGTGTGGAGGGCGAGTGTCCCCTATAGAGGAGGCAATGTCAGCGTGCAGGACGAGTGTCCACTATAGAGGAGGAGACAATGTCAGTGTGGAGGGCGAGTGTCCCCATATAGAGGAGGAGACAATGTCAGTGTGGAGGGCGAGTGTCCCCTATAGAGGAGACAATGTCAGCGTGCAGAGTGAGTGTCCCCTATAGAGGAGGAGACAATGTCAGTGTGGAGGACGAGTGTCCCCTATAGAGGAGGAGACAATGTCAGTGTGCAGGGTGAGTGTCCCCTATAGAGGAGGAGACAATGTCAGTGTGGAGGCGAGTGTCCCCTTATAGAGGAGGGAGACAATGTCAGCGTGCAGGGTGAGTGTCCCCTATAGAGGAGACAATGTCAGCGTGCAGGGTGAGTGTCCCCTATAGAGGAGGAGACAATGTCAGTGTGGAGGGCGAGTGTCCCCTATAGAGGAGGAGACAGTGTCAGTGTGGAGGGCGAGTGTGTCCCCTATAGAGGAGACAATGTCAGCGTGCAGAGTGAGTGTCCCCCTATAGAGGAGGAGACAATGTCAGTGTGGAGGACGAGTGTCCCCTATAGAGGAGGAGACAATGTCAGTGTGCAGGTGTGAGTGTCCCCTATAGAGGAGGAGACAATGTCAGTGTGGAGGCGAGTGTCCCCTATAGAGGAGGAGACAATGTCAGCGTGCAGGGTGAGTGTCCCCTATAGAGGAGGAGACAATGTCAGTGTGGAGGGCGAGTGTCCCCTATAGAGGAGACAATGTCAGCGTGCAGGACGAGTGTCCACTATAGAGGAGGAGACAATGTCAGTGTGGAGGACGAGTGTCCCCCTATAGAGGAGACAATGTCAGTGTGGAGGGCGAGTGTCCCCTATAGAGGAGGAGACAATGTCAGTGTGGAGGGCGAGTGTCCCCTATAGAGGAGGAGACAGTGTCAGTGTGGAGGGCGAGTGTCCCCCTATAGAGGAGGAGACAGTGTCAGTGTGGAGGGCGAGTGTCCCCTATAGAGGAGACAATGTCAGCGTGCAGGACGAGTGTCCACTATAGAGGAGGAGACAATGTCAGTGTGGAGGGCGAGTGTCCCCCTATAGAGGAGGAGACAATGTCAGTGTGGAGGGCGAGAGTGTCCCCTATAGAGGAGACAATGTCAGCGTGCAGAGTGAGTGTCCCCTATAGAGGAGGAGACAATGTCAGTGTGGAGGACGAGTGTCCCCTATAGAGGAGGAGACAATGTCAGTGTGCAGGGTGAGTGTCCCTATAGAGGAGGAGACAATGTCAGTGTGGAGGGCGAGTGTCCCCTATAGAGGAGGAGACAATGTCAGCGTGGAGGGCGAGTGTCCCCTATAGAGGAGACAATGTCAGCGTGCAGGGTGAGTGTCCCCTATAGAGGAGGAGACAATGTCAGTGTGGAGGGCGAGTGTCCCCTATAGAGGAGGAGACAATGTCAGTGTGGAGGGCGATGTCCCCCCTATAGAGGAGACAATGTCAGCGTGCAGAGTGAGTGTCCCCTATAGAGGAGGAGACAATGTCAGTGTGGAGGACGAGTGTCCCCTATAGAGGAGGAGACAATGTCAGTGTGCAGGGTGAGTGTCCCCTATAGAGGAGGAGACAATGTCAGTGTGGAGGGCGAGTGTCCCCTATAGAGGAGGAGACAATGTCAGCGTGCAGGGTGAGTGTCCCCTATAGAGGAGGAGACAGTGTCAGCGTGCAGGGTGAGTGTCCCCTATAGAGGAGACAATGTCAGTGTGGAGGGCGAGTGTGCCCTATAGAGGAGGAGACAGTGTCAGTGTGGAGGGCGAGTGTCCCCTATAGAGGAGGAGACAGTGTCAGTGTGGAGGGCGAGTGTCCCCTATAGAGGAGACAATGTCAGCGTGCAGGACGAGTGTCCCCTATAGAGGAGGAGACAATGTCAGTGTGGAGGACGAGTGTCCCCTATAGAGGAGACAATGTCAGTGTGGAGGGCGAGTGTCCCCTATAGAGGAGGAGACAATGTCAGTGTGGAGGGCGAGTGTCCCCTATAGAGGAGGAGACAGTGTCAGTGTGGAGGGCGAGTGTCCCCTATAGAGGAGGAGACAGTGTCAGTGTGGAGGGCGAGTGTCCCCTATAGAGGAGACAATGTCAGCGTGCAGGACGAGTGTCCACTATAGAGGAGGAGACATGTCAGTGTGGAGGGCGAGTGTCCCCTATAGAGGAGGAGACAATGTCAGTGTGGAGGGCGAGTGTCCCCTATAGAGGAGACAATGTCAGCGTGCAGAGTGAGTGTCCCCTATAGAGGAGGAGACAATGTCAGTGTGCAGGGCGAGTGTCCCCTATAGAGGAGGAGACAGTGTCAGCGTGCAGGGTGAGTGTCCCCTATAGAGGAGGAGACAATGTCAGTGTGGAGGGCGAGTGTCCCCTATAGAGGAGGAGACAATGTCAGTGTGCAGGGTGAGTGTCCCCTATAGAGGAGACAATGTCAGCGTGCAGGGTGAGTGTCCCCTATAGAGGAGGAGACAATGTCAGTGTGGAGGGCGAGTGTCCCCTATAGAGGAGGAGACAATGTCAGTGTGGAGGGCGAGTGTCCCCTATAGAGGAGACAATGTCAGCGTGCAGAGTGAGTGTCCCCTATAGAGGAGGAGACAATGTCAGTGTGGAGGACGAGTGTCCCCTATAGAGGAGGAGACAATGTCAGTGTGCAGGGTGAGTGTCCCCTATAGAGGAGGAGACAATGTCAGTGTGGAGGGCGAGTGTCCCCTATAGAGGAGGAGACAATGTCAGCGTGCAGGGTGAGTGTCCCCTATAGAGGAGGAGACAATGTCAGTGTGGAGGGCGAGTGTCCCCTATAGAGGAGACAATGTCAGCGTGCAGGACGAGTGTCCACTATAGAGGAGGAGACAATGTCAGTGTGGAGGACGAGTGTCCCCTATAGAGGAGACAATGTCAGTGTGGAGGGCGAGTGTCCCCTATAGAGGAGGAGACAATGTCAGTGTGGAGGGCGAGTGTCCCCTATAGAGGAGGAGACAGTGTCAGTGTGGAGGGCGAGTGTCCCCTATAGAGGAGACAATGTCAGCGTGCAGGACGAGTGTCCACTATAGAGGAGGAGACAATGTCAGTGTGGAGGGCGAGTGTCCCCTATAGAGGAGGAGACAATGTCAGTGTGGAGGGCGAGTGTCCCCTATAGAGGAGGAGACAGTGTCAGTGTGGAGGGCGAGTGTCCCCTATAGAGGAGGAGACAGTGTCAGTGTGGAGGGCGAGTGTCCCCTATAGAGGAGACAATGTCAGCGTGCAGGACGAGTGTCCACTATAGAGGAGGAGACAATGTCAGTGTGGAGGGCGAGTGTCCCCTATAGAGGAGGAGACAATGTCAGTGTGGAGGGCGAGTGTCCCCTATAGAGGAGACAATGTCAGCGTGCAGAGTGAGTGTCCCCTATAGAGGAGGAGACAATGTCAGTGTGGAGGACGAGTGTCCCCTATAGAGGAGGAGACAATGTCAGTGTGCAGGGTGAGTGTCCCCTATAGAGGAGGAGACAATGTCAGTGTGGAGGGCGAGTGTCCCCTATAGAGGAGGAGACAATGTCAGCGTGCAGGGTGAGTGTCCCTATAGAGGAGACAATGTCAGCGTGCAGGGTGAGTGTCCCCTATAGAGGAGGAGACAATGTCAGTGTGGAGGGCGAGTGTCCCCTATAGAGGAGAGAGACAATGTCAGTGTGGAGGGCGAGTGTCCCCTATAGAGGAGACAATGTCAGCGTGCAGAGTGAGTGTCCCCTATAGAGGAGGAGACAATGTCAGTGTGGAGGACGAGTGTCCCCTATAGAGGAGGAGACAATGTCAGTGTGCAGGGTGAGTGTCCCCTATAGAGGAGGAGACAATGTCAGTGTGGAGGGCGAGTGTCCCCTATAGAGGAGGAGACAATGTCAGCGTGCAGGGTGAGTGTCCCCTATAGAGGAGGAGACAATGTCAGTGTGGAGGGCGAGTGTCCCCTATAGAGGAGACAATGTCAGCGTGCAGGACGAGTGTCCCCTATAGAGGAGGAGACAATGTCAGTGTGGAGGACGAGTGTCCCCTATAGAGGAGACAATGTCAGTGTGGAGGGCGAGTGTCCCCTATAGAGGAGGAGACAATGTCAGTGTGGAGGGCGAGTGTCCCCTATAGAGGAGGAGACAGTGTCAGTGTGGAGGGCGAGTGTCCCCTATAGAGGAGACAATGTCAGCGTGCAGGACGAGTGTCCACTATAGAGGAGGAGACAATGTCAGTGTGGAGGGCGAGTGTCCCCTATAGAGGAGGAGACAATGTCAGTGTGGAGGGCGAGTGTCCCCTATAGAGGAGACAATGTCAGCGTGCAGAGTGAGTGTCCCCTATAGAGGAGGAGACAATGTCAGTGTGGAGGACGAGTGTCCCCTATAGAGGAGGAGACAATGTCAGTGTGCAGGGTGAGTGTCCCCTATAGAGGAGGAGACAATGTCAGTGTGGAGGGCGAGTGTCCCCTATAGAGGAGGAGACAATGTCAGCGTGCAGGGTGAGTGTCCCCTATAGAGGAGACAATGTCAGCGTGCAGGGTGAGTGTCCCCTATAGAGGAGGAGACAATGTCAGTGTGGAGGGCGAGTGTCCCCTATAGAGGAGGAGACAATGTCAGTGTGGAGGGCGAGTGTCCCCTATAGAGGAGACAATGTCAGCGTGCAGAGTGAGTGTCCCCTATAGAGGAGGAGACAATGTCAGTGTGGAGGACGAGTGTCCCCTATAGAGGAGGAGACAATGTCAGTGTGCAGGGTGAGTGTCCCCTATAGAGGAGGAGACAATGTCAGTGTGGAGGGCGAGTGTCCCCTATAGAGGAGGAGACAATGTCAGCGTGCAGGGTGAGTGTCCCCTATAGAGGAGGAGACAATGTCAGTGTGCAGGGTGTCTCTGTCACTGGAGGAGGTGTGTAGATAGGTCTGTAGACACCCAGTACAGCCCGCCCCGTGTCTCCTCCTCCCCTCCCATGTGAGGCCTGTGTATACACACCGGGCACAGTGAATGGCCGTCCTGTGAGCCCGGTCCCGGTTCCTGTGTGTATCGCTCGTCCTCTTCCGCTCCCGCCTCTCCCCGCCCGCTGACAGTCATGCGTGATTACGATGAGGCCATCTCTTTCCTTGGAGAGTGGGGTCCCTTCCAGCTCACCATCTTCTTCCTTCTCAGTGCCAGTATCATCCCCAATGGCTTCACCGGGCTCTCCGCCGTGTTCCTGGCAGCCACCCCTGAGCACCGGTGCCGTGTACCGGACAATGCCAACCTGAGCCTGGCATGGAGGAATGTCAGCATCCCCTGGGAGGAGAAGGATGGGGCTCTGGTACAGAGCAGGTGCTGGAGATACAAGCTGGACACCCTGAGGAACTTCTCTGATGTGGGACTTCTTCCTGGACTACATATCAATGTCAGTAACTTAGAGAAGGAGAAGTGTCTGGATGGATGGGACTATGACAAGGACATCTATCACTCCACTGTCATCACTGAGGTGAGGGGGGACAATGGGGGGCAGGTGGAACCTTTCCTCAGCCTGGACTTAGGTGTCATGTCAGTGTGATCTTGGCAGTCAGCTTGTTCATATCTGTCAGTTTTCACCTCTCTCAGGTCTGTTTCCTCCATACTCCTTGCTTGCACCTTGAAGGGACATGAAATCACTAGTGTGTGTTCTTCCACTGATCCACGCTCACTTACCTTTTATTACACACAATGACATTATGGAGACTGACCATCCGTTTATTTTTTTGCATGCTAATCTCCATATCAGAAATGAAGCCGCTACTGAAAATTCTCGTACGACAGAATAAAAATTCCCAAGTGATGTCATGTGTTGTATTTCTGGACAAAGACTGTACTGATTACACTAAAATTCTACAAGAAAACTTTTCATGTTTGTCCCTTCAGATAATATCTGATGGAATGTCAGCTCTCTAAAGCTATGTACTAACTATCAGATATCACCCCATCGATTTGAAAGCGGTATTTTGCGTGCGATTTTCTCATCCTTTACACTGCATTCACATCTTTGCTTTTCTGTTTGATGCGTCTTCCATTGAAATGGAATAGGGTCGGGGGTTTTCCCTATAACAACAAGGTTAGGACTCAGGAATTGGAACATGGACCTCTCCCAGAGGTCAAAGGTCAGAAGGCAGGCTCCCAGAGGTCAAAGGTCACAGGGCATGTCTGACCCACCCCCACCAAAGTGTACCGCCTATCCCAACTAAGTCAGGGAAAGCGCAAGACGCATTCCCTGACTTGTTCATTCCTGACTTAGTTGGGATAGGCGGTACACTTTGATGGGGGGTGGGTCAGCCATGCCCCGTGACCTTTGACCTCTGGGAGCCTGCCTTCTGACCTTTAGGGGAGGTCCCTGTTCCAATTCCTGAGTCCTAGCCTTGTTCTTAAAGGGAAAACCCCCAACCCCAACTTCATCCCTAACACTAGCCCCAATCCTAACCAGTTTAGAGTTAGTGCTAGAATTATTGCTCTCGCTCTAACGCATGCGCCGATACCTCACATGTATTGTTTGAACAGTGTTTACATATGTGGGTGGGCTTACGTGTGCATTCACTTCAGGGCGTTTTTAATTTTTTTTTTTTTAACCACTTCCTTACTGGGCATGTAAACCCCCTTCCTGACCAGGTGAAATTTCAGCTTGCGGCACTGCGTCGCTTTAACTGACAATTGCGCGGTCGTGCGATATGGCTCCCAAACAAAATTGGCGTCCTTTTTTCCCCACAAATAGAGCTTTCTTTTGGTGGCATTTGGTCACCTCTGCAGTTTTTATTTTTTTGCGCTATAAACAAAAAAGGACGACAATTTTGAAAAAAAATACAATATTTTTTACTTGTTGCTATAAAAAATAGCCCAATTTAAAAAAAATAATTCAGTCTAGGCCGATACGTATTCTTCTACATATTTTTGGTAAAAAAAAAAAAAAATCGCAATAAGCGACTGGTTTGCGCAAAAGTTATAGCGCCTACAAAATAAGGGACAGAATTATTATTTTTTATTATTTTTTTTTTACTAGTAATGGCGGCGATCTGCGATTTTTATTGCGACTGCGACATAATGGCGGACACATCGGACACTTTTGACACATTTTTGGCACCATTCACATTTATACTGCAATCAGTGCTATAAATATGCACTAATTACTGTATAAATGTGACTGGCAGGGAAGAGGTTAACACTAGGGGGTGAGGAAGGGGTAATGTGTATCCTGTATAGTGTTCCAACTGTGGGGGGAGGGGGGGTGACTGGGGGGGTGACCGATCTGTGTCCCTATGTACTAGGAACACAGATCGGTATGCTCTCTCTATGACAGGACGCTGTCATTGTGAGAGCCGGCAATGAGAAATTATCTCATATGTTTACATATGAGATCATCTCTCATTCGCTGCACAGATCGCATCGCAAACGGCCACTCTGATTGGCCGTTCGCGGCGATCTGTGATTGGCTGTGTCCAAGGGACACGGCCAGTACACAAGTTCCCCGCTGCGCGCTCGGGAGTGCGCACTGGGAACACAGAAAGAGGCTGCCGTGAAAACACGGCAGCCCAGAGATTTAGAACCACCCTGCGGCCGCATATAGTCGTACGGCCGTAGGGAAGTGGTTAATCACTTTTATTCCTATTATAAGGAATGTAAACATCCCTTGTAATAGGAATAGTGTGTGACAGGTCCTCTTTATGGAGAGATGCAGGGTCAATAAGACCTCACATCTGTCCTGACTGGGAAGCAAATTCTCTGATCTCATGCTTTCAGCTGCAATTGCAGCTTTGTTTACTTCCAGGTACTTATGACGTCACGCCCGGGCCTCCGACAGCCATAGAGAAATCTCTATCCTCCTCATCCGGCGGCGGCTGATTCCCGATTTGTTCTTCGGGCCCCCGATGGCACGGGAGAGCCCAGAGAAGCACGGCTGGCGGGAGGGGGGGGGGGGGGTGTGTCCCCTCCTGCCGCCTATAAGAACGATCAATCGGCGGAAGTGGTTAAGGGCCTGTTCACACTAGGTGTGTTGGACAGCCTTGTTCAGGTCAACACAGGGAAAGGCAATATGCCTTGTTTCCTTTGATGCCACTTTACACCACCCATGCAGCTTTGGTGTGGACAGAAAAAAGGACAGCATGGTGCACTGGCACTGCCCCTCCAGCACAGACCAACCGCTGTACGTTCAGAACGACTGCTGGTGTGTACGAACACTAAAGTCAGGGGGAAATTTTTTCAAAATCAGAATTTTGGTGCGTTTTGTGATCCGACGGTGCCACCACTGATTTTTCAAAATTCGACCGACCAAGCCTTCAATTTCACCTCATGTTGCTACAGAAAATAATTTAAGTGGCCGGGAATCTTCTTTTCTTTCCGGGAATTCTCTTTTCTTGCACATGTGCGTTCCTTCTCAATAATATCCTCACACGTTTCTCCCATCATTGATTAGAAAATCGTTTGTTTTTCAAAAAATTTGAACATGTCCGATCACTCAAATTCGATCGCCTGCACAAAAATCGGCCATTGCTGTGTGTCCCAGTAATGGTGCGAAATTCGAAAAAAAATATTTGAAAATATTTTCGAAAGAAAATTTGTTCGGAATTCGAACCATCTTTGGCCTGCCCAAGACAGAGGGATGGGGGCCAAGGATTGGGGAAGGTGACAAGTGGGACATCAGACGCGGGGCTCAAAAACAGCCCTGTCTGTCTGACTGCAGGAAACCATTTTTATAGTAGATTGGGAAGTGGAGCGTCTCGCGTTTCCAAGACTTGATCGATTTGTCTAGGTGGTGAAGAAACCTCGCAGTGAGCACTTCCATTATTTTTACATCTCTTATAGGACGATAAGGCTATTAATAGTCGAGGGGGGGGGGGTGGGGGTGGGTTGTTGGTTTCCATCTCAAAGCTTAGTTAGGTACCTTTCACACGTGCGGACCGTTTTTTAGATCCGTTTTTTTATCATCAGTTGATCCGTTTTTCATCCGTTTTTTTTTTTTTTTTATTACATATTTTGATGAAAAACAGACGTTAGCGGATCGCATGTTAAACGGATCGTCCGCTAACGTCCGTTTTTCATCCGTTCCGTTTTTTTGAAGGATGAAAAATAGGGTTTGCTTCCGTCCAAAAAAACTGAGCTTAACGGAGACGGACGTTAGCGGATGCGTGTGAAAGGACCCATAGGAAAGCATTGCGGTCAAAAAACGGACGAACGGTTCGCTCGTGTGAAAGGGCCCTTAGACTTTGAGCTGCGGTCAGTACAGCTGAGATACATTTCCCTAGTTAGGAAGACATGCCACTCGTGGGTTAGTGCAGAAGATGTGTGAGAAGGTCATTTACCTGTCACCAGAAAGGAATCGGAACCCGTCAATGACAATAGATCTGTGCCAGGGTTCCTCTGTGTGTTTTACCTCTCCAGCATCTATCTGGATAGCTGTGGCTTTATTTAAAAGCACTATAATACCAACGCATTTTGTAGGTATTTTCTTTGTATATGTTGTAATGACAACTCTCTCCCTAGGATATCTCCCATTTTTTTCCCTTTAGATTGGAAGTTCTTTATGAAGGTTGGGTAAGGTAGTCAGTGGTTGAAGTAAAACGCCAACCATCCATCCAGGGGGTCCAGGGGACCTACGACCGGCCAGTACCAAGTCCCCAAAGTCCAGGAGATCAGGCGCAGGGGGTCATTTTCAGCACAAAAAAATGTGCTGAAAAACTCGGCTTGTACTCGAGTATATATGGTACATCTTTGTCTTCTACTGTCTAGTATCGGAAATGTATGTGATGCGTAACGAGGAAGTTAGGAACGAAGGCCAAAGGGTTCTGGTAAGGTAATTGTATGGCACAAAAGATCAATGGATTCCTGTTGCTCTGTTGGTCAAAAGACTTTTTTTTAGCATCCCGCCAGCGCAACGCTCCAATGTGAAAGGCCTCAGGCTTTCACACTGGAAAGAAAGGAGCGGCTCTTTCAGGGGGCGCATTGCAGGCGCTATTTTTAGCGCAATAGCGCCTGCAAAGTGCCTCAGTGTAGAAGCAGCCTTATACTACTTTTTCCTCTGATACAGTAGGTAAGATACTATATATGGGAATAGTTTGTTTAGAGCCCTTTCACACTGAAAGCACAGCCGCTTTAGCAGTAAAGTGCCGCTAAAACCATCATTTTAGAGGCTAGCGGACGAATAAAGGGCGCTTTAGGAGCGATATACTGCTCCTGGAGTGCAAGACTTTTTTTAACCTCCTGCCAGCGCAGCGCCTCAGTGTGAAAACACTTAGGCTTTCACACTGGGACTGCAGATGAGGTATTTTTCAGACGCTATTTTTAGCGCTAAAGTGACTGGAAAATGCCTTTCCAGTGTGAAAGGGGTCTTGGAGCTTATATACTGAAAAATACTCTAGAACATTTATCTAAGAACATTATTTTATCTGTAGAGCTGCCAGTTCTTTTTTGTCACCCTGGAGGGTTGACTTTTGGTGGTCCAGGTGCCCTATGTGAGAGGTAAATGCCTTCAATATTTGAATTCTTGATTCTTGGAAGGACTGATTTGGCTCTCCTTTGTTTTGTGTGGTTTCACCCATTGCTTGATATTCATGGTCAATCAGGCAAGCATATCATTTTATAACTTTTTTATTCTCTGTGTGTTTTGTTCTTTCCAGTGTATGTATATATCTATCTATCTCTGTTTAATATCAATATGTATAACTCTAGTACTTATTAAGTTTCTTCTTTTTCTTTTCTGTATATTTTTTTAATTCTATATCATCAGCACCAACCCAGTATGTCCTGAGGAAGCCATTAGGTGTGAAATGCGTTGACAAGCAAGCATGGAGGAGTTCATGAACCTCTGACCTGTTGATTAATACATATACCCCTTTTGTTTGGTTGTACCTTAATGGCCCTCTCACCAACCATATGAAAGGTGCAACATCTGTATTTGGGTTACTGGTGACCTTTCTCTAGTAGAGAGTGTTGTGTTTGTTATATTCTCTAAGTGGTTTTAACATATTTTGTAATAAAGATACAATTTTTATAATAACTGTCTCGTGTTGTGCCCGCAAAGTCAGTTTTTTTGTTATTTTTCAATCCCTTTTCTCCTATTATTATTATTATTATTATTATTCCTGTTGCATTTCTAGGACAGGAAGTGAAGGACAATTTTGCCAACAGACTGAATTAACAGAATAAAAGTGAGAGGCTGTAAGGATATGTAAGGATGTCTTTTAATAGTCATAGGGCAGGCTGCCAGGTCCTGGGACTTTAATTTGGTAGATTTGTGATGGCTGCAGTAAGTTCTCCATCTCTGCAGAGTGGTTAAACGATTCTGCCCATTCTCTGGGTTAATTTGATATGGTTAATGCGGAAGTGTTTCTCCTTGAAATCTGTTACACAGTGGGGGGTCTTCTTCCCTGTCTTAAGGCTAACCCCCCCCCCCCTCCAGACGACTCCATTGTTCTGTGTCTGGCTGTTTGTGTACATTGATTGCCCCCTTGGGCTTCTGTCTCATTACACATAGCAGTCCTTCTATTCAAGCTATCGGACCAATCCCTGCTGACCCTCAGTCCTCATTTGCATGGCTAAGAGAACCTAATTGTGAACTACAATGTAGTTTACAATTGACCAATAGGAAAGCAGTTGTTGGGGGCGGGGTGTGTAAACTGCTGCATAAAAGTGTGTTTGTGTGCACCCAATAAAAGAGTTTCCTGTTTGAACTTACATACAGCCTGCCTAGTGTTTTGTTCTGATGGATTTCAAATGGCACATAGCTGTAGTTCGGATCCCGGAGCCTTGGATGACCGAACCATCAGATGTTGCGATCTGCAATCTGATCCAATAGTAGCAGAGGAGTGTCAGGAGATTGAAACCGAGCGAGCAAGGGTCTTGTTACAGTCATTAATGTGTGTTTCTGTGTCTAATCCAGCTCTTTTCAGTCAGTGTGCCTTCATGTTTTTTTCAGAGGTGCCTTGAAAAAATCCCAAAGAATGTATACAAGCCAGCGGGTGGATAAAACCTGCCTTTTAGATGAACAAAACCACAGGTTTTCATGGTGCACCATTACAACCTTCCAGCCTCCGTATCCTAACATCCAATTACATCATTTGTTGATACAGAGGCTATTGGGCACCTGCAAAGCACCCTTGTTTGCCCCTCCCTTGCCCCCCTCCGTCAGCACTGGGGGTCACATTATGAGTTAGACCCCTTTCACACTGAAACATTTTTACAGCATGTTAGCGTTAAAAATCGCGTTAATAAAACACTCTCCATGCATCTCAATGGACCCTTTCACACTGAGTCCTGCAAGCAGCATCTTTGGAGCAGCTTTTGGGCACTGAAAAAAACTCTCCAAAAACGCCTCTCTTCATTGAAATGAATTGAAAAGTGCTGTAAAAACACCTTGCCCTTTCACACTAAGGCACTGCAAAAACACCCTAAAATGTTTCGGGCGTTGGCAGTGTGAAAGGGCTTCTGAAAGCACTCGGGCTTTCACATTGGGATTGCAGATGAGGCTTTGCTCGAATAATGCTTAAAAAAAACGCCCCAGTGTGAAAGGGGCCTTAAGGAGAACAACTTGGGGAAAGAGCAACACTGGAATGATAATCGCTACTAGTGTGTAAAGGTGAATTTGCTTTGGAAGAATACATTTCCTCTTACACTTGGTGGATATTTGTGGATGCTGCTGCATTATGTAAACTACCGTATTTATCTTCATATAGGGCGCCCCGGCGTATAGCGCGCACCCCCAACCTGGAAGGGAAATTTCAGGGAAAAAAAAATACTTACAGTTGGAATGCCCCTCGTCGGTGTATTGCGTCCATCGGAGAGGCCTTGTCCGGTCCGGCGTCCATCTGCGGCCTTGGTAGTGTCCTCCCTGCTTCTCCCGCACTGTTTTTGAGTCGATCCTCGCTTCCCGCGCTGTGTTTGAATTCCGCCGCCGACATATACCGAGCGCAGTACACTCGGGCACGCTCAGCTCCTCTCGCATAAAGTAAGGTGACCAGATTTTTAAAATGAAATCCGGGGACATATTTTTTCTTTACTAGTAATGGCAACAATCAGCACTTTCTGCCCGTCGCCGCCCACCTCACAGTCTCTCTTACTCTTCGGGCCCCGGCTACTACTGGATGGGGAGCGGAGGAAGATCACTCCACCAGGGAAGGCAATAAGATAGGCAGGTGGCTGGCCAGGATTTGAGCCAAGGCAGAAGAACATGCGAGCAAAGCTGAATGGGCATGCGCCTGAAACTGAAGAAATATTCCCTTCTCTCCGACCAGCACATGATCATCAGAAAGGGGCACAGATAATGGAAAAAAATACAACCCCCCTATGCTAGTAGGCACGGTGGGGGTGCATGATTCTATTTTTTTTATTTTAATTCTTCACTGATTGTCTTTGAAAATGCCCCTGCCCCCTATTAAATCCAATCTGGGGACAAAACCAGGGGCAGACTTGGCCCGGGGACAGTGTCCTCAATCAGGGGACTGTCCCCTGAAACTGGGGTTGTCTGGTCACCCTAGCATAAAGGCTAGGAGGCGGCACAGGGCGTGACCGCGAGGGGAGCCAAGCCTGGCCGAGTGTACTGCGCTCAGTATATGGCGGCGGCGGCGTCGTTCAAACACAGCGCGGGGATCGGCGTATATTGCGCACCCACGATTTCCCCCTGATTTTAAGGGGAAAAAAGTGTGCGGTATACGCCGATAAATACGGTATTGATTTGTTTAGTTTTTACATGTTAGAATTGTTTTGCCTTGAGACTTTGTATGGAATTTTACAGGGTGTTTTTTTTGTAGTTTGACTTGATCCTTTAACTGTGCTATATAAATGGCAATCGTAATCACCAGAAATATCTGCTCTGGCTTGAGGTTTTGGAGGGGTGGGTCATATATTGGTGTACCATTATTGTTTCTTATTGCTGAAGGAAAATCATCTTTGCTTGTAACTTCTGAGCAAGGAGAGTGTTAGCCATAGACGTGCACAGGGAGTGTGCCAGGGCACACCATAATCAGTACATGTTGTGCAGATTCCCCCTACTGCCTGGGCTACCCCCTTCTCTGTGTTGCCCCCCACCCCACAGCTGGCTTCCCTCCTCTCCTTCAAGATGCTCCAGCAATGTTTCAGAATGGAAATTGGGGGAAGGGGGCAGTAAATATGACATTTACCTGCCCCTCATCTTCTAAATGAACACACTCACTGTGTCCATTCATAACTGAAGCATAGTAAACAGTGTTTTTTAAGCTTCAGTTTGTCAATGAACAGGAATCCACTCAGCGCAGAGCGCTTCTAATTCGTTCACTGTCCTGTGCAGCTGAGGCTGCAGAGATAAGCGTGTGTTTGAGGTTTGGGGTGTACACCCTAATGCAATAGGCTGCGCACACCGATGGTGTCAGCCTTGTTGACTTTATCATACCCTTTACTTTTGAGTTCATATGACCAGTATTTTAGGAGGTTGAGGGATGGAAGGCCAGTTTATTTTCTAACTGGTGCAATTCTTTGTGAGAAGAGTGTTGCGGTGAGCTGTATAACATTTATGCGTGGACACTAATGCATTTCACATGACTTATCATTTTGTGAGCCCATAATAATGTAACGGTCTGGAGGACTGATCCCACATTTTCTGTAAAATATTGGTCAGTAACACACTAGGTAGCGTTTGGGGGGGGGGGGGGGGTCATGTTTAACGGAGTCATTTGTTCATTTGTCAATGACACATTCTTGCTTTTATTAGGTTCTAAGCATACTTCTAAAGAAAAGGGAGCATGGTCTGACCAAGTGATGGGGTGCATCTTTCCTAAGGATTGGTAGGTTAAAAAGAGGGGGTTGTAAATCTCTCGGTATGCCGCGTAGGTCCCTGCTCTTCCCCCTGAATGGTGTGTGTGGGGCTAAACACAACTAGGGTTTAATCGGCATCTTCCTGGCCTATCCATCCAGACAGTCTCCCTTGTTCCTGCTACTAGCGTTGGTTTATTTTCAGCTGTTTATTTTGACAGTGCTGCTGGACAGCTCTTAGGCTGCATTCACACCTAAGCGTAGGCGATTTGCAGTGTTTTTTACTGCGATTTGCCACGACAAATTGCGCCGTTTTTTACCGCGGTTTTGTACAGGTCATTGGCACCAATGGGAAAAAAGCCCAAGCCGCCCGATTCGCGCGACAAAAAAGGGTCCGGGACTTGTTTGAGCTTCAGGCGTTCGGCGTTTTGCAGTAGAGATGTGAACCATCTCCATAGAGAATAATGTTCTTTTTCCCCTCTAGCGTCTTTGAGCGTCGCGCTTCAGACGGCAAAACGCTCAGGTGTGAATGCAGCCTTAGGAACTCGGATGGCACAACAATTATAAAAAAGTGTTCTTTATTCTCTGAAGTTTTTTGCCACCGGGATATTTGTGAAAATGTACACGGGACACTTGTACTACCTCTGCCGAGCGACTTAACTTGACAGATAGTAACCCATGTTTAAACGTCAGTTTTACCGCATTTGCATGCCACATTTACATATTAGAAGCGTGTAGCGGTCACCACCGTTTACGACCTTCCATCCACCCACGACAAGCTTATCCGACACACTCCGACAATCCTGCATACACAATCCATATCAATTCCCCAGAAAATGAGACTGACCGCTCTATCTTCTGGTTTCAAAATGAATGAATCCTTTAATGGTTTCTTCTCAGCTATTTATGCAGTTACAAGCATGTGACAGTAATCAAAGGGACAATGAAATCTCCACCCCCCTAATCACACACTAAGGCTAATTACTAATTAGGGTCCAAACATTTCGGCACCGATCTTGACGAGACACATTCCTTTAGATAATGACATCAAAACAAAATACTATTACACAATGATTTGACCTCCATCCACATCTTTAGACAGACATACTGTCTCCGGCAGAAAGGTCTTAACACCTTTACACAATGGAAAATTAAATGTCTAGGAGTAGATGCAATTGACACCTTTCAAAAGAATGTTTTCCCACATTGAATAACCAACAACTTGTGATATCTCAAGACATCCTGCAAACATGAATTATTATTAATGTCCCATCTCATGTAATTCATAAATTATGATTCACTAGCCACCCCATGCCCAAAGGGGCACAGGGTGGACTCAGACTCAAGAGTTATCAGTGACGCTGACACAGGAGTATTCCCCATCCTTCCAAAGTCTCTGGTTGTCACGGGTCAATCCGTTACAAAGCGTTTTCTAAATAAAAAAATTAATTGCTAAAAACGAAAACTGCCTGTAAATGAAATGCATTTTGCCGCTTTTTGTGCTTTGAAATGCCTCTAAACTGAGCATTTTTCTTTCCCAAAAAAGTCTCGAAATGACCCTGTGTACATGTACTGATAAGATAACATAGAGGAGAGTCCCGGAGCAGTTGAAAAAAATGCCCAACTGCTCCTAAACATCTATTTAGCAGTAACAGTGTACATGCGGCCTGATGCCTCGTACACACGAGCGGTTTTCCCGGCGGTCAAAAGTCCGCCAGAAAAACCGAGAACCTGCTTGGTTGCTTTTCCCCATGTACACATGGCTGGTTTTCCCCGACAGGAAAACTGCCATGACAGCTTTGGTCAGGAAAACTGGCCGTGTGTATGCTCCACTGCAGTGTTTCCCATAGGAAAACTACTGAGCAAAAAAAATGCAGAGATTCTTGGTGGGGAAAAAAGAGAACAAGTTCTAATTTTTTTGCTTTCCAAAAAATGCTTCTAACCTCAACTGCCTATAAACGACTCCGGTGTACATGTGCTAATAAGAGTTCAGGGGCAGATAAAAAAACATGCCCAACTGCTCCTAAACGTCTGTTTTACCAGCAGCAGTGTACATGATGCCTAAGGCTTACATGTACTAGCGATCAACTAAGATTCTATGACGACTGAAATGGTGTTGTGTTGACCCTGCATACCAGCATTAAGAAACCAGCCATTCTAGGATATGCCTCCCTGTCATTATCTTATCAATGACAAAACTTGATCCACCAAACAACCACAACAGCTGACTTTGAAATGTGCACGTGATATGACTCATGGGCTCCTGAACTGCCTTCTGTGTGCTCCGCACCTCTGCCTAAAACTGGTAGTTCTAATCTATCATTTTCAACACAGATTACATTTTACAATGCTTTGTATCACTAGTAAAGGGTAAGCATGTCATTTAGTTTTTTTTAATGTACATCTAGATTAGATAAAAGCAATACATTAAACTTTACTTACAAAAAAGTGTTGTACATTGTGCATTTCTTCCTTGGCTTATCTTGTTTATTCTGTTATGTTGCAATAATGCACATTGTTGTGTTTCCAGATGTAATGTTATGCTTTCTTTTTTTTTTTTTTTTTTTTTTTTTTTAAGGACCTCGTTTAGTTTCTTTAAATAGGGGGGAAAAAAACAGTTTAGTACATCAAAATGCAGCACACAAGTTTTTTCATGTCAGTATGTTTTTGGCCTACTCTTCATAACTATGGAAGAGCCCTGGGGCCATCATAAAAAAAAAAAAAAAAGTCAGAATTCTGAGTTTCAAAGTCAGAATTCTGAGTTTCAAAGTCAGAATTCTGAGTTTCAAAGTCAGAATTCTGAGTTTCAAAGTCAGAATTCTGAGTTTCAAAGTCAGAATTCTGAGTTTCAAAGTCAGAATTCTGAGTTTCAAAGTCAGAATTCTGAGTTTCAAAGTCAGAATTCTGAGTTTCAAAGTCAGAATTCTGAGTTTCAAAGTCAGAATTCTGAGTTTTAGTCCAGGTTCACACTGGGTACGATTTAGTTTGATTTGAGATGCGATTTCACATGTGAAATCGCATCTTAAATCGGCGGCATTTGCCGGCAATGACACCGTCCTAATCGGTGCGACGCCGTATCTGCGGCGCTGCATCGATTTCAAAAAGTAGTTCCTGTACTACTTTTTGCGGTTTCAGGACACGATTTTCATTGACATCTGTGCAGAAAGCTGCACAGATGTCTCTTAAATCGCAGCCGAAATCGGGACTGCCAGCGGGAGTGAAATCATGCGAGTTCAGCTGAACTCCCACGATTTCACTCCCGCAGCCCAGTGTGAGCCAGGGCTCAAAGTCTGAATTCTGAGATTCAACGTTTTCTGAGGTGTTTTTTTTTTTTTTTTTTTATGATGGCCCCAGGGCTCTTTCATACATAACCGCTCATTATGTGTTCATACATTTAAAATTGGAAATCTATTGAATAAAAAAAAGACAATACCTAACTCTTTCAAGAATGGTATGGAAGAGTTACAGTGGCAATGTCTAGTGGTTCTTGATGTTATTATTATTATGGTTCAGGATTTAGGCCTCATGCACACAGGGCATTTTTACAGCTGCATTTAGGAGCCTCAGACTTTTTTTTTTTTCTTGCAGCTTAAAAATGCCTCTTCATGTTATTCTATGTGTCCATGCACAGACAGGCTTTTAGGAGCTGTAAGTGGCATAGGTGTTTTTCAAGCTGTAAAAAAAAAAATCCCAGGGCCAGCGCGTTCCGAGGACCGGCGTTTAGAGCTGTAAAAGAGTCTGATGCTGCTAAATACGGCTTAACGATTGGTACAGCCGCGTTAAATGTTTTTTTTTCTTTTTTGACATGGCAAAAGCAATGCTTCCCTATGAGAGCCCATTGATTTTAATAGAAGGCGCACCACAAGTCAGATCATGATGATCCGACTTGCTGTGCGACTTGTGCGCTGAGGATCTTGAAGGGGAACCCTTGCCAAAAGAAAAACTGGCCTGGGATTCACCCCCAGATTTTAAGGGGAACCCCAATGCCAAAATCCATACCAGACCCTTAACTGAGCATGCAGTTCGGCAGGTCAGGAAAGGGGGGCATGCTCGTCGAACAGACCGAAATGCACACGGGCCGAATGTTTGCCTTTTTATTTATTTTAATTGTCTCCCGACATTCGGCCCATATGTACCCGGTTTTAACCACTTCAGGTCCGCGCTATTAACAGAATACGTGAACAGCGCTGACCTGAGGCGCCGGGGTCACGTCTTTGGACGTGATTTGCTTGTAATTCCCCGCGCGCACCACAGGGTGGCGCGCGGCGGGGAAAAACAGTCCCGACGCATCACCGAGGATCCGATGCGTGTACCCGGCGGCCGCGATGTCGTCAGGTGCACGCGATCGTCGGTGAGTGAGCAGGGACGTGGAGCTCTGAGTGTAAACACAGAGCTCCACGTCCTGTCAGGGAGAGGTGACAGATGCTGTTTCTCTTGTACATAGGGAGACAGCATCGGTCACCTCCCCCAGTCACCCCCCTCCCCCCACACAGTTAGAACACACCCAGGCAATACATTTAACCCCTTCCTCACCCCCTAGTGTTAACCCCTTCAATGCCAGTCACATTTATACAGTAATTAGTGCATTTTTATAGCACTGGTCGCTGTATAAATGTGAATGGCGCCAAAAATGTGTCAAAAGTGTCCGATGTGTCCGTCGCAATATCGCAGTCCCAATAAAAATTGCAGATCGCCGCCATTACTAGTAAAAAAATAAAATAAAATCATAATTATGTCCCCTATTTTTTTTTTTTTTTTACAAAAATACGTAGAAGAATACGTATCGGCCTTAACTGAGAAAAAAAAATATAAAAAAAAAAAAAAAAATGGGATATTTATTATAGCAACAAGTAAAAAATATATATATATTTGTAAATTGTCGCTATTTTTTTAATTATAACGCAAAAAATAAAAACCGCACGGGCGATCAAATACCACCAAAAGAAAGCTCTATTTGTGGGGAAAAAAAGGACGCCAATTTTGTTTGGGTGCCACGTCGCACGACCGCGCAATTGTCAGTTAAAGCGACGCAGTGCCGGAAGCTGAAATTTCGCCTGGGCACGAAGGGGGTTTATGTGCCCAGTAAGCAAGTGGTTAAGCTGGCCATACACTCTTTGAACTGGCTGAATTCTTTGACTTCTGTTGAATGGACTTTGATGGAATACTTTTGCCAGTCAGCAGCTGCAGCCTTTGATCATCTTATTCTGACAGCAGCAGGTGGTCCCGCTGTCAGAATCCATTAAAATTCTGTCTAAGTGTGTTTGAACGAGCACCAATACACTGCCAAACAAGAATTCTCTTGCCTTTGTGGCTGTGTGTGGTGAAGAGATGAGCTTGGGCGTGTTATTTGGATATACTGTGTATATTTATTTTGTGTCTCCAACGAATCCCAGAGCGCTGCCAGGACTAAGGATGAGCTTGGGCGTGTTATTTGGATATACCGTATTTATCGGCATATAACATGCACAGGCTTACCATTGCCATCAGTGCAGCCTCACACGTGCCATCCGTGCAGCCTGATCGATGCCCATCTGCAGCCTCGGAGGGCAGAGGGAGGGGGGCAAGACGAGTGCCGACAGAATACAAACAGGAGAATCTCTTGTTTACTCTGTGGCCTCTTTAATACAAAGTCCCGCCTCCTATGATAGACAGAACAGTCGTCCAATGGCATCCCAGGAGACGGGACTTCCAATACAGACGCTGCTGAGTAAACAGGAGATTCTCTTCATGTAATCTGACGGCGCTCCTTCTGTCCCCTCCAAGGCAGCGCAGATAAATACGGTGTATATCTTTTGTGGCCCTGGGGGCCACAAACAATATATATCCAAATCCCCAGGGGGGCCATATTAAACCAACAGGGGCCGCATTTGGCCCGTGGGCCGGACTTTGGACATGCCTGCCTTAGATCAAAGCCGTCCTTGTCTTCCCCTCCGGCCACAGTCTTCTCTCCTGGAGGTTACTTCCTGGTATCGCCGATCCAACACTGTGATTGGCCGAAGCCGCAATGACGCCACTCCGCGCATGCACACGGTAGCGGCACACACTGGGGAAGAAACGTCACAAAGTTTCCTTTCTTCCCAGTGCATGCGCCATTTGTATTATCGGCAGACTACAAGTGAAAAATCTCCTAAACGGTGCACGTTTGGGAGATATTTCCACTACCTATAGGTAACCATAGAAAAAGGCTTACCTATAGGTAGAAGTAAAAAAAGAGTGTTTATAACCACTTTATTAAACCAACGAGTGGCAATAAAAAAGGCTGTTTTTGTAAGCAATGCTTCAGTTGCAAGAATTGGGCCTTTACTGTTCTCTCGGGAGGTAATAATGAGCACTTCCTGATGTCATAGGCCATTTGTTATTGAAGATTATTCAACTTCTTTCCAGAAATCTTGAGTATGAGTGAGACCCACTGTTGCCATTCTAAAATAGGGAATTTAAATAGAAGGAATTGTGTGTGTATATGTGTGTGTGTGTGTATGTATATGTATATATATATATATATATATATATATATATATATATATATATATATATATATATAATTATAATTTTTTTGTTTCAAAGTTATTGTACACTTCTGACATGAATGAATGAATGAATGAATGAATGAAAACTTGTATAGCGCGACACATGCGAACTGAATCGCCTCTGGGCGCTTGTTGTTCCTGTCTCCTTTGATATCAAAAGAGAAAAGTCTTAACCTTTTTTCTAAATGCTAGGTGGTTCTCCTCCAACCGAATGCTGGTTGGTAAAGCGTTACATGAAACATGAACAAGGCATATTCTTCTATAGTGTGTACTTGTCTCAATCCAGAGTACTGTGTAATTTCTGTCTGCTGCCTTGTTCATCTGCTATCTGCATGAGTCACCTTTGACATGTTTTCCTTTAAGCCAAGCTTAAAAAAGGTGACAAGGGAAGGCATCTTCAACACACAGCATGTGATTGACAACCTCAGCGGTTTCTCAGTGTGAAGGGGGGTGTCTCTTTCCTCTAATCATCTCTCAGGCCGCGTACACACGACCAAATAAATCTGTTCAAATCGGTCTGACAGACCGATTTGATCAGATTTGTCTGCTGGGCTATTTTGGTTTGATTGCTGTACACGATCAAACCAAAATCCCCGCCGGCAGACAGCGCGGTGACGTGGCGATGACGTTGATGCCGCCACGTCACCGCACCAGGAAGTAAAACACTTCCGCGCATGCGTCTAATCCATTCGACGCATGTGCGAGCAGATATGAAAGCATGCTTTAAAATCTGTCTGCTGGCCAAATCTGTCTGTCCGCCCGTACACACGATCGAATCTGTCTGCTGGGACAGTCTGGCAGACTGTTTCCAGCAGACAGATTTGATCGTGTGTATGCGGCCTTAGACTTCTCACTTCACTTGGTATATGTAAGGGTTTATAACTGCTTTTATTTTCTTTATGTTCAGGATAAAAAAAAATATTGGGTAAACCTGAGAGGAGGAATAAAAAAATAAAAAAAATAAAAACATTTTCTACTCGCAGCCAGCATGTTATCTCTAGGCATTTGTTTGTGTCGTATGGTGTTGGGAAGGATTGGATCTCAAATTGTTATTGCTGTAAATTAGGGAGAATACCCTGCTCTTTGTGCATGTAACCATTATCAGTGAAAGCAAGGAAGAAATCCAGAACTCTAGATTTGTCCCAAGAACAAGGTGTAAGGGAAGTTTTCCAAGGAGAACAACTGTCTATAAGAGGGAAATTTCCCAGAATTCCCTTAACTTCCTGTTGCAACATCTGAGACAGGAAATTAAGGTAATTTTCCTTTTAATGAAACAAAGACAGCAAGAAAAATAACCCCTTCCATACAAACGTAATGGTATGCAAGGAATATATTAGATAACTTGTTGTGAATAGGCTCAAAAAGCCAAAGGAAAGACATATACTTCTCTGTTAGTACGCAAGGGCCTGTATTGATTTTTAGGAAGTGAAAAATTGAACAAACAGTTCTAGGCTCTCCTCTTGGACATTGTAACGTGCTCTGCAGAAAGTGTTATGAAAGCACCTTGTGTTTAAATATTTCTCAGATTTTTTTTTTCAAACAAGATAGATTCTGTAGGTTTCCACCCGCAATTTTTTTTTAACTTTTTTTTAAAGTCAGCAGCTACAATGTTTGTAGCTGCTGACATAAAAAAAAAAAAATTGCGGGTGGAACAGCACTTTAAGTGCAAACCTACAGACAATTACCTGTCCTAGGTGACCACGATGTCGCCCCCCCCGAGGCTGATCTGTTGATCGTGGCAGGTCCCGATGCCGCCATCCTCACTAAGGGAAACGGGCAGTGGAGCCTTGCAGCTTCACTGGTCGTTTTGTATGAACAGAAGATCATGGATTTCCCCTAGTGAGTCCACCCCCCCATACAGTTAGAACACACCCAGGAACACACTTAACCCCTTCCCTGCCCCCTAGTGTTAACCCCTTCACTGCCAATGGCATTTTTATAGTAATCCAATGCATTTTTATAGCACTGGTCGCTATAAAAATGCCAATGGTCCCAAAAATGTGTCAAAAGTGTCCGCCATAATATCACAGTACCGAAAAAAAACGCTGATCGCCGCCATTACTAGTAAAAAAAAAAATATTAATAAAAATGCTATAAAACTACCCCCTATTTTGTAAACGCTATAACTAATTGCGATTTTTTTTTTTTTACGAAAATAGGTAGAAGAATACGTATCGGCCTAAACTGAGGAAAAAAATGTTTTTTTATATATTTTTTGGGGATATTTATTATAGCAAAATGTAAAAAATATTGAATTTTTTTCAAAATTGTCGCTCTATTTTTGTTTATAGCGCAAAAAATAAAAACCGCAGAGGTGATCAAATACCACCAAAAGAAAGCTCTATTTGTGGGAAAAAAAGGACGCCAATTTTGTTTGGGAGCCACGTCGGACGACCGCGCAATTGTCAGTTAAAGCAACGCAGTGCCAAATCACAAAATGTGCTCTGGTCATTGGCCAGCAATATGGTCCGGGGGTTGAGTGGTTAACCAGTGGGAAGTTAGGAAAACTGTCACTTGACATTAAAAAAGTTAACGGTAATCTGTATCAGTGAGTACTTGAAAAAAAGTATCGGTACTTGTAAAAAGTGGTATCAGAGCAATCCTATTCATTATCATACTATAAGTGCCAGTTTACACATACAGTTGTGCTCATAAGTTTACATACCCTGGCAGAATTGATGATTTCTTGCCATTTTTCAGAGAATATGAATGGTAACAAAAGCTTTTCTTTCACTCATGGTTTGTGTTTGGCTAAAGCCATTTATTATCAATCGACTGTGTTTACTCTTTTTAAATCGTAATGACAACAGAAAATTCCCAAATGACCCTGATCAGAAGTTTACGCACCCCAGTTCTTAATACCGTGTATTGCCCCCTTTAACATTAATGACAGCTTGAAGTCTTTTGTGGTATTTGTGGATTAGGCTCTTTATCTTCTCAGATGGTAAAGCTGCCCATTCCTCCTGGCAAAAAGGTTACATTTCCTGTAAATTCATGGGCTGTTTGAGATCTCCCCAGAGTGGCTCAATGATATTGCGGTCAGGAGACTGAGATGGTCACTCCAGAACCTTCACTTTATTCTGCTGTAGCCAATGACAGGTCGACTTGGCCTTGTGTTTTGGATCATGGTCATGTTGGA
This sequence comes from Rana kukunoris, assembly GCA_029574335.1. Taxonomy (NCBI): domain Eukaryota; kingdom Metazoa; phylum Chordata; class Amphibia; order Anura; family Ranidae; genus Rana; species Rana kukunoris. The sequence goes on from CM056049.1 coordinate 103,305,296, forward strand.
ATGTCCAAGTGCATCCCATGTGCACCCCAAGGGCTGATGAATGCAAATGTTCAAGTATTTTTTGATAGCATACTGCATTTATCTTGCCATGAGTTTTGACCACATTTCCTAAAACTTTTTTGTAACTTATACATCCTCAGGATATCAGCGATGCACCTTCGTGTTTCACAGTAGGAGCGGTGTACCTTTCATCATAGGCCTTGTTGACTCCTCTACAAATGTAGTAGGGGTGCAACGAATCGTCACCGATTCGTGATCAGAACGGGTCACCCCGTTCGGATCGGCACACCCCGCGATCTGCGGAGCGCTCCGGAGCCTCGGCCTAGGAAAGTCCCCGGCTTTGGCCTAGCTAAGGAGCGGCGGCCATCTTGCTCCACCCAGTGTGCTTGCCAGAGCCCAGTGCACAGCGCGACACGCCTCCCCGCGCAAACTTGTAGTCAGCGCGCTGAGGCGGGGAGGCGTGTCACTCTGTGCACTAGGCTCTGATCCGTTTTTTGATCCGTTGCACCCCTGTCCAGAAGGAATCGGCATGGAATCTCTCCCGCTTGCTCTGTTACCCTGCTCTGTTACCCAGAATGCTCCCTCACTCTCACTCATGCTTGTGTTATTATTTTTGGTTACAGGCATAATGACCCTCTATTGCAGAAGTAGGCAAATGTACAGTACCATCCTCTAGTTGTAGAACAACAAGTCCAATCATGCCTCTGGAATAGGTTAAAGAAAAGCTGTTGTTTTGCCCCAAATGTGCAAGCATAGGTTTGCTTTAAAGGCTATGTTCACCTTTAAAACAAATATTAAATCACATGATTTTGCATTTATTATTATTATTTTTTTTTAATGAGCCTGCAGAGCATTGCACTTGCCTTCAGCAGATCGCAGGTGCAATGTCAGGCTCGGGTTTTGTGCCGTATTCCCATTGGGCTTTCTGTTAGAAAGTTAGAGGAAGAATGAATGAACTACAAGCGTGCTGAATAATGCACTTGCAGCCAATTCAAACTATAAGCATGTCTGCAGACTAAAGTTATTGTCATCACAAAACGGAGCTTATGTGGTTAAATACAGTATATGTAAATCTGACGGACTGTTTACATGTTAAATTTTAAAAGCCACAGCAAACCTGCTGACCTTACATGGTTGCTAATGTGACAGAACAACTCTGATATTCACATTTAACTAAATCTGATAATCAGAGTTGTTCTGTCAGATTAGCAAATAGCAACCATGTAAGGTCAGCAGGTTTGCTGCTGCTTTTAAAATTTAACATGTAAACAGACCGTCAGATTTACATATACAGGGCCAGATTCTCATATATTTTCGGCGGCGTAGCGTAAGCCATTTACACTACGCCGCCGCTGCGTACTAGAGCAAGTGCTTTATTCTCAAAGCACTTGCTCTGTAGTTTTCGCCGGCGTCTCGTAAATCGCCAAGCGTAAACCCGCGCAATTCAAATGGGGCGGCTTGTATTTAAATTAAGCGCGCCCCCGTGTCGAACGAACTGCGCATGCGCCGGCCGGGGAAATAGCCCAGTGCGCATGCTCCAGCTCACGTCGGGAAGCGGCGTTGAAACCGACGTCAAAGCGACGTGAGCGTCACTACGCAAGTCCCTATTCGCGAACGAGTTAGTAAAACGACGTAAGCGACGGAAAAAGCCGACGCTGACCCGACGCCATACTTAACATGGCACCCGACGGCATCCGACGGAACTTCGTAAGGTTACTCCACATAGAAGCTGGGGTAACCTTACGAGTCCGTAAACGACGTACGCGACGACGGGGCGGCGTAAAAGCGATCGGGAATCGCCGTACTAGCCTCATTTGCATATGTGAAACGTGAAGGCCACCTAGTGGCCGGAGTTGTCATTACACCTACGATCCGAAAGTGTAATGCTTTTACACTTGTCGGATGTAGAAGCGTATCTATGCGTATCTATGCAAAAGTGATGCTAAGCATCACGCGCATAGATACGAGGAAAAAAAAAGGCGATACGACGGGGTATCTGAGATACTCCGTCGTAACGCCTCTGAGAATCTGGCCCACTGTATTTAAGCACATAAGCTCAGTTTTGTGATGAAAATAACTGAATCTAAAACTCTGTTGGGTGTAACAAGATTAGTCTTTTTTTCTTTAATTGCTGATCCGAAAAATGATCCGATCCGTGACTCCTGATCCGAGGATCGATCCGATCCGTGAGTTTTTTGATCCGTTGCACCCCTAAAATGTAGTGTTTATGATTGTGGCCAAAAAGCTAGATTTTTGGCCTTATCATTCTAAATGACTTTGTGCCAGAAGGTTTAAAGCTTGTCTCTGTGCTATTTGGCATATTGTAAGCGGGATACTTTGCAGCGTTTGCATAGTAATGGATTTCTTCTGGCGACTCTGCAGCGTTTTGCATGTAATATAATTCAATGGACCCGCATCCAAAACGCAAGTACCGCGTTTTTTACTGCGTTTTTGCCGCGATTTGCGTTTAGCATTTTTTTTAACCTGTTTATAGCTGGTTGTTAAAGGAAATGTAAACAAATTTAAATTGATAGCTAAAAAAAAATAAAAAACGTGAATCGTGGTAAAAACGCACGTCAAACGCAGCAAGCACTGCAAAAACGCTCAAAAGCAACATGCATATGTGTGAATCGAGCCCTATACAGTCCAACTACCTTTTCCCTGCAGATCCTTTAATAATTCTCTTGCTTTCCCCATGATTTAGAATCCAGAAACGTCAGTGCAGCACTGGATGAAAGATGCAAGGGTCTGTCAGGAGTCCAGAAACTCGTTAAGACACACACACACACTAATTACAAGCAAACAAATTACAGGTGAACATGCTTAGCGTTTTAATAGCCATTCAAACCCCTTTGTGTCAACTTGTGTGCATATTATCAGGACAAAATCGCCAGGGTATGTAAACTTTTGATCAGGGTCATTTGGGTAGTTTCTGTTGTCATTATTATGATTTAAAGAGTAAACACAGTTCATAATTAAATGGCTTCAGCCAAACACTAACCATGAGCGAAAGAAATGTTTTTGTGTTTTAGCATTCATAAAAAATGAAAAATGGCCAAGAAATCATAAATTCTGACAGGGTATGTAAACTTATGAGCACAACTGTATGCGATTCCAGTTCCGGCATCGCATAGAATTTTGCAGGCAGTTCACACTGCCCTGTGGTAACCGTTGCAAATGTCAATGGAAAGCTTAACACCCCTTGATCGTGAATTCGGACAGGAATTGGAAAAACACACATGCGATCCGATTCTGGTACGGCCAAAAAAAGGTTCCTGCATGATTTTGGTCCAAATAAGAGGTGTATTTAGCCATACAATCTATATGGCTAAATTTGCTTTGCATAGCAGCGCGGTGTGAAATGCATGCTTTGTCTGACATGGAGCTGGTGTAAACCGGGACTGCATGAAGTTAAAGGAACACTAAAGTCAGGAATATTTTTCTTTTTAAATAACAAACCTGTTATACTTACCTCCACTGTGCAGTTCGTTTTGCACAGAGTGTCCCGGAAAGCTGTCTTCTGGGGTCCCTCGGCGGCTGTCTAGGCTCCTCCTCGCAAAAGCTTTCTACCTTCATGCGAGGGAGCTCGCACGGTGGAAAGCTTTTGCGAGTGCGCTCCCATGATACAGCGGCGGCCATAGACACCAACTGTATCACTCGTCCCCGGCGCGCCGCGTCATCCGCTGTGATTGACAGCAGCGCCAGCCAATGGCTGCGCGGCTATCAATCCGCCCAGCCTAGTCAATCAATGGCCAGGATGGGAACCGAACAGGATGACGTGGACGCGCCCGGCAATTTCGAACGGTCAGGTAAGTAAAACGGGGGCTCGGGGGGGGGGGGGGGCGGTGCTGTCGGATGTTTTTTTATCTTAATGTAAAAAAACTATAGTTCTTACCACCTAGAGAGGAGCACCCTTTTTCTCCAACCATGGCTTCCACATTTCCTCAAAGTCCTTGAGATTACCTCTCTTTATATAGACTGCTCTTTCTTTACAGATTGACTCGTTTTTCAGTGTATTCTGACTATCCGAACACAATGTCACGTCAGGGGAGAGGGGTTTTGCCAGTTTTCTTAACTTCATTCACTGGCTGAATGAAAAAAAACTAGCTACCTTTTGGCCAGCTTATCTCCATTTGCAGAAGTACAGCCCTAAACTGATCTCTTTTGTCAGGACTCGACAAAATCCGGGTGCCAGGTCGCAATTGCAACACGATTACAACCTCAATTACTGGCCGGCGTGGGCCCGCTGATCATAGTGGGGGCGCAACACGATTACAACCTCAATTACTGGCCGGCGTGGACCCGCTGATCATAGTGGGGGCGCACGGAGGCACAGTGTGCCCCTGTTTGCCGCCACCTCCCCCTTGTGATCGCGGCAGGCCTGCGACGGCCAGCAATTGAGGCCGCGTCTTTGCGGCCTTGTGAAGTGCCAAGCTTCCTTCTGTGACCTGCGCCATCTGGTGGTGGCCGTTGGCATTACAAGTAAAACAGCAGTTCTAATGTGTAATTTTTCACTGCCATCACCTTCCCTCTAATTAGAACCCCCAAACATTATATATATTTTTTATTCTAACACCTTAGAGAATAAAATGGCGATCGTTGCAATACTTTGTCACGCTGTATTTGCGCAGCGGCCTTACAAGCGCATTTTTTTAATTAAAAAATAAGACAACAGTGGGGGGCGTGGCCAGGATGTGAAAGGAGACAGACGTGTGTTAGCTGAGCTCCGCTCCTACCTTGATCCTGACTTGCTTCCAGCGCAGAATTCTCCTTCCAGCGACCCTCTGTCAGGCACCCTGGGGCAGAAGAAGGCTACCGGTACCCCGAAGCCCCCTCCGCTGCCGGGTAAGCTCCGTTCGTCCTCAGCGGCCGGTGCCCGGGCCGCGGCGGCCATCTTCCCCACGAGGCTCCCTGTGCTTGAGATGTCGGTCGACTTTCCACGACTCCCTAATCCGTCAGCATCCGTGGCTGCCTCGCATGCAGAGCTCCTGGTGGCTATCAAGGAAGGCCGGGACTCCGTCATGGTGAAGATAGATCACCTTGCGGCAGACGTGAGCCTGATTAGGCATGATATGGACAAATTTAGGGCCCGGTTCTCTGAGGCGGAAATGCCGCATCTCGCAGCTGGAGGATTCCACCAGAGCTGACTCCAGGGATTTACATGCTCTACAACTGCAGGTCAGAGCCCTACAGGAGAAGTCCATAGACACCGAGAACAGGTTCAAGAGAAATAACATCAGGGTCCTGGGCCTCCCTGAGAGGGCGGAGGGCCCCAGGCCTGCGGAATTTACAGAGGCCTTCCTGATCTCCCTCCTGGGTTTGCCTGCAATGCCGCCTACGTTTGTGGTCGAGCGGGCTCACAGGGTTCCTCCCAAGCCTCCGGTTCCGGGCGCCCCTCCGAGGCCTTTTCTGCTACGCCTGCTGAATTACAGGGATAGGGACCGAATCCTGATGGCTGCCAGAGAGAAGAGGGATTTAGCCTATGAGGGTGCCAGGATCATGTTTTTCCTAGACTACTCTCCTGAGGTGCAACGCCAACGCCGATCCTTCACGGAGGTGAGGAGATGCCTGCGTGATCAGGGCCTCAAGTTTAGCCTCCTGTATCCCAGCAAGCTGAGGGTGATAGACGGAGATCGCACGCGCTTCTTCACTGACCCAGAGGCGGCTATGGACCACGCTTCGAGGCAAGTACTACGGTCGATTAAGTTGATCATCCCCTTGAACTGCCCTCACCCCCTCATCCGGTGTTTCGTTTCTCCTGTTTTACTACTGGGATGGATGGACTGAGGCCCTTTTTGGAAGCGGGGTGGGAACCGATCCCTTCTTATTGCTGTGGCTCAGCGGTGCTCCTCCCTTTTGTCGCTCCTGAATTTTATTTTTCCTTTTATTTTTTTATTTTTTCACTATTCAACATGCCTTTCCTCGTCTGTTTGTCAAGATGGCCGCCGGGGCCTTTAAATCCTAGTCCCTGCTGGAGGGGGTTGGGTGAGCATATGCATGCCAAGCTGTTAATTTCCTTAGACTGAGAACTGAGATCCGCTTACCCCCCCCCATTCCTCTCCCCTTCTCTGGTTCACCCTATGTTACGGCCACCTTGCCCCCAAGTCCTGCCTTCCTCCCCCCTCCTGCTGATTTTTTTTACTGCCCGCTTTACCATGCCCGAACCGGCAATCTGCCCCGCTACTCCTAATGGGAGACTGGACGCTCAACACACGAATAAGTAACGTACTACTCCAGTCACGGCAAACAGTTGCAGTAGCACTCAGGACTGCTACTCCCCCTCCCCATCTTTTCCCATTTTTCTTTTTTGCTCTTTTGTTTTGATCTATTAGATCTCTTCCTGAACTGGCCGCAGGTCCACACTGAGTGTAGACGACCTGGTGGCTGCAGTGTAGGGCCCCCCGTTTTGTTTTCTTGATGTTTTCTTTGTTAAGTGTGTTTGTTAAGCTCAATACCTTGTACTTCCCTTTGATGCTGATATGCTCTAATGTTAATTTCATGCCTTACTGCTCCTGAGGTGTCTCGTGATACACCCACGTAATTACTTTGCCTCCTTCCCACCCCACCTGCCTCATGGAATGTCAGAGGTCTTAACTCAAGATTCAAACGTGCCACCCTCTTTCAATACCTAAAGTCTCACTCGGCCCAATTAATTTTGCTTCAGGAAACTCATCTTATGGGCAGCAAGATCCTAACTCTTAAGAAGCCCTGGGTGCAGCGGGCGATACATGCCACGTATTCTACATATGCCCGGGTGTATCGATTCTCATTCACTAGAACTTTCCCTGTGTGATTGAAGAAGTCCGTACGGACCCCTTGGGTAAATATGTGATACTTGTTTTTACTCTCTGGTGTCAAAGGTATATTGTTGTCAACTTGTATATCCCTCCCCCCTTTTCCTCCACCCTGCTATATGAGGTTCTGGATAAAATCACGCCCTTCTGCCCTGGTAAAGTTCTGGTGATGGGAGATTTCAATGCTATTTTGTCCCCTGAGCTAGACAGGCCCGCCCCACCGAAGTCCCAGAGTACAGGCCTGCTGGCCTGGGCTCAGGCGGTGGGTCTGAAAGAGGTCTGGAGGTGGAAGCACCCTAATGTCAGAGCTTACTCCTGCTTCTCGGCTTCCTACAAGACCGCTTCCCGGATAGATTTTGCCTTCTCCAACCCTGCACTGTTAGCAGATGTGCTGGAGGCGGACTATCTTCCGAGCGGTCTGTCGGATCACAGTCCAATGAAGGTAGTGCTCTGCTCCCCGGCAAAGCGCTGTGCTGCGCTTTGGCGATTGGGTGCGCAATGGGTTACTCATCCTGATGTAGTGGCTGCTTTACCCCCCTTACTGACTGAATTCTGGGACCAGAATGCTGGCTCGTCCTCCCCCCCGACGTTGTTTGGGACGCCTTTAACCACTTCAGCCCCGAGCCTGTTTTTCAGATTCGGTGCTTACGAGACTAAAACAGTTTTTTTTGCTAGAAAATTATTTAAAACCCCCAAACATTATATATATTTTTTTCTAACACACTAGAGAATAAAATGGCGGTCATTGCAATACTTTTTCTCACACCGTATTTGCGCAGCGGTCTTACAAGCGCACTTTTTTTGGAAAAAATTCACTTTCTTGAATTAAAAAATAAGACAACAATAAATTTGGCCCAATTTTTTTATATATTGTGAAAGATGATGTTACCCCGAGTAAAATGATACCCAACATGTCACGCTTAAAAATTGGGCCCGCTCGTGGCATGGCGTCAAACTTTTACCCTTAAAAATCTCGATAGGCGACGTTTAAAAAATTGTACAGGTTGCATTTTTTGAGATGCAGAGGAGGTCTCGGGCTAGAATTATTGCTCTCGCTCTAACGATCGCGGCGATACCTCACTTGTGTGGTTTGAACACCGTTTTCATATGCGGGCGCTACTCGTGTATGCGTTTGCTTCTGCGCGCGAGCTCGTCGGGACGGGGCACTTTAAAAAAATGTTTTTTTGGTTTTCGTTTTTATTTCTATTTATTTTATAATGTTTAACACTGAAAAAAAAAAAAAAATTATCACTTTTATTCCTATTACAAGGAATGTAAACATCCCTTGTAATAGAAAAAAGCATGACAGGTCCTCTTTTATATATGAGATCTGGGGTCAAAAAGACCTCAGATCTCATATTCAGGCTTAAAATGCAAAAAAAAAAGTCAAAATGTAAACAAATTAAATGTCTCTTTAAGACGCTGGGCGGTAATGACGTTTTGACGTCACTTCCGCCCAGCAGAGGTATGGGGACGGCTGAGGGACATTTTTTCCCTCAGTCGCATCCCCGGACAGCCAGCAAGAGGACCCGATCGCCTCCGCCGCTACCGACGGCTACGGTAAGCGGTGGAGGGCGCGGGAGAGCGGCGGGAGGGGGGGGGCACCCTCTCCCGCCGCCGGTAACGGTGATCTCGCGGCGAATCCGCCGCGATGACCGCCGTTATCGTTAACAGGACCGCCCCACGAAGAGATGGATATCTCGGTTGTGGCAGCAGCTGCTGCCGTTACCGAGATATCCATCTTCAAAAAAATGACGTCTTTGGACGTGGGGCTGGTCAGAAGTGGTTAAGGCATACACTAGAGGGCAGTACATATCCTCCATAGCTAGCGTCAAAAAACGACAATCGGCACAGATCAGTGAATTGGAACAATTGGTCACTGACCGTTCTGACACATACAACTCTGACCCCTCCTCGGATCATTTCGATCTGATGATGGCGGCTCAACGTGACTTGCACCTACACATGTCGGAGGCGACGCGTCTAGAAACCCACAGAGGCAAACAGAGAGCCTTTGAACAGGGTGACCAGAATGGCCGACTGCTGGCCATGATGGCACAACACGACCAACCACTTACGACAATATCTCTCCTTCAGGTCCCGGGGGGGACTGTGTCCTCCCCTCGAGACATACTACAGACTTTCAATGACTTCTACGGGACCCTGTATTCCTCTGGACTGCCTGCTGACTTCCGTCCTGAGGTGCTCAATGAGTTACTAGACCCATTAGCACTGGGTTGGCTTTCTGACCGGTAGAGGGAGGCCCTAGTACTACCATTTACTGCGTTTGAGGTTCAGAAGGCTATTCAGTCCTTTCCACCGGGCAGAGCGCCTGGGCCGGATGGGCTCCCACTAGACTTTTATAGAGCCCATGTAGGCCTTTTGGCCCCCCTGCTAGCACAGCTATACACCACGTGCCTATCTGAGGGCAGCCTCCCCACGTCCATGTACCATGCCAACCTGACGTTGATAAATAAACCCCCAAAGGATCCCACCACATGCGCCTCCTACCGTCCGATTGCATTGTTAAACACGGACTTTAAAGTCCTTACCAAGCTACTGGCCCTCCGACTATATCCCATGCTGCCCACGGTAATAGACCCCGACCAGACCGGTTTCATGCCCGGGAGGTCAACAGACGTTAACCTTAGGAGGCTCTTTACTAACATCCATGCCCAACACATTAATACAGAAACGAGGACTGTGGCTCGACACTGTCGAGTGGCCCTTTCTGTGGGAAACTTTGCGCAGGATGGGGTTTCCCCTACTCTTCATAGAGTGGCTTCAGGTGATCTACAAGGCCCCCACCTCGACGGTGCGTTTGGGTGATGGCTTATCCACCCCCTTTCGGCTTTCTCGTGGCACTAGACAGGGTTGCCCTCTCTCTCCGGCCCTATTCGCTCTTGCCATTGAACCAGTGGCGGAGGCTCTCCGCACTTCGCCACATATCAAGGGTCTCTGAGTGGGTCTGCTGGAGGAGAGGGTGGCCTTGTATGCGGACGACATGTTGCTTTTCCTGAGCGATGCGGGTCCCTCGCTGCAGGGCGCGCTTACCGTTTTGAACACGTTCGCCCTGGTCACCGGACTCAGGGTGAACTGGTCCAAATCTCTCTTGTTCCCGATAGACCAGGCGGCCAGGTCCACCTCCCCCCGATAACCCCCTATGCTGGGTTGATACTTTTAAGTACCTGGGCGTACATGTATCACCTTTGGCCTCCGACTTTATCCCACTTAACCTCTCCAGTCCTGGTGGAGGCCCAATCTAAGTTTAAGACATGGAGCAACCTCCCTCTGTCGGTATGGGGAGGGTGAATCTTCTCAAAATGAAAGTCGTCCCCAAGCTTGTCTATCTCTTTCGCCACTCCCCGCAATGGGTGCCCAGGTCCCTTTTCAATAAATTAAACCAAATTTTCTCCTCCTTTATTTGGGGCCCCTCCCCGTCTAGATACAAACTCACTACGTTAATGAGGCCGCGGACGCAGGGTGGGATGGCACCACGCGGTGGTTGGCTCGCTGGAGGCCCTCAAGCTTTTACTATTTCGGGGGCCCCCGCGCGCCTTACCCTTTGACCCCCTCCATGCTTACCACCCTGCGGGCGTGGCGAACCGGTCTTGCCATTGAAAAATGCAAACCCACTGAAATCTCACCTAACGCCCCGATCTGGATAAACCCAAGCGTAGCCCATTTCTACCGGTTATTAGACCCTTTCGGCGTGGTCGAGATATGGCGTCAAACTAATCTCCCTTATCACTTCACAGAATGTGCTGAAGCCCTTTGCTGAGCTCTCGTCTGAGTTTAATATACCCTCCTACTACCTTTTCAGATACCTTCAGCTGTCGCATGCCTTTTCAGCCCAGTTTCCGTTCTCGTTCTGCGTCGTGGCTCAATCGGAGCTAGAGAGGACGCTTAGATTTGACTGTGATGCTAAACCCACTTTGCGTCTTTACTCCTATCTACTCCTTGTGTCCCTTCCGCTGTATAGAGACACATATGTTAACCGAGGGTGCCCGCAGAAATACGAGAGGGTCTGGCTGGAGGAGGTAAAAACTGCTGGTTAAGGCACAGTTGTTGGGTTGATACCCCCCTTTCCCCCCTATTCCTCCATGACATATCAATCACTTACTTTGTATGTTAAGCTTCTTGGTTTGCATGCACTGCAGTTTCTGTTGTGTTATATGAGCTATTTCACTTCGAATACTGTATGATGTTGAGCTATGTGTGTCTTGTCTATCTTCTTGTTTTGTACATGTTTTTTCTTGTTTAAAACTTTTATTAAAAACAATTTAAAAAAAATAAAAAATAAGACAACAGTAAATTTATCCCAATTTTTTTTTACATTGTGAAAGATAATGTTATGCCGAGTAAATTGATACCCAACATGTCACGCTTCAAAATTGCGTCCGCTCGTGGAATGCCGACAAACTTATACCCTTTAAAATCTCCATCGGCGACGTTTAAAAAAATTCTACAGGTTGCATGTTTTGAGTTACAGATGAGGTCTAGAGCTAGAATTATTGCTCTCACTCTAACGATCGCGGCGATACCTCACGTGTGGTTTGAATACTGGTTACATATGTGGGCACTACTCGCGTATGTGTTCACTTCTGCGCGCGAGCTCGTCGGGACGGAGCGCGTTTTCTGGCTCCTAACTTTTTTAGCTGGCTCCTAGATTCCAAGCAAATTTGTCAAACCCTGTCTTTTGTGATCTCACCTTTTTAGTATGGTTGTGCCTTGCCCAGTTTTATTCCCACTGTACAGCATTTTTTGTTTATTTTAATTATATTTGCTCTGTATACACATTACACCTGTTTGTAAGCCCTGGGCTATATGTCCACAAAAATCCCATGTATTTTAATAGAAAAAACTTTTTAAACTTCTGTAACATGTATTCACTATGCCCTGTGGGTAGGCACTGCTATGTCACAGAATTCACAGAGCCTGTCTCCTGAACTACAGAGGCGCCGAGGAGGAGGAGTTTTTTCAGAAGGCAGAGTCAATAGTGGAACCTTTTGTTTGCATGCAGTAAGGTACCATGGGATATGTAGTCCTTCAAAACTGAAATTGTTACTAAACCCACAACAATAAAATATGTCTGTATTTGCAGAAAAACATGCTTGTCATGTTCACTGTGGAACTTTAGGGGTTAATCCTCTGCATTGTGTAAAAAGGCTCTTTGACACTATATGGACAGATCCTTCCCTCCCTCGCTGTCTAGCTTGGCAAGGCCATAGATTCAGAATACAGTGAGGGTAGCCGTCCTGCACATGCTCAGTTTAGTCTCTATTGCTGGAGAGAACATTTCCTGTTTCAGTTGAACTGCTCATGTCACATGATATTGACATCACACATGTGGGTGTGTATACAGGGTGTAGTTGAAATCTCCTCCTACCTGAAAACTCGGCACTGGACAAATTGTGCAGTTTATCATGTGACTGTGGTATACAGATCAGCAAAAAGGGTATATGGGGGCAGTATTTAAATGTAAAAATGAGATTTATAAGCTGTGGTGGCGGGGCAGAGAAACCATTTTCATATTACTAGGTTTAGTAACACTACAGGCAGTCCCCGAGTTATGAACACGTTAAGGACTGTAGGCTTGTTCGTAAGTGAACTTTTTCGTAAGACATGTAGAACTCACAACATGAAAAGCATTTTTTTTTTTTTCAAGTAAGCTTATCTTGGAATTACAAAAAATTATATATATTTTATTTTTTGTATTGGTATACAATATACATTTGTATAATGGAAGGCTAATTGCTGTATGTTGGCAAACAAAACTTTTAATATGACATATATCTTTGAGCAGCAAGCAAACATAATATCTAACATAGTAACTAAAAACAAAGATGGTGGAAACCATCTAGTAATATAGTTGGAATTGCTTTATCTTTTCGTTGACATTGTACTATTGTGTAAACTAACTAGAGTTCATATTGTGTAATCAACTAATATGACATCCTTTCTGCTGCTTAGTCATTGCTTGTGTTTGTAGTGTAGCTTGAAAGTAGGTAGATAGCGCATAACTAAAACACTTGCGTAATTAGTGCCTGCCTTGCACTGTTAGGCCCAGGGGCAGACTGAACACTCGGGCACTGCCCGAGGGCCCCATGCCACTAGGGCGCCCATCAGTGTTGCCAGGCTCGGTAAAACCAGGTACAGTATGTAAACTGTTTTTTTTTTTTTTTTACATCTGTCCCTGATATGTCCGAAACCAACATTCTTTTGATGTTAAAATCCATCTGTAAGTACGGGGGCCTCATAATCTTCTATTGCCTGGGGTTTTAAAGGGAAGAGCTTTCCGTGCACACCAAGTTTTCACTGTAAGCCACATACTCCAATAATGCCTCTGTTTTGCTCATCATTCCTCAGGCACTTTGTATTTTTTATTTTTTTCATGTCTTGCCACTTTACTTTTTTTTTCTGTTTGCATACATTTTTGCCCTACAGCTCCTGCAGTTTAAAGGGGTTGTAAAGGTTTGTTTTTTATTTTCTAAATAGGTTCCTTTAAGCTAGTGCATTGTTGGTTCACTTACCTTTTCATTTGATTTTCCCTCTAAATGTTTTTTTTTTTCTTTGTTTTCTTTGTCTGAATTTCTCACTTCCTGTTCCTCCTCAGTAAGGTGTTCAGTAAGCTGTTCTAAATGACTTTTCACCACTCGGAGGATGGTGGCAAGCTTACTGAGGAGAAACAGGAAGTGAGAAATTCAAACAAAGAAAAAAAACATTTAGAAGGGAAATCGAATGAAAAGGTAAGTGAACCCCAACAATGCACTAGCTTAAATGATAACAACAAGAACCTGGGGAATGCCCAGGGAATAACCAAGCCTACTTACCGACCAGCTAGCAGAACAACCAATTAACCTGTCTAACAATGTGCGTTAAAAACAGGGGTTTTGTCCGCACGCATTTGCAAACGCATGCGTGAGCCACAGAGCCACGCCAAGGCACCCCATAATTCTGTGGTCCTAACACTAACAGTGAGTGTCCTCACAATCGAGGCACATGCATTTTAATGGATAGATAGGGGCAGGTGGACCGAAGGGGAGCCACCCCTCCTTAAAGGTACAGAAGCACACCAAGCACCCAGCATATAGCACAATGGCTGCAAAGGTGTTGGTGCACTGCTGGACCAAAATAAACACCATAGGTGAAACAAAACGTACCACCCCCCCATCTATGGCTGGCAATCCGTAAGTAAATGAAGGCTAAAGCAGATAACAACAAGAACCTGGGGATCCCAGGGAATAACCAAGCCTACTTACCAGACCAGCTGCAGAACAACCAATTAACCTGTCTACAATGTGCGTTAAAAACAGGGGTTTTGTCCGCAGCATTTGCAAACGCATGCTGAGCCACAGGCCGCGCCAAGGCACCCCATAATTTCTGTGGTCCTAACACTAACAGTGAGTGTCCTCACAATGAGCACATTCATTTTAATGGATAGATAGGGCAGGTGGACCGAAGGGAGCCACCCCTCCTAAAGGTACAGAAGAACCAAGCACCCAGCATATAGCCAATGGCTGCAAAGGGGTGAATGCTGGACCAATATAAACCAAGGTGAAACAAAACTACACCGCCCCCATTATGGCTGGCAATCACAGAAGTAGCAATGGAAGGCAAAGCAGATAACAACAAGAACCTGGGGAATGCCCAGGGAATAACAACCACTTACCGACCAGCTAGCAGAACAACCAATTTAACCTGTCTAACAATGTGCGTTAAAAACAGGGGTTTTGTCCGCACGCATTTGCAAACGCATGCGTGAGCCACAGAGCCGCGCCAAGGCACCCCATAATTCTGTGGTCCTAACACTAACAGTGAGTGTCCTCACAATGGAGGCACATGCATTTTAATGGATAGATAGGGGCAGGTGGACCGAAGGGGAGCCACCCCTCCTTAAAGGTACAGAAGCACACCAAGCACCCAGCATATAGCACAATGGCTGCAAAGGTGTTGGTGCACTGCTGGACCAATATAAACACCACAGGTGAAACAAAACGTATCCACCGCCCCCATCTATGGCTGGCAATCACAGTAAGTAGCAATGGAAGGCTAAAGCAGATAACAACAAGAACCTGGGGAATGCCCAGGGAATAACCAAGCCTACTTACCGACCAGCTAGCAGAACAACAACCAATTAACCTGTCTAACAATGTGCGTTAAAAACAGGGGTTTTGTCCGCACGCATTTGCAAACGCATGCGTGAGCCACAGAGCCGCGCCAAGGCACCCCATAATTCTGTGGTCCTAACACTAACAGTGAGTGTCCTCACAATGGAGGCACATGCATTTTAATGGATAGATAGGGGCAGGTGGACCGAAGGGGAGCCACCCCTCCTTAAAGGTACAGAAGCACACCAAGCACCCAGCATATAGCACAATGGCTGCAAAGGTGTTGGTGCACTGCTGGACCAAAATAAACACCACAGGTGAAACAAAACGTATCCACCGCCCCCATCTATGGCTGGCAATCACAGTAAGTAGCAATGGAAGGCTAAAGCAGATAACAACAAGAACCTGGGGAGGGATGCCCAGGGGAATAACCAAGGCCTACTTACCGACCAGCTAGCAGAACAACCAATTAACCTATTTAGAAAATAAAAGACGAACCTTTACAACCCCTTTAGGCTGCATTCACACCTGAGCGTAACGTTTTTGGTCGTTTTTTTTTCCGGAGTTTTGTCGCGCGTTTGCCTACAGCGATGTCCGAAGTTTTTGAACTTCAGCGTTTTTTATTTTAGCCAATAGGAAAAATGATAATCTCTTTCATCACTTGTTGCTATGTTTGTAGATTTTTTTTATCTTCTTCCTGGGTGAATATTCTATTTCACAGAACAGATTAAAGAGACAAAACGCCCGTAGAACCGCTTATTGTCGCGCTAGACGCTTGAATCGAGCGTTTCCATTACTTTCTTCTTTTTTTTCCCACATCAGTCTAGACACGGAGTACCAGTCTCCCGACAAGCTCACGGACACTTCCGCCCTTCGCTTACCTCTATAGTCTTTGCATCACTTGTGGCTTCTCAATTACTACTTAATGTTTCTATTTTTTTTTTTTTCCATTCTAGGCAAAGGAAACAATACTAGTGGAAATTCCTCCCCAAACCCCCTCCCTCCTCCCTCCCTCCATCTCGTGATTCCACTCTCTCCCCACCCCCCCCCCCCCCAAGCATCGCCCCGGAGTATTGGTCCTGTTCCCTCCCTACAAACTCACGGCCCTCTTAGATTTTCTGCAAAACTCCCAGTTTTTTTAAATTCTTTCCATGCACTCCACTTGTCTCTTATATCCACTCTATCCTCCTCCCCTCTGGGTTTCCACTTCTCCCTCCTGTGGGTGTCCTCTACCGAGTCGATCCACTCCCAGATCTGGGGGATTTCCTTTTCCCTTCATTTTTTGGGGATCAACCGTTTTGCTGCGTTAAGGAGGTGGGGTGTCAAAGATTTTTTGTATTCCTTTATAGAATCCCCTCCCCCATGGAAAAGCACTACCCAAGGATCTTCTTTCATCTCTTTTCCAGTTATGACCTTGATTATTGAGAGAATTTTTTCCCAAAAACTTTTGATCCTTGGACAGTTACACCAGAGGTGGGCCATTGACCCCCTTGTAGAACAACCTCTCCAGCAGTCTGCCGACTGCCCTTCCCTATATTTACTAATTTTGTCTGGGGTGGCATACCATCCCGTAATAAGTTTATAATTCATCTCAGCCGTTCTCACATCGATTGCTGAGGAATGGGTTAAGTTGATTATTCTTTTTACTGTCGTTTTCCCCCTAGTAATTTCCAATTCTCTCTCCCATTTTTTAATGTACTTAAGCGGCCCCCAGCTCCTCCGCGCTCATCAGGAATTTATATATTTTTGAGATGTTCCCTTTTGAACTTTCAGCCAAGCATAGCTGTTCCAATAGTGTGTACTCCTTCTGTTCCCGTAATGGGCCCGGGAGAGACTCCTGATGAAGGAGGAGACCTGTAGGTATCACCATTCATTCCACCCTGTGAATTCACTCTTGGCTTTAATCTCGTGAAGTGTCATTAATTTTCCCTTTTGAATAATATCTTTGACCTGGGTTCTATTTTTGAATCAGTTCCCACCCTCTCCTTTCAATCCTGGTGCAAAAAATATATTTTCTTTTAAATCTATAAGTGGCGAGTTGTGTTCTAGTCTTAACTGTTTATGTATTCTATCCCAAATCCTTAGTGCTATCCGTGTGCTTTCATGTGTAGTTATCTGTAAATTTCTAAATTGTGGTGGATTCCACATTATTCTACCTAACTGTGTCCCTGCCAGTACACTCTCAATCTTAACCCATCTTTTATCGTTCTTTTCTTTAGCCCACTCTATTATAGGGGAAATTACTGAAGCATTATAGTACTTTCTTATATCCGGCACCGCTAGCCCCCCTTGTTTCTTTTCGTGTTTTAAGACCTGGAAAGATATCCTGTGTTTTTTTTATTCCAAATATAATTCAATAGCAAGGAGTTAAGTATTCTAAAATAAGACTGTGGTAAGGCAACTGGGACCATTTGAAATTTATACAGAATTTTCGGAATTAATATAATTTTCACTATATTTATCCTTCCAAACCAGGAGATCGGCCGGTTCTTGATTTTATTAATTTCGCCTTTTATTTCATCTAATAGGGGAATGTAATTTAATCTATATAGCTTCTTGGGAGAGTTAGCTAATTTGACTCCTAAGTACTTTATCTCTTTCTGCCATCTAAAGTTATACTCTTTTTTTAAGGGATCGTTCTTCAACTTTATTAATGTTTACGTTCAAAATTTCTGTCTTGGACACATTCATCTTAAAATTGGAGATCTCTCCATATTGTTTAATACTGGCCGTTAAATAAGGGAGCGTAAATTTTGGGTTCCCCACAAAAAATAAGACGTCGTCAGCAAATGCGGCTAATTTGTGCTCTTCTTCTGCTACTCTTACCCCCTTAATATTGGGGTCATTCCGTATCATAGCAAGCAAAGGCTCTAATGTTAACACGAAAAGGAGGGGGGACAAGGGGCATCCCTGCCTGGTCCCGTTTCTCATCTCAAAAGATGTCGATAGGGACCCGTTGATTTTAACCCTTGCTCGAGGGTGCCGATATAAAGTTTTTTTTTTTTTTATGTTAAATGTTTATTGGGTTATTAACCATACAAGGTACATAAAAAAACAAGAGAAACAAAAGACAAATAGTAAGGAGATGTAGAGCTAAAAGGCTCGAAAACATGGTAACATAGCAGCGGATACAACAAACAGGGGGAAGGGTGGGAGAGGGAAAAAAAAAAAAAAGGAGGGGGGGGCGGTAAGGGGGAAGGAGTATTTACCTGAGCACCATAATACATTGAATAATACTGAGCATGAAAACAATTAGAACAGTACAACAAAATAGAAAACCCTCAGGAGTGGAAGCAGTATTTTCTAAACTAAGGGAAGGACTGTCATGAGCTATAAATGTGTAACTTTGCTAGACAGATTTTCAGTTAGGGACTATGGGTGTCGGAAGGATTGGATAGATCTGTTATTTTAAGTTTGCCCAAGTTGTTGGTAAGGTCTTGCTTTAGGTACCAATCGGTATATCGGAATGGATGTACAACGGAAGATAGTTCCTCAGTAGTAAACGTGAATTCCATGTATTTTCGCCATCTGGAGAAAAAACGGGTGGTAGAGCAGAAATTTAAGACTATAGTGTCTAGTCTCTCAATATGAAAAAGTGACAGTAGTGCTCGCTTCACAGCTTGAAGGGAAGGAGGAGATGTCATAATCCAGTGGCACATGATCGTTCTGCGAGCCGCAAGTAGGCAGATGTGAGTCCAGTGTGTGAGCTTGGGTGGATCAGCTGATGAGGTAGAATAGGTCGGTGGGTCGCAACCGAACAGACACAAAAGTGGACTTTTAGATAACCGTGTCTTACTGACTTTGAATATATAACCGAGTACGGAGTCCCAGAACTTGGAGATTTTTGAACATTCCCACAAGCGGTGTAGAAGTGTAGGGCGGGGCAAAGAGCACCAAGGGCATTGAGCTTGAGAAGGTTCTGAAATATTGGTCCGAAATGGATAATAAGCTCTATGTATGATTTTGAAGTGGGTTTCCCGCCAAGCTTCCGAAACAATGAGTTTATGAATGTGGCGATAACTTTGCAAGACTTTTTCCGGGAGTTCAGAGTCATTGAAGATTAAGGACCACTTCTGAAATGGGGTAAGATGATATTTATCCGACTGATGCGTGATAAGGTGTGAGTAGAGATTGGAAATAGAATAATCGTCTTTCTGGAGCACTACATCAATGTAGGATTTTCGAAGAGGATCCATTCGGGGTCCATGGCAGCTTCGCAGATATGATCGCAGTTGATGGTAATGAAAGGCGTGAGAAGGTGGTAAAGAGAATTTGTGCGCTAGATCCTGGAAGGATTTAAATTCACCCGGTCTTTCACAGTATACATGGTTAGCGAAAATGAGGCCACAAGATTTCCAAAAGTCAAAGGCAGCATGGATAGTGGAAGGGGGAAACATGGGATTACCCTGGATAACAAGATGATTAGATATACTTGAGGGCAGCCCCAGCAATCTCCGCACCTCCCTCCAGGCAATCACCGTGTCCCTGATAAGGACATTTGATCGAAGATGTAAAGGCAAAGCTTTAAGTGTAGAATGGAGGACGGCCAGGAGGGTGTGCGGGAAAACCAGAGCCCCCTCAAGGACAAAATTGGAGTACCGGGATTTACCAGATAGCCAATCTAGACCCTGTCTAAGTAGACATGAAAGATTGTAAAAATGTAAGTTGGGCAAGCCTGCACCACCCTCGAACTTGGGGAGACAAAGTTTCTGGAGAGCTATGCGTGTTTTTTTGTGTGACCATAGGAAGGAATTTAAAGCCTTGTGCAATTTTTGCACATCCGAGTGTTTTAGTCATAGAGGCATGGTCTGCATTGGATAGAGCAGTCGCGCAAATGAAACCATTTTAAAAAGATGACATCTCCCAAAGAGCGAGAGGGGCAGGGTTGCCCAAGCTTCCAACTCCTTCACAATTTTCGTTATCAGAGGTGGGTAATTAAGAGTGTACAGGGATGAAGGCTCCCGACCTATGTGAATGCCCAAGTATGTGATAGAATGGGTGGCTAAAGTAAATGGGGTAGACAATCGCCATTTGACAGATAGCTGGGGGTTTAACGCGAGAACTTCACTTTTATCATAATTAATTCTGAAGCCCGAACTGACTCGAAAGGCCGCAAATATGTCACGTAACATAGCAAAATCTGAGAGGGGATTGGAAGAGAAAAGCAGAATATCATCCGCAAATAAAGCGGATCGAAAAGTTTGGTCTCCAACAGCGATACCACTAATACCGTCCGATGAGTTAAGGATTCTGGATAGAGGTTCAATAGTTATATCGAAGAGCAAAGGGGAAAGGGGGCAGCCCTGTCTGGTTCCCTTAGTTAGAGGTATAGTGTCTGAAATAAAATCCGGGGTAACAAGGCGAGCTGTCGGGGATGCATACATTTGGTGTAGAAAACTGATAATGGAGCCCGAAATACCGAATGCAGTCATAACCTGAAATAACCATGAAAAACTGATGTAATCGAAAGCCTTTTCGGCGTCTAGAGAGATAATGGCGGTATCATGATTTGCATGTGATTTGGCATATTCCAGCGCTATCAGGACTTTTCGAATGTTCAAAGTCGCTGAGCGCCCTGTAACAAAGCCCGATTGGGCCGGGTGTAGTAAGGAGGGGAGAATAGTGGCTATGCGAGAGGCAATTATTTTAGAAAGAATCTTTACGTCTACGTTAATCAACGAAATTGGCCTATAGGAACCTGGTTGCATTGGGTCTTTCCCTTTTTTGGATATCAGTTTAATGTGAGCCTGGGCCCCTGTGGGGAGGTATGAGCCCCCTTCCCACATGGCGGTAAATACATGTCTCAAAGTGTCGGGAATGAATTCGGTAGTCAGCTTGTAAAATTTGGCAGTGTAACCATCAGGACCTGGGGCTTTAGATGAAGCTAGGAGATTTAATTGTTACTTGAATGTCTTCCAATGTGATAGGTGCATTAAGGGCTTCTAGGTGTGCAGAGGTGAGTTGGGGCAGTCGAATCTTGGATAGAAGCTCTTCCGCCACATTTTGATCAGTCGGGTCCTCTGAATACAAGGCAGTATAGTAGTCTGTAAGCAGCTTACTAATTTCCGCAGGATAGGTAACAAGGGAGCCAGCAGTATTTCTTAAAGCAGAAATATAAGTCGGCCGTCTAGGACCTGCACAAAGTCTGGCCAAAAGTTTGCCTGCCTTGTTGCCAAACCTTTGAAAGCGGAGGGTAGTAAACGATGTTTTAGCTGCTTCCTGTTGTTCAGCCCACAGATCAAAGTTCCGTTTAGCAAGCTTCCAGGCCTTAATGGTCTCCAAGGTGCGAGTATGTGCTAAAGTCGCATGCGCTGAGCGTAACATTTCGCTAGCCTGCATGTATTGTCGTCGGGAGTGGCGTTTGAATTGGGCAGTATATGAAATAATCTTCCCTCTAAGGAAGGCTTTACCCGCCTCCCAAAAGAAGTTAGGATCAGATATGTGTGCTCTGTTAGTGGAGACGTAGTCTGCCCAGGCGTCATAAAGCATGTGACGAAAATCTTCATGCTCCGCTAAATAGGAGGGGAAACGCCATGTAGGCGAGGGCGATGAGAAATTGATACCGGTTAAATGTACAGAAATTGGACTGTGATCTGAGATTACTGTGTCGCCAATGTCAGCATCACGGAGCGTTGGCAAGAAAGCTTGGGACGCAAAGAAATAATCGATTCGTGAAAAAGAGTTGTGGGGGGGGTGAAAAAAATGTAAAATCCCGATAAAACGCAGTGATGATATGGCCTGGGCTAAGAGTGACTGGCCCGCATTCAGAGTACCTGGCACGCGTTTTCTGAGATCGAGTACCATCTCTGTCTTCCAATGCATGCATAACAGAATTAAAGTCTCCCCCTACCAGGTGCAGAGCTTCGGGAGCATTCAGAACCCAAGACACCATGTCTTGAAAAAAAAGAGTATCAGGAGAATTGGGAGCATATATGTTGGTGACAGCAAAGTCCCTAGAGTTTAGTGATAAATGTCATCTTGCGACCAGTCGAGTCAGACCGGACATCACAATTGGAATGTCTCAGATTTTTATGTAGTAGAATAGCCACCCCAGCCTTGCGGCCGATCGCTGGAGAGCCATAAACATCCCCCATCCACAATTTGCGAAGACATGGTAAATCATCAGCAGACAGATGGGTCTCCTGGAGGAGAGCCACATCAGCCCGGAGACGCTTTAAATGTCTGAGAATTTGCATACGCTTATTGGGGGAGCGAAGTCCCTTAACATTCCAAGATACAATCTTCAGGTTACCCCTGTCACTTAGATGGGCCATAGCTGTTGAGTAAGGGATTTAAAAAGTGACAACACAATATAAAACCTCATGACATTTATGTATACATCAGTGTGAAAGGTAAATACATAGTGGAGTACTGCTGAGGGAAGAGGTGCACAACAGGTAGGTAGCTTAATCAGGTAATAAAGGGGAAGATAAACAACAACAAAAAAATAAACAAAAAAATAAAGAAACCAGGTAAAAAAAACACCTGGTGCATATCACTGACTCCACTTTTTTCCACATGGGGACTAATTGTCTGCTCCTCCCTTAAGGTTGGAAATCGAGCCCCGGGGGAGGAAGAAGGGTGAAAATGAAAATGATGACATACCCCACAATAAGAGGGAGGGGAAGAGGAACCAGGGGTGGTGAAGGGGAGGGGATCCCCTGTCATCAGGCCATAATAAATAGCATAAGAATAAAGGAGTATAACTTCAAAATATCAACCTACCGATGGAACAATAAGTCGGCTGAAAATAACAGGCATACAGAAAGTTAAAACGAACCATGTCAGATATAACACATTAGTAAAATATTACTGTGGCTCTATGATATACAGCAGGCTAGAAGGCATATAATGAGCAAAGATCAAAGTTACCAGTTCCCAACAGGATACGGGAAGCAGCATGGTACGGTAGAGAGTTCAGCGGTTTTCAGAGCCCTTAGCCTGATTAGCAAAGCGACCACGCTTGTATGGCGGCTTCTCAGGACTGAGCTGATTTCCACTAGAGGCTCGAGACAATTTACTCCCAGTTGAGGGAGAGTTGTCGGCTGAATTATTGAGCTCCGTGTCCATGTCAGAAGGATTATTGATGTAGTGCTCCGCATCAGCTGGTGACGAAAAGGTGAGATGTTCCCCTGTGGGAGACTGCATATGGAGAACAGCAGGGTAGGCAAGGGTGAATTTGATATGATTGCTGTGTAGGGTTGAGCAGATTGGTGAAAACGCCTTACGTAGTTTCATTACCTCTATTGAATAGTCTGCGAATAACAGCAGATCCGCGCCTTCAACAGTGAGCGTGTGCGAACGACGAAATTTTTGCAGAATAGCATTCTTGTCAGCGTAGTTAAGGTATCCGACGATAACAGGTCTAGGTTTGGTACGTTGTTCGGTGCGCTGGCCAATGCGATGCACACGTTCAATAACACATGGGGTGCGAATACCAAGTTGTTCAGGAATGACAGTGGCGCAGATATCAGCGAGCTGCATATTAGAGAGCGATTCAGGAAGGCCAATTACAATTAGATTATTGCGTCTTCCGCGATTTTCTAAATCATCTAATTTGTCCCACAGGTCTTTATTAGAGTGAGAGAGACGAGCAAGGACAGCGTGGGCTGCATTGTCATTATCAAGCATCGAGACCCTTTCCTCAGCATGAGTGATCCTGTCAGCCTGGTCTTTAAGCTCAACATGCAGCTGCTCCATGCCCCTCTGCACTGCAGCATCCACCGTAGCAGCTAGGGTAGGTGTCAGCAAAGCCACTACCGCTTGGGCTATGTCAGCGGGAGACATGGGGTTACTAGCCGCCGTGCCTGTATGTGGATGTAATAGTTCCGTTGCGCTGGGAGCGGCCGCCATCTTGCCCGCGGCTATCACTGTATTAGCCGCGATTTGTGTAGAGGAGAGCGATCGGATGTTGGATCGCTCCACAAAACGATCCATGAGGGTCCTGTCAGCAAGCTGAGGCTGCGGGGGGGGGGGGGGTGTCCCAGAGGCAGCAGTGGGCTTAAAAGCAGGATTCAGAGAGGAGAGTAGCAGGAGCGGTATCTGCTTACCTCCTCCTCATGTGGCGCCGGAACCGGAAGTCCCAATTTTGTTTTTTAATGGCAAGGTGTACTGTATAGCTCATTAGACTTTAGTTAATATGTGGCCTTATCTGATGTACAAAAAGATTTATAACATAAATCTAAATCCACCATTACAAGGCAGACAGCACCATAGATAACTAAAATTGAAGCAATTTGAATCTGCTGCAGTTGTGCATGGTAGCTAATCAGCTGCTAACTTCAAGCTTATTCATTAAACGCTTGCTTCCCGCAAGACGACTCTAAACGTCCTGTCTTTGAAGAGGAATATCGTTGTTATGACAGCAGCTAGCTACCATGAATCCGGTATCCTCTTCAAGAGCCAGCGGTTCTCTTTCAGATAAAAGTGGTCTCTTCGCCGCGACATCACTTTTATACACCACTTACTGTGGCCATCGGTACCAGCGGAAGCGATTCGGACCTGTCCCTAACCTGACATGGAGATGAGTAATGGGAAGATGGCCCCCACCCATCTCCAAGTCATCACAGGGCGGAAGCAACGTCACTTCCGCCCATAGCTATAAAAGGGACATTTTATATATATTTTTTTCAAATGACAATTTTATTTTATTGCATTTTCGTGTAATAATGAGATCTGAGGTCTTTTGGACCCCGGATCTCATATTTAAGAGGACCTGTCATGTTTTTTTCTATAGGAATAAAAGTGACACAATTTGTTTTTAAAGCACAGTGAAAAAATTAAAAATAAAACGGTAAAATAAATCTGAAAAAAAAAAAAAGTTTTAAACGCGCCCCATCCCGCGAGCTTGCGTGCAGAAGTGAACACATACGTAAGTAGAGCACGCATATGAAAACTGTGTTCAAACCACACATGTGAGGTATCATTGCGATTTGTAGAGCGAGAGCAATAATTCTAGCCCTCCTCTGTAACTCAAAACATGCAACCTGTAGAATTTTTTAAACATCGCTTATGGAGTCTTTAGAGCACAATTTTATGGAAGCCGAATGAATGACACGGGAACCTGCAAGGTAACCCCCCGGGAGATCGCTTCTCCTAGGGGGGTTATCTGATGTGGGGAGGTTCATTTTTTTTTTTTTTTTTTTTTAATTAACGTTTACAATCACTTTAAGCTTTGACAACAAAACCTGGAAGCCCGATTGGTTTCTATGCAGAGCTGCACCACATTTGCAATCTCCAGTTTTAGTAAATCTCCCCCTAACTGTCCAGGGAGCAGCTTGTAAGTGTTTTTTGACCTGGGTGATTGGCCAAACTGTGCTGCTGCTACAGCTAAAGTCAAGAATGTGGCTGAGCTGTCGGAAAGAGACTCCTGGATCACACAACTGGTATTATACACTCACTGGCCACTTTTAATAGGTACACCTGTTCAATTTCTTGGTAGCAACTCAATGCATTTAGGCAACTAGATGTGGTTAAGATGACTTGGTGAAGTTCAAACCGAGCATCAGAATAGGGAAGAAAATGGATTTAAGTGACTTTGAACGTGGCATGGTTGTTGGTGCCAGATGGGCTGGTCTAATTATTTAAAACTGCTGATCTACTGTGATTTTCATGCACAACCATCTCTAGGGTTTACAGAGAATGGTCTGAAAAAGAGAAAATACACAGTGAGCGGTTGTTGTGTGGATGAAAATGTCTTGTTGATGTCAGAGGAGAATGGGCAGAGATCATAGCAAGGCAACAGTAACTCAAATAACCACTCATCATAAACAAGGTATGCAGAATACCTTCTCTGAATGCACAATACATCAAACCATGATGCAGATGGGCTACAGCAGCAGAAGACCACACTGGGTGCCACACCACAAAGGGGTTTTAATATTGAACAAGTGGAAGGAACTCAGGGAGCTCTAAATGTT
Source organism: Rana kukunoris (assembly GCA_029574335.1). Taxonomy (NCBI): domain Eukaryota; kingdom Metazoa; phylum Chordata; class Amphibia; order Anura; family Ranidae; genus Rana; species Rana kukunoris. The sequence continues at coordinate 103,331,120 of CM056049.1, forward strand.
AATGGGTTAGGGGCGCAAATGACTTGTCTTGCCTTAGGTGCTCACAATGCTACGAACATAATTTTATTGTTAGGGGTCCCCACAACCTGGGAAATTTTTATCAAGGGGTCACAGCACTAGGAAGGTTGAGAAGCTCTGAGATAGAGGATGCTTAGCCATGTTCCCTCCTGTGTCTAGGTCAGACTTTCTCAACCTTTTTTTACAACACGGAGGAACCCTTGAAATAACCTGTCTCTGGGGAATCCCTGTTAAAAATGGCTATATCTACAACTCATGATACATTGGTGTAATGGTCAGTGGAATAGTGCTCCTTACATCTGTGGTCTTGGGGAATAATTCCCCCCCTACAGATGTGTAAAAAGATCATTGGTGTCCCTGGGAACTTATTTGAAAGGCAAAAATTGGTCAAGGAACCCCTAGCAACCATTGGAGGAACCCCTGGATTCCACGGAACCCTGATGAGAAACCCTGGTCTAGGTAATGGTTATTGTACGTGACAGGTGGACTTGCCAAAAAAAAAAAAAAAATACATAAATTTATAAAAATATAAGTAATTACAAAGCCAAGTAAACCCAAGACTATCAGAGTAATAATCTTTATTTGAGAAAACCAGCAAACATAGTCATAGTAATAAACAAAGAAAAACTATTTTATAGATCTGGAAACTGAAATATACTTAGGTGTCCTTTTATGAAAGTGCGGTAAAATACCGCTATTCAGTTCTCAGGCATTCTCAGGGGAGATCGCTCTCCTCTGAGTGCCTGTTTATGAAACTTTGTAGATCGCTTCTCATGTTGAGATGAGGAGCGATCTACAAACGGCTGGAAACTCCTGAGAACTGCTTCTCTCACTGTAATCTCGCGTGATTTAGCGGGATTACAGTATGAGGAAGTGAAAAATACACGTTGAACATGAATCAGCACACATTACACACCACATATTAATAAAGTTGCATTCCCACCAAACAATATACATTAACCTAATTATTAAAAAACATTGTTTTTATCAATATTTAAAGCTCATACATGTGCCTATTTAAATGTGAATGGTGTATAGTAAATGAATGGAATCCCACATATGTAATGCACCATGCATATGCTATACACCATTCATATAAATGAAAAATACATTTATAATCATTTTTTTTTTTTTAAAGTATACAAATATAAACCCTGTATAACTGCAATAGAACAGTCCATGGGTAAAACCATATTTTAGGGTTTACATTTTTTTTTTTTTTTTACTAATAAATTAAAAATGATATAAAAATTACTTTAATGATAGCATTTTAATGCAAGTAGAATTTTATATATATATATATATATATATATATATATATACACACACACACACAGATATATATATATATGTGTGTGTGTGTATATATATATACATATTAATAAACATAGAAATAAACACAAACACATATATATGCTATATGATTATATATATGATATATTATATATATACACACACTATAAATCTCTAACCTGCTCATTTTGGGGTGTGTAATGGTGGGGAAAATGTGTTCTGACTCTATGGCTGCTTGTGTGTGAAGCATGGAAGTCAAAAGACTTCCTTCTTCCTCCACAATACTCAGCCAGCTTTGCGCTTCTCTCTCTGATTCTCCACCTCTGAGATGGTGAATCAGAAAGTGAGAATTCTGTCACAGATCGCCAGTGAGGTGCCGAGATCGCACCTTCATAAACTGGCCATTTCTGTGACAGTCAGTTACAGATTCTCACTGTGCTGCGATAATCAGTGGAGTACATGTTCTCATCTGATTACCTCAGTTTCATAAACTGTTTATGACCTGAGAACAGCGGTGAGAGTCGGGATCGCCGCTGATCTCACTTTCATAAAAGGACACCTTAAAGCGGAGTTCCACCCTTAAAATCACTTTGTTTCATTCCATCCAGCATACTGGCGTCAGCGCCAGTATGCTGTTTTTTTTTTTTTTTTTTTTAATGCATGTACTTACTTTATATAAAATCATTGAATTTCAGGCGCACCGCGGTATGTCGCCGCTATAAGGCGTCACGCCTTCCGGAAACAGCCGATTAGCATTCGGCTCTTCTCAGCGCCTGCGCACAGACCCAGGAGCTGACTGCGCAGGCGCCAAAAATAGTCGGTCCTAGTTCGGCTTTTTTCGGAGGGCGTGACGCGGCTATATACGGCGCCTGCGCAGTCAGCTCCTGGGTCTGTGCGCAGGCGCCGAGAAGAGCCGAATGCTAATCGTCTGTTTTCGGAAGGCGTGACGCCTTATAGCGGCGACATACCGCGGTGCGCCTGAAATTCAATGATTTTATATAAAGTAAGTACATGCATTAAAAAAAAAAAAAAAAAACAGCATACTGGCGCTGACGCCAGTATGCTGGATGGAATGAAACAAAGTGATTTTAAGGGTGGAACTCCGCTTTAAGAAAAATTATTAAAAAAGCCACCAGACGAATAAACAAAATTGTCTCACCTTCCTGATTGGTAAATCTTTGATGAAGTCCATTACCGCCTGTCGGTCATGAGGAATCACGTACTGACCGTTCGGTTTATTTTTGTCACTGCAAACTTTTGCCAGCATCATATTTGGAGCAATGCCTAGATGTAAACAAATGTCTAATGAGCTTGTGATGAACTTAATTAACTGTAAGTCGAATTAAAACTGACACATCGATCCAGGGGTGAATAATCCCCCTGCAGATCAGGTGATGAATTGACTGGCAGAGTGTCAGATGCAATTCACATGAGAAGCTAAATGACTATTGGCACAATACTATCCAATGTAACCGATTACAAAAATGATTTTACTGCAAAAGGATTGTATTCCTTTGCCAACTACCATATACAAGCTGACAAGGAAAGTGAATTAATCGTAGTTAATACAGGCAGTTCTGATCAGGAAATGCACTGGAAGAGCTCCTGCTGGGCCGCCCTGCTGACTCGATGGGGCCCGGTACAGGAGGGCAGCACTCCATAAACAGCGGTGGCTAAAAGATACATTATCAGACATGACATACAATGTGTAAGTAATGGTAACAAAGATGATTCCGCCCTTTCTGTGTTCCCACCACTGCGCTTATGAAAAAATAGTGATAATCAAATTGGCAAAAAAAGTGAAGCAGCTACTTTAAAAAAAATCTAACTGTGAAAAACATATTATAAAACGCTAAACTTAGTGTAATAAAATATAAGGAGCGCTGTAAAAAATCTAAGATGAAATATCAGTTTTCACAGGTATTCAAAAATAATGCTAATGTCCATAAACATGACATACAATGGTTTTAGTGCCTATTAAAAATGTAAGTCCAGACAACTTTTTCTAAGCTTTGGATAGAGTACCCCGATCAGGTGTTTTGGCTTGAGACTGAAGCCTCGTACACATGATCGGATTATCCGATGAGAATTGTGTGATGACAGGCTGTTGTCAGAAAATCTGACCATTTGTATAAGCCATCGGACAATTGTCGTCGGATTTTCTGAAAACAAATGTGGGATAGCATGCTTTAAAACTGTCCTCCAACAGTTGTGTGTTGTCGGATTTTCCGATCGTGTGTACACAAGTTCGTCGGACAAAACTCCATAGTACAAACACGCATCCGAAGCAATGCTCACAATAACACAACAATAGCAGAAGTTGCCCTAAGGGTGGCACTAAAGAGCTGAAAAAACACGTAGCTTTGTGTTTGTTGGCTAACAATTCTTTGCCATCTGTATGCAAGACAAGATCACGGCCAATGCCCTTTGGACAACAGTCCTACGGTTTGTCCGCAGAAAATCTGATGGTGTATGAGGCTTTACCCACACTTCCTCCCCTGCTGACAACATTTTACCAGATTGAATGCAAGGGTAACTCTGCAAAAGCAACAGAAAAATATAAAAATGCTTTTCCTTGAAGAGTAGGAAGAAGAATAGAACCTCTTTCCGTTTTACATTGCTATCCGGGTTTTTAGATTTTCCTTCACTTCCTGTCTGTTGAAATTAATGTCAGCTGACGATAAAAATGGCAACAAAGCCCCAGAGTTCACTGCAAACCCTTCAGGATTTTTTAATGGCCCCTATAAATGCTATATGTAAATTTAAAAACCACAAAGCGCGTCTTTAGCGTGTTTTAATGTGTTTAACTAAATTTCAGTGCAGTGCATATAGAATTTTTAATGCTTTTGTGATGCGTTTTCTGAATATATTACATCACTGATTCCCAGCATGCAACTGTGTATCCTAGACAAGTGAGCAAAAACCGATACTTATGTAATATGTGGTGAGAAGGAGGCTCTTTCCCACCATGCTTCCATGCTTTAGGCTCCATGCACACTGGGGGCATACAAAATGCTGCCCACACAGGGTTTTGGCGGGGGGGGGGGGGGGGGGTTTCAGTCGTTATAAGCAGCTCTATGTTTGTCTATTTGTCCATGCACATCAGAATCAGATTTTTGAGATGAGCATTCAGGCAGAAAAACACTTGACGTGCATAAATGCAGCATTTAGGAATGTTCTGGCATTTCCAAGTGTACATTGATTAAAGTGAAAAATTAGTAGAGGGGAACGTTTTGGAAAAAAATTAATTGATAAAAGCAAATTAACTCTCCAACATTTGTGCAATACGAGCCACTAGGAGAATTTTGCTGCTGCTTTTTCTGCCAGAGGTTCTGGCATTTTGTCACCAAGTGTGAATGGACCATAATGCCATGTACACACGATTAGAAATTCCGACAAGAAAACCAACGATTTTGTCTGACGGAATGTTGGCTCAAACTTGTGTTGCATACACACGGTCACACAAATCTTGTCGGAAATTCCCACCATCAGGAACGCGGTGACGTACAAGATGTACAACGAACTGAGATAAATTAAGTTCAATAGGCACTTGGGCTCTTCCGCTTGATTCTGAGCATGCATGTTTTTTTGCACATCGGAATTGCATACAGAGGAGTGCTCCATGCACACTGAATTAAAAAACCTTGCTTCTACAGGAGTTTTGTGTTCTGCCTGTAGAAGCAACTATCCTGTGTGTTCATGCACATTAGGACGTTTACAAGCATATTTTGAGACCAACGTTAAAAGTAGTTGTAAACCCCATTTAAAAAAAAAAAAAAAAGAAACACAAAAGGCATAATTAATTAATTACCCGAGATCGAAGCCCCCACAGCAGTCGCTGTCACTGGCCGGAGCCGCGATGACGTCACTCCCGCACGCCACCGGTAACGGTACATATGTGCCGTTGCTTCAGTTTGCCCCAGAGAGCATGTGCCGATGACATCGGCACATGCAGGGGACAGGGGATATATCTTAAACTGTGCAGGTTTAGGAGATATCCTGGGTAGCTACAGGTAAGCCTTAATATAGGCTTACCTGTAGCATAAAGTGAAGGTAAAGGGTTTAGAACCACTTTAAGAGGCAGGAAAAAAACTTCTCATTGGCATTTCTGATTGGAGCTCACTCACTGGCAGAAAAAAACGTAAAACTCTCCTAAACTTGTCTAAACTTTGTACAAAAAATGCTCTATATGAACGTATTTTACTCCAAAGAGAACAAATGTTTTAAGCCCAGTGTGCACAGAGCCTTAATATATTTAAGATGTGTCTGGAGAATCAGACACAAAGGCCAGAGAGCAGACAAGTAGAAGCTGTGGGATTCCACTAACACAGCTGGCTGCCCTTCTGGCTAAATACTACAATGGTTGTGGATATTTTTATAGTCCAAACTCACTCTAGCCAATAAAATGAAGCTACCGCAGCATACTCTTTCATTTTATAGCATCAGCATAGTGATAACAATAAAAACAATGACAATCCAGTAGAAGCTTACTTAAAAATCTCCATTTATGTTGTAAGTATTGCCTGTCCGATGGCCAGCTCTTTATTCAACTTCCTGGATTCCCTGCATGTTTTGCAGCTTTTCCTCTGCTCATTCCTTTGGTTTACGTTCAATTTCTAAGGACTACATATCCTACAGTACCCTGCTGCCTGGGCACTGTGAGAGTAGCTGCGATGATGTGGAGTCTTTCCAGTTCTGGCTATGGCTCTTGAAACTCCCCCTCTCAGCACTTTGTCCATTGACACAGAAATTCAGTAATTCTTAAACAGTGGGGTTAGGCTACTTTCACACCAATATGTAGAAAAAAACATGGTAAAAATGTATATGCAGTGCGTTCTTGATACGGTTTTGTCGTGTTTTTAATAGGCAGGTGCATTTTTGGTGCAAATCAGATGCAGCTTGTCATCTGCACCCAGGTGTGGCTTGTCACTTGCCACGTCGTCTGCCACCAGATGTGGATTGTCACTTGCCACCAAATCTGCATTGTCTCTTGCCACGTCATCTGCCACCAGATGCAGATTGTCACTTGCCACATTGCCTGTCAGTGCCACCAGATGTGGGATCGTCACTGCATTGTTGGCAGCACTGGTCCATTTACCACAGAGGCAGGCCTCTGTGTAAGGGTTGGACGGTGAGAGATGATGTCATCTCTGCTCCCTGTTGCACCTCCGACATTGAATAGGCCTGGCTGTGAAGGCAGAACAGCGGTGATGCGGGGCGGGTGGAGAGAGATGATGTAATTTCTGCTTGTCTGTCCGCCCCACCTGTTTCTTTCATCCACCTGGCTCTCTCATTTGCCCACCTGGCTCTCTCATGCCGCCCGTCCCTCGCCCAACCCGTGGCCCAGCTGCAGAGAGGCCACAGCATGATAGTGGGCCGCAGCTTGGTGGTTGGAAACCCCTGTCCTACAGGATCTAGGACAGCATGTTAGCTGATGCAGAGTGCTGGAACGCTTTGCTCCCCAGCACCTGGCATTGCCAATTATGCCAGACTATTGGGTGGAGTGATCTCTCAGACCCTTTAAAGTGTTCCTTTTAAAAACTCCACTGCCAGTGTATCCAGGAACAGCAGAGTTTGGGCAGAAAAAAAAAACACTTGACGCTTGCAAAAGCAGTAAACCTGTAAACGTGCCTAAACGCGTGTAAAAACTTTTGCAAGCGTTGGGTATTTTTTTCTGCAGGATTATAGGGGGGAAATGTCCTATGTGCATGAGGCTTTAGGCTGAACATACATAATACAATTTTCTTGTACAATTTTCCTGTACAATTTTCTTTTAGAGTTACCAAAACAATATAATAAGAGGTCAAACCTAAAACACTTTAAATATGCATGCAATCAGACAGGCCCTTGCACTACATAGTTTAAAGGTAAATGTAAATAAAATGTAATAAGAAAATTATATAATGTATGGCCAGCTTGGGCGTTGTGGGGGAAGCTAAATACTGAAGGTAAAAACCCTTTTGATTTAGAACAACTTTAATCACTTTCAAATGTGGGCAGCACCCTGTATTGAAATAGTTTTAGAAGCGGGGTGAAATTTTGCAAAGAGTAACAACTTCCACTAAGAATGATCATAAGACACCACAAGAAGGAGCTTTAATCATGCACTGAAAAATACCACAGGAGTATTACAGCTGCAAAGACCCTCCCGATGCAAAAAGTAATAAACTGATCAGAATGTAATTTAGAAACTGACAGTTAATTTACTTATAATGTGTTCCTGCACAATTCATTAACTCTGTGGTACAATGGATCAACTGCAGCTGGGAAAGTAAACAGCACAAAGAAAAGGAGCCGTTACCAGGTAACGAAAACCCTCACAGAGCCGTCATTCACCATTGGCTAACAAGAACAAAAAACGTGAAACTGCTGACGTCATAACAAAAATACACAACTATTGTCCTCAGCTTGGGCCTCATTGGCAGATTTTAGGCAAGCCCAATGTCAAGTTTGTTTTCCTTGCAAGATCTCAACAGATAGGATATTACACTTAAAGGCACTGCAGGGCATATTATTTGAATCAATTAGGGTCGTGCAAAGATTAAAGACGTTTACAAAACTGACAAACGCAAACTACCTATCAGTTCCAGTTTATTTACAGCAGGTGTTGCCAAAAACAACAACTTGGTTTGCTGGTCCAGAGTTGCAGATCCACCTACGTGCATATTAGCTTCACAAAAACAATAGATTATATTTAGAAATCTGACATTAGCATTTATAGAAATGTTTGATTAGTCGTTAGTTTAATGCGTTTATGCAGTATTCCAGAGTCATTGAGCACAAGCAGAGAGCCTGCAATGTGTGGTGTAGACAATGTTAGCCATAAAGACTCAAAAATCTAAGATGCTGCAATTTTAAAGGGATAGTTCACCTTTACCACAAAACTGCCTATGCAGATAAGGGGCATTTGTCGATAAAAACAAACTGTGCAACTCTGATAAACATTGAATAATGCCCTTGCTATAGTTGTGGGCCAATAACATAACTTATAAAGCTTGACTGGAACACTCCCGGAGTTCCAGGACATTGCCAAGTACTCCCAGGATGTTGCTAAGTGAGGCCTAGTCATCACTGCTCACCTCCACCACCACAGGAGTGAGCGCTCAAATGCTGAGCTCAGAGCTACTGAATAAGGGGAAAGAAAGAGTATGTGAGGGGGTTTAAATCAGAGAAAGAGTTTACTCCTGTGGTAGTGGAGGTGAGAAGTGACGCCTAGGTCTCAATTAGCAATGTCCTAGGAGTATTCCAGTCAGGCTTTGGGAGGTATGTAAATGGCCTACTACACCTATAGCAAGGGTATTATTCATCTTTAGTCAGAGCTGCAAAGTTTGTTTTAATCTACAAACATCCCTTACCTGCATAGGCAGTTTTTTTGTAAAGATTAACTATCCTTTTAAGGTGAACAGGCTACCTAGGAATTGTCCAGTCCAAACATACAGTGATGATGAAGCTAAAAAACTTGCATGATTGCCTTGCCTGATTAATTACCGTACATCCTTCAGTTTTACAATTCTCAATGGCTAAAAACAACAGTTGTGTTTACAAGTCATTCATACCTGCACTGGCAGTCAAAGAGGTTTTTTGTTCAATTCGAAATCTCATTTCTTTCACAGCTTCTTCTGATGATGTCCCAAAGACAATTGCATTTTCCGTAGGATCTGCTATCTCTGCTGGATCTGGCAAAGACTGAGGTGGGGTTTGTTCATTTAGGAAGGAAGGACTGTCTTCAAATAGCACTGGTGATGTGCATTGTGTCTGTTCTGATTCACATGTTCCAGTAGAGGTCGCCACACCTATCACCAAAATATACAAATTAAACTGCTGGTGTAAAGACTACATACCAAAAATTTGAACCAATATAATAATTCACACTAGCAACAGAAAAAGCCTGGCAGTTCTGTCATTAAAAATGGGGCCAATGAAAGATTGACCCATCACTGTGTGGTCGTTAGGCCAACAGACTCACCATGCACCGTACCCTGTGATTTGGTGCAGCATATTTTTAGAAAGTACTAAATGCACTACTTTTTGTGCATTCTGGTGCGATTTGCAGCCCATTCAAATGATCCAGCCCTAAAAGAATTCTGTCCCTCTGAAGAGCGATACTAGATTTTTAACCTGTTATTTGACAGCATGTAGTACAGATGTTTTTTAAAAAAAGTCAGAATTGTTACAGCAGATACAGTACTTGTTTACAGAAAAACATGTGGCGTAAACTGAGCAAGAGGTTAACTGTTGCGTAAACTGACCCCAGTGTCGATCAATCTCAATCTGCTTTTACTCAGGCAGGTCATATAGATGGTGCAATTTTCTTTCCTGCAACCTCAGGTTGCAGGAAAGAAAATCGCTTGACTCTCACATCAGTCAGTGTTGGTCCCTGATAAACCGGATGAGATTCGATCAATCTATGGCTGACTTTAGATTGTTTTCTGGAGAATGGAACTTGGCTTTAAGAATCTTTGTGCAGGGTGAGGCCAAGAGTGGACTTCAAACAAGGTTCTCTTATTCAACATAAGAACCTGACCTAACAATAATCAGTGATTGGATGGGCACAAATTCCCACAGACAAACCAAACCAAAATATTTGAGAGACTGTTATAAGCACAAGGGGGGTAGGGGGTGCAGGGCAACTCTACATTAATGCCTATGGTTTTGGAATGCCATGTGCAAAACTAACTCGCATACAGCCCTGGCCAAAACTTTTGAGAATGACACAAATATTACATTTTCACAAAGTCTGTTGCTTTAGTGTTTTTAGATCTTTTTTTTAAACGTTACTATGGTACACTGAAGTATAATTACAAACATTTCATACGTGTCAAAGGCTTTTATTGATAACTATATGAAGATTATGCAAAGAGTCAATATTTGCAATGTTGACCCTTCTTTTTTAAGACATCTGCAATTCATCCTGGCATGTGGTCAGTCAACTTCTGGACCACATCCTGACTGATGGCAGCCCATTCTTGCATAATCGATGCTTGGAGTTTGTCAGAATTTGTGGGTTTTTTTTGTTCACCTGCCTTGAGGATTGACCACAAGTTCTCAATGGGATTAAGGTCTGGGTAGTTTCCTGGCCTTGCACCCAAAATTTTGATGTTTTGTTTCCCAAGCCACTTCTTTATCACTTTTGCCTTATGGCAAGGTGCTCCTTCATGCTGGAAAAGGCACTGTGCATCACCAAACTGTTCTTGGATGGTTGGGAGAAGTTGCTCTCAGAGGATGTTTTTGTAACATTCTTTATTCATGGCTGTGTTCTTAGGCAAAACTGTGAGTGAGCCCACTCCCTTGGCTGAGAAGCAACCCCACACATGAATGGTCTCAGGATGCTTTACTGTTGGCATGACACAGGACCAGGACTTTTTTTCGGGGTGAACTTGGTGGAACTCCGTTCCACCACCTCTGGCTCAGACCTGCCTGCTCACCACAATCACTTGTAAACACAGAAGTCTGGTTTCTGTGTTTACAAGTGACAGCTCTGCACCCTGTATGTAATGCAATCCTGGTATTTAATGCCCCTTTAAGACCCTCCTACTGTTTTCGTGAAATTTGACTAACCACACCCACTATTGGATGTGATTTGGAGGAGGGGTTTTGTGGGGCAGTGGTCAAGTTCCAGCGCCTACTGTTTGAGAAAAAAAATCCCTGCACAGGACTGATGGCAGCGCTCACCTTTTCTTCTCCGGGCAAGTTTTTTTCCGGATGCTCCAAACAATCGCAAAGGGGATTCATCAAGAGAAAATTATTTTACCCCAGTCCTCAACAGTCAAATCCCTGTACCTTTTGCAGAATATCAGTCTGTTCCTGAAGTTTTTTTTCTGGAGAACTGGCTTTTTGCTGCCCTTCTTGACACCAGGCCTGCCTCCAAAAGTCTTTGCCTCACTGTGCGTGCAAATGCACTCACACCTGCCTGCCACCATTCCTGACAAACCCTGTACTGGTAGTTAACAGAAGAACAATGATTTCAAGCACCACCCTCCTTTAAAGCTTCCAGTCTGTTATTCTAACGCAATCAGCATTACAGAGTGATTTCCAGCCTTGTCCTCTTCCACACTGACACTTGTGTTAACGAGAGAATCACTGACATGATGTCAGCTGGTCTTTTTGTGGCTGAGCTAAAATGCAATGGGAATGTTTTTTGGGGGATGAAGTTAATTTTTATAGAAAAAGGGACTTTGCAATTAATTGCAATTCATCTGATCACTCTTCATATTCTGGAGTAAATGCAAAATTGCCATCATAAAAACTGAGACTTTGTGAAAATACGGCTGTACGTGTTCTTGTCAGGTGTCCACAAACATGTAATTTAAGCAAATATAGCAGTATCAAGGCAAGAAGATGCATTTTTATAGGTCTGGCCAACAGATTCGACAACATTGCCAACTAATGTGTTTAGGGATGACAGGTATGAGCATTAGACAAAGGAATTGTCATAATGTATCAATAATTCAAGAGCTATGCCCAAAACTGAAGACCAATTGGACTCTTTATTTGTATGTAGTAAGACATATTTAAAAAGATCTTCGCAAGCTAAATCCACAAGGTATGGCCATAGAGAGAAAAAAAAAAAAGTATAGTTTTATGCAAACGCTGTTCCATTATTCAGTATCCAAAAAATAAATAAACAATGGGTCAATCGCAGAGGCGTTTAACAGAGCAAGAGAACCTCAGAGGAACCCAAATCCTAAATGCTGCACTTTACCTGCTGGAGAGTCATCTTTCTGTACTATGCTAGCTTTAACATATCTTCTCCTCTCTTCTGGCCATGTCAACCTTTCCTCCAAATGATCAGTAATATCCAAATAGGCTTCATCAAGACTGAGAGGCAAAAAGTTGGGATCATACGCTGCAAAAATTTCTCGAACCTGAGGAAAAGATAATGTACGTTTCAGGATTTCATGAAATTAGTAGAAGAATTGTCAAATGTAAAACATTTCTAGCAGAAGTAAATAGAAACCTGCATAGTTTATATATGAATCATCCCACAGCTGATATTTTAGTAATAGGTGGTTGCACATCCTAGCTTCATTAGTCTGGAGACTTACCTCTCAAGAAGACATTCATCAAAATAAAAAATAAAATTGCAATATGTTGTTCTCTAATACATACTGTATGATAAAATCTTAGATGTATTTTCTTTTTAAATTATGATACTGGCAATAGTTTCAAAATAAGATATACACACCTCTTTGCTTACTTCTCGATATTTGTCAAAATTAAGTGGAACAATTATCAGATTGGGGCACAATTTCTTTGCAATGAATCCAGGCATAGCCGCACGTACACCAAACCTTCTCGCCAAGTAGTTTGAAGTGGACTTTAAAACAATGATAAAAACATACATTTTAAAGATGATTACAAATTCAACAGAATGGATATGGAAATTCAAAACTTTAACTAAATATGTTGCTGCACATTGCTTGTAATGGCAAAAGCTTTATTCTTTTTTTCGAAGTGTCCTGCATTTCATTTAAAGTGGAAGTCTAATCTTTAACCTACTAATTAGCCTGTAGAGGAACGATATCTATGTTTACCTATTAAAGGGGGGCTCTGGTCCAGTCATGTGATCTGCTCCAAACACCGGCTTCAGAGGAAGGGAGAGAGCAGTAACAATGGCTGAAATGCCTGGACAGGAATGTCACCCATAGGCTTACTATGGGACATCTGTTGATGCCAGGGCCGGGAGACTAGAACATGATCGTACCAGAGCACCCACATCTTCTATCTACACGCTAGTTAGTACAAGCCTTAGAATGGGGGATGGGAGCAGGTTTAAGATTAGGTTTAGACCAGACTTCCAATTAAAATATGTCAGCAAGGTGTAACCATAGAAACTTTTGTCCCAGGATGAAAGCACATACTCAAGTTTAGCTGTAGTGTTGTCAACTTTTCCTGTGCATTCCTGAGCTGGACAACAAGCAGTCAATGCATGATATGTTGGCACATTCTGCCTAGTCACCATAGTAAGAGTGCCATGTTCACCCACCAGTGGAGTGTCCATATGAAGGATGTGCACAGTACAGGGGATGACACCTAAACTGTATTTTAGTAATTAAAAAATGCAATCCTGTTTTATTTACAGGGCTCTACAAAAGCGAAGTATTAAATTTGTGATAGTTTAGTTCTACATGTTGTTTTTATTTTTTTTATTCTGCTTTTAGAAACACTGAAGAATTCTAATTAGCTCCAAAAGGGAGGCTATGATAAGGAGGATGGAATTGGAGAATTTAGCCACGATATCCTTAAAACCAGATTGTACTGATCAAAGTCATGTTTTACGCTACCTCGTCTTTAGTCACAGACCCATATGGACTTAAAGTATGTGTAGCCCATGGGTAAGTCTAAGGACAAGTTACTACAAAAAATGCAACCCTGCTATGGTGTTCAATCTTTAAAAGGTATCTTTGCTGCAGTGTTGATCATCTGCACGTTACACAATAAATGGTATGCAAGTAATCTCATAATTTTACATACAAATAATATTAACAGAAGGTCATGAAGTTTGTCACATACTACAAAGCCCAACCTTTGTAGTACAGCAACCTCATTACAGCACCTCATTACAGCACTAATCATTTAGCATAGATGGTCCTGTTAACAGTCCAAGGTTACTTTATACTGCCCTTACTTACCAGCATACTCATTGAACCCACAGCCATAGGCTTCTCCTTAAGCTCAGGATTGCCTCTCATTTCTACAGCTGCATAAAAAGCATCCATATCCACATGCACAATAACACGATTCAAATCACGCCTTCTCTCCAGCTCCAGTGCCATCCGATCAACCTGCCAAAGAAAGGAAAAAAAAACATGTAAAAGTATATCTAGATCAGCCTCTCTCTACCTTTTTAACATTGAAGAACCATTATAATAACTTTAGTATAAAAGTGGGTTATCCAATATACTGTGTGCTATATACCCGGATACCTGAATTCAGAATATAAAAAACGACAATAAAAAGGTAGACAAGGACTTTTAAAACGGACACTGCATATGTAAAACCATAAGGTTTATAAAACATTATAAATTACCTAGTTAGGTAAACAAATCAATAAGATACAAGGCACACCGCCACTTATACTCCGAAGAGGGTAGAGAGGGCGGAGGGCTTATCTACATTCGTCAAACCATTCTATGCATCTGGGCAACCAGAAATTATCTGAGGTTAAATGGGTAGAGAATCATTTCCTAGAAAAGAGCAACATTTAATCTTATAGACATCTTCTAAAAATTAAAAGAAAAACAAACAAAAAAAGAGGCAAGATGACCAAGCATGTCACGTTTGGCACAATTTTTCGGCTGCTCTAGTTGATAATGATGGTGATAATTTCTTATTGGCTGTTTGGGTCACGTGACTTTGCATAGGAGAATCTTTAGTAGTGGCTAAAAAGGTGAGATGAATAGCATGAATAGGCTCTGTTACTGACCGCTGGAACCCTGAGTGTCAAGGAAAGGATATAGTGATATCTTGGTGAGGGTTTTTCTCTGGGACATGCTTGGCCAGCTTGATCTCTATATTGTTGTTTGCTTTTCTTTTTCTGGAAGCCTACTATAAAAGATTGAATTTCTGTTTTTTTTCTAGGAAATAATTCTCTACCCATTTGACCTCTTATAATTTCTGGCTGCCCATTCGTTAGATACAACGGTTTGACAAATGTATGTGGATAAGCCCTCAGCCCTCTCTACCCTGCTTGAAGTATAGGCAGTGTTGTGCCGTTATCTTATAAATTATTTCTTTACCTCTAGGTAATTATTAGGGTTGTCCCGATACCACTTTTTTAGGACCGAGTACAAGTACGGATACTTTTTTTCAAGTAGTCGCCGATACCGAATACCGATACTTTTTTTTTTTTTAAATGTGTCCACATGTGTCCACGTGACAGCCATGTCCCCCCACAAATGCAGCCATGTCTCCCCACATATTGCAGCCATGTCCCCACACATATGCAGCCATGTCACCCCCATATATGCAGCCATGTCACCCCCATATATGCAGCCATGTCACCCCCATATATGCAGCTATGTCACCCCCATATATGCAGCCATGTCACCCCCATATATGCAGCCATGTCAGCCCCATATATGCAGCCATGTCAGCCCCATATATCCAGCCATGTCAGCCCCATATATCCAGCCAAGTCAGCCCCATATATCCAGCCAAGTCAGCCCCATATATCCAGCCATGTCAGCCCCATATATCCAGCCATGTCAGCCCCATATATCCAGCCATGTCAGCCCCATATATCCAGCCATGTCAGCCCCATATATCCAGCCATGTCAGCCCCATATATCCAGCCATGTCAGCCCCATATATCCAGCCATGTCAGCCCCATATATCCAGCTATGTCAGCCCCATATATCCAGCTATGTCAGCCCCATATATCCAGCTATGTCAGCCCCATATATGCAGCCAGTTCCCACATACCTGCATCGCCGCTGCCGCCGCTTAGTTAATACAAGCGGGGAAGATAACAGCTTTCATTTGAATAGCTGTATCGTTTCCTGCCGCGCCGCGTATAGACACTCCCCCTTGCTCGCGATCTGTCCAATCACGAGCAAGGGGGAGTGTCTATGTGCGGCGCCGCGGGAAACGATACAGCTATTCAAATGAAAGCTGTTATCTTCCCCGCCTGTATTAACTAAGCGGCGGTGATGCGCCGATGTTGCGCGGCGGTTAGCAGGAGCGGCGGCGGCGGGGGGGGGCGAGTATTCTATTCTGGTATCGGGGGTATTTGCGGGAGTACAAGTACTCCCGCAAATACTCGGTATCGGTCCCGATACCGATACTGGTAACGGTATCGGGACAACCCTAGTAATTATGTTTTATTTATACACACCTGACATAAACAGTATATGTCTTTATTTGATATCGATTCTAGTGTAGTGTTATGTATACGTTTTGTTTTTAGATTATGGATGACCATTGAGGGCCCTTTAACACTTTGTTAACTCTCTGGGCCAGATTCTCAAAGACTTACGCCGGCGTATTTCTCCACGTACGCCGCCACTTATACTCCGAAGAGGGTAGAGAGGGCTGAGGGCTTATCTACATTCATTTGTCAAACCATTCTATGCATCTGGGCAACCAGAAATTATCTGAGGTTAAATGGGTAGAGAATCATTTCCTAGAAAAGAGCAACATTTAATCTTATAGACATCGTCTAAAAATTAAAAGAAAAACAAACAAAAAAAGAGGCAAGATGACCAAGCATGTCATGTTTGGCACAATTTTTCGGCTGCTCTAGTTGATAATGGTGGTGATAATTTCTTATTGGCTGTTTGGGTCACGTGACTTTGCATGGGAGAATCTTTAGTAGTGGCTAAAAAGGTGAGATGAATAGCATGAATAGGCTCTGTTACTGACCGCTGGAACCCTGAGTGTCAAGGAAAGGATATAGCGATACCTTGGGTTTTTCTCTGGGTCATGCTTGGTCAGCTTGCCTCTTTATCGTTGTTTGCTTTTCTTTTTCTGGAAGCCTACTATAAAAGATTGAATTTCTGTTTTATTTCTAGGAAATAATTCTCTACCCATTTGACCTCTTATAATTTCTGGCTGCCCATCCCTTAGATACAACGGTTTGACAAATGGATGTGGATAAGCCCTCAGCCCTCTCTACCCTGCTTGAAGTATAGGCAGTGTTGTGCCGTTATCTTATAAATTTTTTCTTTACCTCTAGGTAATTATGTTTTATTTATACACACCTGACATATACAGTATATATCTTTATTTGATATTAATTCTAGTGTAGTGGTATGTATACGTTTTGTTTTTAGATTATGGATGACCATTGAGGGCCCTTTAACTCTTTGTTAACTCTCTGGGCCAGATTCTCAAAGACTTACGCCAACGTATTTCCACGTATGCCGTCATAAGTCCGAATCTGCGCAGTTGTATATGCGCGCCTGATTCTCAGAATCAGTTACACATAAATTGGGCCAAGATACGAGCGGCGTAAGTCTCCTACGATGTTGTATCTTGGGTGCATATTTACGCTGGCCACTTGGTGGCGCCCGTCGCAATTAGTTACGCCGTTTACGTAAGACATACGCCGGAGTAAAGATAAAGCTGCTCTCTAGGTGGCGCAGCCCATGCAAGGTATGGACGTCGGAACAAGCTTATCTTTTTACGTCGCTTGCGTAAGTCGTACGTGAATAGGGCTGTGCGTAAGTTACGTTCACATTGTAGGCAGTGTGCGACGTATCTTAGGCATTCTATCTGACGCATGCGCACTGGGATACGTCAACGGACGGCGCATACGCCGTTCGTTAAAAGTGTCAATTTCATGGGATCATGATTATTTTGTATAAAACACGCCCACCTCTTCCCCATTTGAATTAGGCGCGCTTACACCGGCACATTTACGCTACGCCGTAACTTAGGACGCAAGTGCTTTGAGAATACTGCACTTGCATTCTAAGTTGCGGCGGGGGTAGCGTAAATACGATACGCTACGCCCGCTCATAGTTACGCCACCCTACGTGAATCTAGGCCTGAGTATATATCTTTTCATACAAGAACCTTATGCCGTACCCCAATGGGAGGAAGACGATACACGTCTGTTGGATTCCAGTGAAAATATGTTGTAACAGTGAGAATTATGGGTTTCATCATTCTGGTATGATAAAATATATTTTCTTTTGGCTATGCTTGACGACATAGTTGTTTCCGATTATAATTGCTTACATTGTACATGCTATATCTTTCAAAGATCATTCACATATACTCCTGAAGAAGATCAATCAAAACGTGACAAGTTTACATGTGGATTATATTGGATCAATACAATTATGTGAACCCCAAATTCAGTATTTTATTGTTTGTTTTGTGTTTTGGATTTTTATTGAATGTCATACTAAAACTTAGTTTTTTTTTACATATGCAGTGTTTTCCTGTATCTATATGTCCCTCTAAAAGTCATTGGCTACCATAATTGTTGTTTGAATATAATAACTTTCCAGTCTCATGGAACCCCAGCTAATAATTACTTAAAAGTGGTATTAAACCTAAAACCAAAAATCTAATGTATTGCAGCTTACCAACAATAAATGTGGTGGCTGCATTTTTTTAAGGCTTTTTTCACCTAGTAATCTGGCCACTAACACACTCTGTATTAGAGTGTCCCCACTCGAAATAAAGGAGAATAGGGGGCACAGCAGACAGCAGCATTGTGCGTCTGGGGGGGAGAGGAGTGTTAGATTAGCAGATTTACATATACTGACAAATTGAAGGCAAACTCCAGCTAATACCGTATATACTCAAATATAAGCCGAGGCACCTAATTTTACCACACAAAAAAAAAAAAAAATGGGAAAACGTATTGACTCGAGTATAACCCTAGGGTGTCCATCTGCATGCCTCACTTTGTCCATGTGCATGCTTCACTGTGTCCATGTGCATGCCTCACTGTGTCCATGTGCATGCCTCACTGTGTCCATGTGCATGCCTCACTGTGTCCATGTGCATGCCTCACTGTGTCCATGTGCATGCCTCACTGTGTCCATGCCGCACTGTGTCCATGACTAGACATGGGAGTCTATGGAAGGAGTGCCCCCCAGGCAACAAACTTTGCACACTTGTAGAGGAGAAATGGGGATGTGACGGATCTCTGATACCCCAAGTGGGCACATGCGCCAGACCTGTGTCTCCTGTCCTCCAAAACCCACCCGCAGCCTATAGATTCGCCATAACCAGCCCAACTCCAACCAACTCCTCAATCACGAGACATGCCACACAGGTGTTGAGGGTTAAACATGCAGAGCATAAACTGATTATTAAATACAAAACATACACCTTTACACACAGCTAGGGACACTCCCATTAGCCTTGTCATAGAGGGGAGGGGGTAGGGGACAAGGAAGAACCAATGGGAACTGAACACTTGTACATTGAAACAGACTACAGTTAAACATAAAAGGGATTAAAAAAAAAACATAAAGGGATTATGGTAAGCAGGCACCCCCTCAATACACATCCCCTGCGGAGAGATGTCTCCAGTCTAGACCATTGTCTATTTGCCATTTACCAACACAAATAGACACAGCAACAAGGAGGGGGGGGATTGGGGAGAAGGGATTACATTACATTCTCTCAATGCCAGCTTGTCCCCAGGTCTACAGGCTCTTCTGGGCCATAATCTGTGGGTAAGAGGCCAGCCCACAGTCCCTTCCAGTCCCTTCCCTTCCCTGGGACAAGGGGACCTATGACCGGCCGGTACTGGCTCCCCAAAATCACCAGAGAAATGACTGTTTAACATTGGAGTCTATGGAAGGGGTGCCCGGCTTTGAAAAATCGGTGCTCCCTGGCCGTAGGTCCCCCCGGAGAACAAACGCACACAAATGCACACTTGAAGAAGAAGAGTAGGGCTACATGTGTGCCAAGTTTGGGGTCCAGAGGACCTACGGCCGGCCGGTACCGTGTCCCCAAATTCCAGGAGATCAGGCGCAAAAAGGAGAGTATAAGCCGAGCGGGGCATTTTCAGCACAAAAAAAATTGCTGAAAAACTCGGCTTATACTCGAGTATATACGGTACTTTATAAAGCAGTTACAGCAACCAGTCCTTTTTACCTTTTGGGATAAAAGTTCTACATTAATATATAAAAAGCTAATCATTCTAAGCATTCCTGTCAGTACTATGGTTTGTCTCAACCATGTAACTGCTACATTCTGCTAGAGAGCTTGTTCTTTTGAAAAAACACAGACTTGTTAGCTGGATCTCCAGATAAGGCAGCCTAAAAAATAACATAAAAAAAAAACAGTAATCACATCTAAGAAATGGTATGCTGCAATATAATAAAATGTTTGCTTTTGGTATTAATACCACTTTAACCACTTCAGCCCCGGAAGAATTTACCCCCTTCCTGAGCAAAGCACTTTTTTGCAGTTCGGCACTGCATCACTTTAACTGACAATTTTGCGGTCGTGCGACGTTGCGCCCAAACAAAATTGACGTCTTTTTTTAATCACAAATAGAGCCTTCTTTTGGTGGTATTTGATCACTTCCGCGATTTTTATTTTTTGCCCTATAAAAAAAAAAAAAAAAAATTTTTATTTTGCTATAATAATAATCCCCCAAAAATATATATACAACATTTTTTTTCCTCAGTTGTTTAGGCCGATGTGTATTCTTCTACATATTATTGGTAAAAAAAAAAAAAACGCAAGCAGCGTATATTGATTGGTTTGCACAAAAGTTATGGCGTCTACAAAATAGGGGATAGTATTTAAGGCATTCTCATTAATAATTTGTACTAGTAATGGCGGCGATCTGCGCTTTTTATTGTGACTGCGACATTATGGCGAACACATCGGACACTTTTGACACTATTTTCGGACCATTGTCATTTATACAATGATCAGTGCTATAAAAATGCATCAATTACTGTGTAAATGACACTGGTCGGGAAGGGGTTACCCACTAGGGAGCGAGGAAGTGGGTTAAAATAGTGATTTTTAACTGTGGGGGGGGGGGGGCTGGGCTACAAGTGACACGACAGTGATTACTGCTCCTGATGACAGGGAGCAGATCACTGTCCTGTCACTAGGCAAAACAGGAAAACGCCTTGTTTACATATGCATCTCCCCGTTCTGCCTCTCCGTGACACGATCGCGGTCTGCCAACGAACATCATGTCATCAAGCTCAGTGGAAAGAGTTCTACAATTGCTCACTGTTCTAGTAACCCATAGCAGCCTAGGATTCCATGAAACCCTGATTAGGAAAGGCTATTCCAGACCCAGGAACATTTTCTTTTTCAGTATCACTACTCTGTCCCCTGACCCATTTTCATTAAGACAATACCATAGGGAGGACTGCTGGGCGTTCAGCAGAGATTCCTTCTTACTTTCTAAAGGGTAGCAGTGTAGGCAGATACTGTTGTGCCCGCATACCTTAAGGGGAACATTAGTAATTAGGGTGTGTTTTCTGTGCTGCCCTGTTGACACTCTAAGGCCCCGTACACACGACCGAGCTTCTCGGCAGAATCCAGCGAGAAGCTCGCTGGGATCCATATTCTGCCGAGAAGCTCGATCGTGTGTACGTTTTCACCGAGCAAACTGCCGAGCGAGGCGTCGAGCCAAAATAGAGAGTAGGTTCTCTATTTCCTCAACGGGCCATCGGGACTAATGGCTCGACGCCTTTTTCGACAGCCTGGTCGACGAACTCGACGGCCGGCCGAGAACCTTGTCGGGCGGAACGATGAGTTTAGCCCGACGAGGTTCTCGTACGTGTGTACGCGGCCTTAGTTTACATCTGTGTGCCCTCAAATGTAGGAAGTAGATCTCCACTAACTATCATGGTGACATTTGTCTCAAACTACAGACCAGGGCACATTGACCTTTTCTAGGCCATGTCAGGCTAGAGATCACACTGCCTCAGCCGAATAATCAAAATTCTAAAAGAGCCGCTATGAATGAGGGTTCATTAATATATACTGTACATTCACAGATGTTTTTTAAAAAAAAAAAAAAGCATAAGGCATTTGATTATATGTATTAATGAGTTGGTAAGCAGCATCATTTATTTATTAAACAGGCAGATGGCAGATGCGAATATGGGATGCGCAGTAATCAGTCACTGCAGGAGATATGGCAACCTGTATCACAAAGAGAACCTCTCAGATGATGTTCTCTCCTACTCTCCCAATTGGCTGAATCTGTTGCCAGAATACACTGTGGCCCAATTTGTTTCTTACAATTTATATTTTTACATAAAAGGCTCACTTTATTTTTCTTAGTCCAAGAAAATATCTATGTAATTGGAGGCCGCCACTGTCCGTTTCCCAATCTGCACACTAGTTCCACGTCGGCAAAGCACCCTGTCAGCATTACTGCGAGCCCGGTGACTGCAAGTGCGTTCGTGCAAATTAGCACACATTCCTGCGCATGCACGAAAGCTTGTTCTCGCTTTGACAATGTTAATGGACGACTCTGTGCGAATTTGCACGCAAATGTGCACATTAGGTGTAAAAATACTGATCAAAAATGCTGATTTTTCTAATTTTTTTTTACTGAAGAATACACAGTGCTTGTTTACGCAACTGTGTTGCAATTAATGGGCTGTATTTTAGTTTGGTAAAAAAATAAGCTGTACTGAGCTTTTTCAAGCTGGCAGGTCGCGATGACCGCTGGCCATGCGCGATTTGCGGGCACGAGAGGCAGAAAAGGGACGTGTGTGAGTGTGTTAACACACAAATACCAGGAGGAGAGGAGCGAAGAGATCGTGAGTTCCTACTAGCTGGGAACCACAATCTGATCTCCTGTAGTCAGTCCCCTCTCCCCACAGTTAGAACACAGACTAGGGAACACAGTTAATCCCCTTGATCGCCCCCTAGTGTTAACCCCTTCCCTGCCAGTGACACAGTAATCAGTGCATTTTTATAGCACTGTATACAATTTTCAATGGTCCCAAAAATGTGTCAAAAGTGTCCGATCTGTCTGTCATAATATTGCAGTCCCGATAAAAATGGCAGATTTCAAAATTGACCTATTTTTTTGTTTATATCGCAAAAAATAAAAACCACAAAGATGATCAAAATACCACCAAAATAAAGCTCTATTTATGGGGAAAAAAAGTGCCCATATGATAATAAAGAACGTGTTGACATGAGGGGAGAACAGAATGCTCACCAGTTTGCTACATCTCCTTTTACTGTTGAGTCATAGGCTTACACAAGACCTGCAAGTATTACAGCGATTGTAAAGTCTTGTTTTTTTTCCTTTAAAAATAACAAACATGTTATACCTACCGGCTCTGTTGCACTGGACTTGCACAGAGTAGCCCGGATCCTCGTCTTCTCAGGTGCCTCTTCTGTGCTCCTGGCCCCTCCCTTCTGTTAAAGTGGATGTAAACCCAAAAAAAAAATATATATTTTTTTGATAGTCCTTTAAACACATGTAGAGTATAAGATGTCCTATCAATCTGTGCCCAGTCTTGCCACACAGAGTCAATCCAGCGCTTAGTAATCCTCTTTTAAAGTAGAGCAGTGCAAATTAACCGGACTTCAGATAAAAACCTGCCAAATTAGGTTAAGTCTCCTGACGCGTTTCTCTGTTTTTGCCCTTTCAGTAACAGGTTATTTACAAATATAGCGTGGGGCACATGTTTATCATAACAAGAGGTGATCCAAAGTTCATTGTATATTACCAGGATGTGTTATGATGTTATATCACCTCATGTTATGATAAACAAAACATAACAAAACATAACCTATGATAAACATGTCCTAGCTATATTTGTAAATAACCTCTCACTCAAAGCAAGAGAAGAGAGATTCCAGACTTTTTGACGTTTAGAACAGGGTGATTTATCTGGAACTGCTGTTATACAATTTTTCACTTGAACATAAAAGAGGATTACTCAGCACTGGATCAACTCTGTGTGGCAAGACTGGGCACAAATGATAGGAAATATTATACTCTACATTGTGACATAAAAAAAAAATTTTTTTTTTGGGTTTACATCCTCTTTAAGTGCCCCCACAACAAACATCTTGCTATGGGGGCAGCCAAGCTGAGTCACAGCTCCCGTGTCCATTCAGACCCGGAGCCCTGACCCGGTCCCATCCCCTCTCTTCTCCGATTGGCTAGCTGAATTTGATTGACAACAGCAGAAGCCAATGGCACCGCTGCTGTGCCTCAGCCAATCAGGGAGGGAGAATCTCAGATGACAGGGACACTTGTGGACATCACTGGACAGAGAGGGACCTCAGGTAAGTGTTGGGGGGGGGGGGCTGAGGGGAGCTTCTGCACACAGAAGGCTTTTTATCTTATTGCATAGACTGCATTAAGATAAAAAACGTCTGACTTTACAACCCCTTTAAATGGTTCCAGACCGGCTCACATAGATATACTGCGGCAGAATGGCTCCTCTGGGCGAAATCCTTCTCTTTTTTTGGTCACCAGAGGGCGCGCATACCCACTGCCTGGGGCCGGCCGGCACGATCCCCGCTGGCCACGTGCGATCGTGTGCATGAGCGCCAGCACAAGGATTTGTATGTGTGTAAACACTTCCTCTCGTTCCTGTCACGGGGGAAAAACGCTATCCTCCGTTCATACAAATGTAGAACGGAGAATATGTCTCCTACTAGTCACTCCCATCCCCACACAGTTAGAACACACTGTTAACCCCTTGATCGCCCCACAGTGTTAACCCCTTTCCTGCCAGTGACATTTACACAGTAATCAGTGCATTTTTATAGCACTGTTCGCTGTATAATTGTCAATGGTTCCAGAAAAGTGTCAAAAGTGTCCGATCTGTCCATCGCAGTACCACTAAAAGTCAAAGATCACCGCCATTACTAGTAAAAAAAAAAAAAAAAAAAAATTGCATACATTTTTCCCATAGTTTGTATATGCATTAATTTTGCGCAAACCAATCAATGTAAGCTTTTTGCATTTTTTACCAAAAATATGTAGAAGTATACATATTGGCCTAACTTTTTTAAATTGGGGATATTTACTCTAATGGACCATCCCACACTCTGCTTGAGTGCTTCTGTCATATACCGCTTCCTATCAGTCTGGATATAGATATCAGATATTCCAGCTGCTCACAAGCACACAACGAGACGAGACTTGTTTGTCTGCTGAACATGGAGTGTTTAATAGAACCAAGAATACAACCTTATATACAGTTAAAGAGGAGGTGACCAGAACATCAATTAACATGAGCTAATTAACTAATCATTTACCCAGACTAGGTGACTCATAGATGTGACCGTTCAGGGTAGACGTCACATCTCCTCGCTCACATGCTATACAATACACATTATCATAAGTGTAAACACAGGACATAATCACACAATATCAGGGTCAATTAGCACAGAGAACAGACAGATGGCTGGGGTGGTGGCATTAGCATCTCCTTACACTGTATATCCCAACAGTATAAATCAGTCACTCTAATATGGCATATACAGGGTGCCCAGGCATACAGCTCACAAAGAGCACCGTTCTCCCAAATGCCAGGGCCCATGATCGCAAGGCAAGAGGCTAGCATTCAGCCCCCTTCAAAAGCCTCTGTCCCGGGTGAGTCTGTCACATTTCTCCCCCATCAAAAGTCGACTAACAAGTCAGACAAAGTGAACTCACTCAGTCTGTCCGCATGACCTCCAATCTTTTCTGCAAGGAGTAGTTGACACCAGTAGGTGTGGGGCAGAGGTCATTGACTCTCTGTCCGGCTGCCAGCGCTTCAGCTGGGTCGTTTTTAACATTACGGGGCTCGGTCTGCTGCTGGGCAGAGGGGCCAACCGCCCCAGCTTTCTGAAGCTGAAGAGACACTGTAGGTGCTAGGCAGAGGCCAGCGGTGCTCTGCCTAATTGCCAGTGATTCAATTGGGAGTAGCAGCTTTACTATATCAGCTTGTCGCTGGAGAGAGGGACGACTGCCCCGGCTCTCTGAAACTCCACAGTTGTTGCCGGTGCTGGCCAGAGGTTGGTAACACTCTGCCCTGTTGCCAGTCTGCTTGGGACCACCCCATCATCCGCTCCGGCTAACCGTTGGGGAAGGAGGCTGTATTCCTCCACTCCCAAACTGTTTAGCTGCCATTGGGGAGGTGAGCTGGCTGCTTAATTTTCCATTCCCTCATCTGGCTGCTGGGACTACATGTCTGTGGTAATGTCTCCCAGTTGCATGGATCTTTGCTGGGGAGGAAAGACTGCATTCTCCACCCTGGCCAACAGTTGGGGAGGGACGATTAACACTTCCTCTCCCTTCTCCCCCTGTATCTGCTGCTGGGAAGTGATCACCACCTTCTCACCCTGAGCCTCTGGAACTGAGGTCTTGAACCCTCTGTCCGGTGACCAGCGCTTCAGCTGGGGAAGTTCCTTGCAACTCCACAGATACTGCCCTTGGTGCTGGGCAGAGCACAGTGAAGTTTGGCCCCGATACCAGCTCTTCTGCTGGAGGCTCCTCAGGTTGTTCTTTCTCAACAGAAAAGTCTATTAAATCCCCTGTCTCTGCAACTGGTGTTTGGGGATAGAGGTTCACCATCTCCTGTCCATGGAACCCACAAAATGCTATAGGTACTGGGCAGAGGTTAGCAGAGCTCTGCCCTGCGCTCAGCACTTCAGCTTTGGGAATGGCAATCTCCAGATTTTCCACTCACAATTCTCTGGCATGCTGCTAGACAGGCACATTCCTCCATTCAAGATCATCCCATGCAGAAACAGGATCATCAAGGTCCGTCAGAACTTGCTGCATCCGCCATAAGTCCTCAGTGTCCATAGCTGCGGGGGCAGGTTGGCAAAGCACACTGTTACTTTGCCACATTGCCGACTCCTTCGCCAGGACTTCAGAGTTGTCAACTGATATTTCCTGATAGTCCCAGGCAAAGGGAGCCCAGCCCTGGCGCTGAGCAGAGTCTAGCAGCCGTCTGTAGGCGATCTCCAGCTCCCATTCCTGAACAGCCAGAAACTCCAAATCTTCCAGTGCCGATTGCACTTCCGAGACATTCAGTAGCCCTTCTCTGAAATCCATGATTTACAGTCCAACTGTCACTCCAAATCACTCCCAAAGTTAGAGCCCCCTGTCAGCTTCACATACAACAGTCCCAGGCCCCTGTAGCTTAAGCCTTCTGTTGGGCTGCCATCCGCTATCCGGGGACATGCTTGGGATACATGCCACCAAAGAGCTCTGTAGCTCTCATCCAGCCGCATCTATGCCCAGACCAGCCTGCTTAATTTTAGCTGTCTGTTCCTTGTGCGCTTTTTCTCCCAACAACAGCACCCGCAATACATACTGCGACCAGTACCTTTCCCGGTTGGAGGGGAGAACTTTTCCCTGGTGTCACTGCTCACGGGCTAGCATTTCCTTCCAGAGTTTGTAGCGAACAGAATCAGGCCATCCCAGCAGGACCTGCTCCGATACTGGTCCTCTGTGCTGTATCTGCTTCTCTCGCAACCTCTTTCCGAATTCCTCTTCCATGGCGGCTGGTATCTGTACCTCTCCTCTCCTCTTCTGCTATCGGAACCTTGGATCCAGGTGGAGGTGGGATGCCCCAGACTGCAGAAAGCATCCCACTACGGATCACCAATGTACCGGAACATCCCACACTCAGCTTGAGTGCTTCTGTCATATACCGCTTCCCATCAGTCCTGATATAGATATCAGATATTCCAGCTGCTGACAAGCAAACAACGAGACGAGACTTGTTTGTCTGCTGAACATGAAGTGTTTATTGGAACCAAGAATACAACCGTATATACAGTTAAAAAGGAGGTGACCAGAACATAAATTAACATGAGCTAATTAACTAATCATTTACCCAGACTATGTGACTCATAGATGTTACCTTTCACGGTAGATGTCACATCTCCTCGCTTACCTGCTATACAATACACATTATCATAAGTGTAAATACAGGACATCTTCACACAATAGCAGTGTCAATTAGCACAGAGAACAGACAGATGGCTGGGGTGGTGGCATTAGCATCTCCTTACACTGCATGTCCCAACAGTATGAATCAGTCACTCTGATATGGCATATACAGGGTCCACAGGCATACAGCCCACAAAGAGCACCGTTCCCCCAAATGCCAGGTTCCATGATCGTAAAGCAAGAGGCTAGCATTCAGTCCCCTCCAAAAGCCTCTGTCCCGGGTGAGTCTGTCACATTTACTATAGCAAAAAGTAAAGGAATATCATATTTTTTTTTTTTAATTGTGCCAATTTTTTTTGTTTATAGCGCAAAAAATAAAAATCGTAGAGGTGATCAAATACCACCAAAAGAAAGCTCTATTTGTAGGGAAAATGTTTGTTTTGTTTGGATACAGCATTGCATGACGGCGCAATTGTCAGTTAAAGTGCCTAATTGTAAAAAGTGCTCTGGTCAGGAAGAGGGTAAAATCTTCTGGGGGCTGAAGTGGTTAAAAAAAATGTAAACCCCCACAAACAACCCATTCAGTTCAAAATAGAAATGAAAGGCAAAACATTTTTGTACAGATATTTAAAGTACTTTTTTTTTTTTATAAGTGATCACATTTCCTTTGTTCCCAGCTGCATAAGAGCTGTGGGGGGGGGGGGGGGGCAGCTACAGATCTGACCATAGTGTGTTGCCCTGATTAGCGTGGTCAGTTTTAATAAGAAAGCAGAGAGTGGCAGGATCACGCAAAGGAAGTAATACAAATAGCACAAGATACTTTCTCATAAAAGTACATGGTACAGGAGGAACATAGCTAGTGCATTGTTGGTTCATTAACCTTTTCCTTCAATTTTCCTATTAAATGTTTTTTTTTTTTTGTCTGAATTTCTTACTTCCTGTTCTCCTCAGTAAGCTGTTCTGGCTGACTAACCCCCAGACAGAACGACTCGGATTATGGGGGCAAGCTTACAGGAAGTGAGAAATTCAGACGAAGAACAAAAACATTTAAAAGGGGAATCGAAGGAAAGGGTAAGTGAACCAACAATGCACTAGCTTAAAGGAACCTATTTAGAAAATAAAAAACAAGCCTTTACAACAACCGCTTTAAAGAGGAGGTCCAGCCCCTCAAAAAATTAAAGTCAGCAACTATAAATATTGTAGCTGCTGACTTTTAAAGCGGTTGTAAAGGTTTGTGTTTTTGAAAAAACATCTGACAAATCACTGGCCCCCCAGCCTCCCCGTTTTACTTACCTGAGCCAGTTCACCTGCTCTGCGCGCCCCCGACATCCTCTTCTCAATGGAGTCCTGGCGTTGATTGGATAGCAACGCAGCCACTGGCTCCCGCTGCTGTCAATCAAATCCAATAATGCGGGCGACGCGGGGGCGGGGCCGAGTCATACACTCGGCATCTATGGA
Organism: Rana kukunoris; assembly: GCA_029574335.1. Taxonomy (NCBI): domain Eukaryota; kingdom Metazoa; phylum Chordata; class Amphibia; order Anura; family Ranidae; genus Rana; species Rana kukunoris. Next base: position 103,360,203 of record CM056049.1, read on the forward strand.
CGCAGAGTGTATGACTTGGCAGTGCGCACGCAAGGTATCCCCCTCAGGAGAGAGCTTCCCAGATGGGTTATCTAATGCGCGAAGGAGCCGCTAGAGCTGCTGAGGGACCCCAGAAAAGGATGTTTGGGGGCACTCTGTGCAAAATTATCTGCACAGTGGATGTAAGTATGACATGTTTGTTATTTTATTCATATCGAACCTTTAGTATCCCTTTAATATTAGAACACTTACCTGTCCAGGGATCACACAATGTCGGCACCCCAGCCAATTTTCCGATCGGCTTTTGGGTGTTGTTGCCACCATTCATGGTATAGGAAACCAGCAGTGAAGCCCTTCAGCTTCACAGCCGGTTCCCTACTCTACAGGCGTGAAGCGCACTGCACTTTCTAACTGGCCCGGTGGCGGAAGGATGAGGGGGGGGGGGGGTATCAAGGTCACCACGGCCTTCTGAAAGTGGGTGATGGGAACCGGTCGAAAACAGGTACTGCTACCCCCGCAGAAAGGTGCCAAATGTGGGGAGGAGGGGCGAAATATGCTCAACTTCGACTTTTGGGTGGAACTCTGCTTTAACTGCAGTAGAGAAAAATCAGGTCTCCCAACTGTGTATTAGAGCTGTGTAAAGATCAGGAACTAATGGACAGAAATACAATACTGCCATGACTGAACCATAATAAATAAATTGTATGGGAGTTGAAACTAAAGCTCTGTACAGTTTCAGGAGACAGTAAAATAATCAGCTTACTAGACACAGCAAAACTTGGCCGCACAGATTTTCAGACAAACCCTGATATCATAGTAACCACAAACTGTGGCACCAAGCTAATAATCAAAATACATTTCATAGCCAAGCTACACAGCCTGCACCCAAATCATGGTGGTTGTTTGACGCTCCCGATTTGTTTTTGATAACAGCGTGTTTCTTCACTCTGGTGTTAATGAGTGTGTGCATTCCAGCTTTGTCTCATGATTTCCAAGTCTTCTAAACCTCTTGATGCAAGCATGCCCAGAACCTATGACTTGCTCCACAATCCTCTGATGAACAATAGGAGATCTATCTCAGTGCTCACAGTCAAGCACTGTTTAACCTTGACCTTCAGGATTTTGTGCAAGCCAAGAACACAAGCAAACAGAAAATCAAGGATGTTTTCAAGTTGAACTCCTTTCAGCTCTGTTCCATTTCAATGCTTATTCATGGTACTAAAATTTCCATTATAATGTGATTAAATAAAATGAAAAAAACACGCAACCTTACTATAAATGTAAAGCACAACTTCAGGTTGAGTTTTCCTCCCCTAGCAATACGCAATTCTTTATTTTGGTTCATACTTTCCTTTGCCAGATGTCAACACAGCACGTGAGGATTTAAGCCCCGTACACACAACCGATTTTCATGCCAGGAAAACTGCCAAGAGAGCTTTTGGCCGGGAAAAAACGGACGTTGTATGCTTCCTTGCAGTTTTCCTGACAGGAAAACAGGGGAATAGTCAGTTGAAGACCTACCCCACAACCGGTCAAAATATGAATCATTTATGGTTCCGTCGGGCCTGCTTGCAGGAAAATAGAGAATTATAAATACCTGCACACTCTCTTTGCATTTTTATGTTGCGGGATGCACGATCCTAAAACGTAATTTTTTTGCTTATTTTCTCTCATTTTTGCCACATTAAAATGAAAAAAAAATCTACTACTTTTTTATGGTTTTTAAAAAGTAGGCAAATGCTACATAAAATATTGAGCAATTGCCATTTTTGTCTCTGCTAAAATATATATAAATGTGCGGATCGTAATTTTCTAGCAAAAAATATTTCTTTTTAACTTAAACAAGGTTGGACTTTAAGTGGTTACATTTCTTGCATTTACACACAGAAGTTTGATCTAAAAAGGAAGTTGGTTACGTTTCATGGACAAACTTCAGATTGCCGGATATTTTCTTTACAAAGAAGTGTATCTTTGATATAAGAAGAAAGCGATAGTTACATGTTTCCTGCAGAACTTGGCAGACTGTCCAGATATTTTCCTGAAAGTCTCTCCATTTGTTATATGGTCAGCAAACTCTCGGGGGGGTTGAATCTCACAATTTTAACGATTAATTGTGCCCTAGCACGGTGTATTTGCGCAGCAATTTTCAAACATTTTTTTTTGGAAATAAACTGTTTCACTTAAAAAAACACTAAAGTTACCGTTTTTTTTTTTTTGGTATCCTAAGAGCTTTAAAATTTTTTAGGTTAGATGTTTAGAGTTACAGAGGAAGTCGTGCTAGAATTATTGCTCTCGTGTGTCGCGACAGTAACCTGGCTGGCTCTGATAGACTACCCAGCCACTTACCTACCCAGTTTATTACCCAGTTGGTATCTACCCAGTTCCCCACACACCCTACCTGCTGATTATGGGGGACATTTTATTGTGTCCTGCCAGTGAGTACAGATCTGCTATCTATAGGGGCACTATTGTTTTTGGAAAAACATTTTATTTTAAAATTGACTTGTGTAAAACCAGCTAGCCCATTTCGACTGCCTCGGCATAATTGGTGTAATTTCAATTCATGTTGACCCGCCCACTAAGTCCCTAAACATCCTTCCACTCCTATACATTGTGCCACTGTCATACCCTCCACACTCCTTCCTTACATATCCCACTCATACCCTCCAACTCCTCTCCTATATATATACTGCCCACTGTCAACTCTCCAACTCCTCTCCTGTAAAAAAAAACTCCTCTCCTGTAATTGCCCACTTATCCTCATCCTCTCCTGACATACTGCCTGCTGTCATATCCTCTTCTGTATTTCCCAGGACCCTCCAACTCCTCTCCTAAGTACTATCATACCATCCCCATTCCTCTCTTGCTTGCCCACTTCATACCCTCCACACTTCTCTCCTGTCATGCCCCATCATACCCTCCACACTTCTCTCTGTACATACTACCCTCTGTCAGTACATACTTCCCACTGTCATACTCTCACACTCCTCCCTGTACAAACTCTGTTTATCCTCTCCTGTACATAGTACCTGGTCATACACTTCTCTCCTGTACATACTGCCCACTGTCATACCCTCCACCTCTCCTGTACATACTGCCCACTGTTATACCCAACTCCTCTCCTATACATAGGCCCACTATCATACCGTCCACACTACTCTCCTGCTATGACTGTCATACCCTCAACTCCTCTCCTATTAGTGCCCAATTTCCACACTTTTTAAATGCCTAAAACACTCCTCTCCTGTACATGGTGCCTGCTGTCATACACTTCTCTCCTGCGATGCCCACTGTCACCCTCCACACTTCTCTCCTGCAGGTGCCGTACCCTTTGCACTCTTCTCCTGTAAAGTGCCCAATGTTAGACCCTCACATTCCTCTCACTCACCTGCACATTTCCCACTTTATACCGTCTGTACTCCTCCCCTATGTCGCTTAACAAAAACTTCTTTATATTTCTCAATGTTACCAGCTCTAGAATGGACACCTTGTTAGTTCATAAAGGAAATTTCAAGGTCCCATTATTAGAACTTATTTAATGTTGTGATTACACGAAGGGCATCGGGGATCTCAATTTCCTGACATTACTACTTTTAGAGGCCCTGGGGTAGGTTATGCAAATGTACATTGCACAGCATTTGCACATTAGGGTATTACATTTTCAGAGCCCTCCACCTTGATTCACACATTTATTTATTATTTATAAAAGCACCAAAATTCAGCACCAGGCCCATGATGTTCTTAATCTGGCCCTGCGTTGTATGCTTCCTTGCAGTTTTCCTGACAGGAAAACAGCCGGGAATACCGTCAGGAAAATAGAGAACCTGCTCGCCATCGGGATTCCCGTAATTTTTTATTTATTTTTGCCAGATCTACTACTTTTCTATGGAAAACACTACGAGGTAGTGCCGGTGGAGCATACACACAGCCGGGATTCCCGGCCAAAGCTCCATGGCAGTTTACCTGGTGGGTTCTCGGCTTTCCCCTTGGTTTTCTTGGCTGACTTTTTACCGTCGAGAAAACCGAGCGTGTGTACAGGGCTATAGACTTTAGTTTATTGTTCGTTTAATTATACATTTTAAGCAGCTGCTGGGGTATCATTTTATTTTAAAACATTTTTGCCTTGAGTTGGCCCTAAAAGTGCTATAATTTTTTATCTCCCAAAGAAAAATAAAAAAATTAATTTTATCCTCATGATGATATATTAGGAAAAAGTAGCTTTTGTCACGTGTGAGGTCCTCTCGTTCTGTTTATATTTTAGGTGGCAAAAAATATTTATTTTTAATAAAAGAAAAAAGGTGAAAAAAAATCAGTTTTTTGAAAAAACCTATATTTGTGTGGCACCCATTTTCAAGGATGAAATTCACGAAGGGCAAAATTAGAACAACATTTTTGGATGAGCACCTTCAGCATTCATTGTAACTTTCCAACCAGATTCTGTGTTAGTTTATCAAAAACAGTCATCAGCACTTATTGTTTTTTCCAAATATTTTAACAAAAAAAATTGAAAAAAAATGGATTTTTTCTTCTATATCAATGTTAACTTGGCCAACTTTTTCTACTCGGATTGTCAGGTTTTTTCAGTGGCCAAGGAAGGTGTTTGGACACCCCTGCTGTACATTATAATAGAATAGGTTTGATACAGCGAAAAAAATAAAATCAACTACCATAACACAGTAGGGAAGATGTCTGCCCTTAGTGTTCTGTCCATAATTCAGTGATAAAATGAAGGACAGATGCATTACTTATGAGAAAGTAGAGTACCAAAGAGTGAATAAAATACAAATATTTAGCAGTTAGCGACCAGGGAAGAATGCCTGAAATGCCCTAAAATGTTTGTGCTGCCAGGTGGCCCCATCCATTCGTAGCAACTGTCAGCTTTATCTACAGGCTGGCAGCAATGGAGCTGGACTGGACACCTGTGCTCTTCCCCCACAGCTAAATGCCAGAGGCCCATGCCTATTGTGCATGGGGTGCAACTCTTGTGGTCTAATGTTAAGGGTTTTTTTTTTTTTGTAGGATCAAATGTTACATTTACCCCAGGGTGGATTTGATTTAAATCAAGTTGATTAAAATCACGATTTAAATCATTTAAATCATTAGTAAAAAGGCTAAATTTAAATACTGTATTTATCGGCATATAACACACACTTATTTCCCCTTAAAATCAGGGGAAAATTGCATGTGCGTGTTATACGCCGATCCCTGCTGTCTGAGGGAAGAGAAGCGAGCGCCGCTTAATTACATAGAACCGTGATCTCCTTCCTGTGTACTCGGCGCTCCATCGTGCACAGCCGCGCCTTTTGGCCTGTTGGACCACTGTAATGTCTATCATATGAGCAGGAGGCGTGGCTGTGAGTGACGCAGCGCTGGGTACACAGGAAGGAGATCACGGCGCTCGCTCCCCCTCTTCAAATCGGAGACAGCAGGGATGATCCGACAATGAAAGGTGAGACTGCAGATGAGCACTGAACAGGCAGGGCATTTTGGTAAATGTATAGGCTGCAGATGGGCATTAATCAGGCTGCAGTGAGGAGCAATGTTGCAGATGGGCACAGATCAGGCTGCACTGAAGCTGCAGATGGACACAGATCTGGCTGCATTGAGGCTGCAGATGGGCACAGACCAGGCTGCATTGATGCATTGCTGCATTGATGCTCAGATACCATAATTTTGCTTCAAAGTGGTTTATTAAAAAAAAATAAAAAATCCTGAAACGTCCCTCTTAAATTGGGGTGCGTGTTATACGCCGATAAATATGGTAATCAATTTATGAACAGCAACTGTCATCTCTGTCCCGCAGAGGCTCCTCCACTGAATGCTGTTGACTCACCAACAATCCTATTCACTTTAATGGGACGGTTGGTGGTGCGGCAGTGACACAACAAGGTGAGGGACGTGGCGGCAGCAGGTGAGTGAATGCTTACTAACAGGCGCTGCCATGATGGATCTGAAATGACAGGTGCTCTTTAAATGTAAGGACTCATTCTTGCTGGTAGTGTGAAATTGTGTAAATGCATCAATGCAGTGCATGTTATCTCAGCTTGCAGAGCTTAGATTAATTGAATGCGTTTAATAAAATTTAAATACTGCAGAATATACAGCACCATGCTACATAACCAAGCACAATTTCATGCTAAATAAACTAAATTATTAATGTATCTTAAATAGAACACCATCTTTGCATACATTTTTACTCCAAAAGCATTTTATTAAAATAAATTTGATCCCTGGGTGGGAGGCACTACCTGTCTTCTCCCTTTCTCTCTGTACTTGATTACATTCTTATCTCGCACTAGAGATACCTGACCCCCTACCCTCTTCCCTTCGGACTGCCCCCCTTCTCCATATTCTTGGCTCAGTTATGGGCTGTATTTTTCAGATACTGTCAATATCCTTGCTTGCAGTATTCCTACTTTAGAGTTCCATCTTTGGGCCCAGCTGGCCATCAGGATGCCTTGCCTTCCGATATACTGTAAGAGTTTTAATTTTGTTGCATAGTTTTGCTTTTATGAATATATGTTGTTGGGTCTCTCATGTAGCTGGTTGAATGCCTTCCTGGCTCTATGCACCGTCAACATTTTCTTCACTGTGCTATTCCATTGTGCCGCCCATACTGTGTATTACCAGGGCAGTTGATATGTTGATTACATTGTGTGACCCTTTCTGCAATCTGATTTTCTTATATATCTATGTTATTTACTTTGGCTGTCAAATGCAATTTCTATGGAAAATAAAGGAATTACAAAAAAAAATGATTTGATAAAAAATAAAATAAAATAAATCCACTTTAAATCAAACAAATCCAATTTCACCCTGTGAAGTACAACAATTTTAAACCACTTGCCGCCTGTCCACTGTCAAATGACACCCAGGCGGTGTGGCTCTCGTTCTGGGTGGATGCCATATGACAGCTTCCCAGAACGGGCAGAATGCTGCGGAAGTGAAATTTTTTCGCCGCCATCTTGCTACACCCTACACTCCTGCACAGTTAAGATAGAGTGAGAATGGGGCAAGCGGAAATCTTGTTACACCCACCGGAGTTTTAGATTTGAGATTTATTTTTAACACAAAACAGAGCTTATATGCTTAAAGACAGTGTTTGGAAATCCTACGGACTGTTCACATGTTAAATGTTGAAAGCAGCAGCAGGGGCGGACTGACCTAATACACTCGACCCCGATGGACCCATGCCACAGGGGGCCCCATGGTTGCCAGGCTCCATGTAAAACCAGGGACAGTATGTAAAAATCTGTGTTTTTTTTTTACATCTGTCCGATTTGCGAAACCGACATCTTTTGATGTGAAAATCCTGAGATTTAGCTGCCTTACCTCTGCATCTACTGGCATGGTGGCCACTGTAGCCCGGAGGCCCCATCCTTCTATTGCCCGGGGGCCCCATGAGTTGTCAGTCCGCCCCTGGCAGCAGCAAACCTGATGACCTTACATGGTTGCTCATGTGACAAAACACCTCTGATTTTCACATTTAACATCTAAACAGTCGTCTGATTTAAAAACACTGTATTTAAGCATACAAGCTCCGTTTTGTGCTGAAAATAAGTGTGAAATCTAAAACTCAGATGGGTGTAACAAGATGTCCGCTTGCCCCCTTCTCACTCTATCATTACTGTGCAGGAGTGTGGGGTGTAGCAAGATGGCGGCGACAAAACATCACTTCCGGAGCATTCTGTAATGGGGAGCAGAATGTGACAACACACACACACCGGCTAGGACACGACGTGACACCGATCTCTGTAAAAAGCCGCGGCCGCATGTTAAGAGCGTATTTGTTATATTTCTATTTTTTATAAATACTGGAACTAATTGCTGTGTGCAGAACTTTGCATATAATATTCCAAGAGAAGAGCCTCTGTCGAATGCCAGTGTTGTTTTGACTATTATAATCTCTTAAGGTAGAACATGTATGCACTGTTTCTACCTATAAAAAAAAAAAGTTAAATTAAAAAAAGGTGAAGGAAGACTAAGGAAAACATAAAATGCTTGTTAATTTTGTTCCTCATCTGGATTCAAATTATTTTTGGTCTTCAACAGTGTCAAAATTTCCAAAACCAAAAATATTAGTGAAATGTGTTTTTGATGTCTCCTTTACATAACTTGTAATAGTTTCTTCAATAGAGCCTCTGTTGGGGTTTGTGCTGGTTTATCTAGGTCAGTGAATGCATCAAGGTATAGACATTGCTGGAAAAAAATCTGGAAAAGACAATTGGATGTCTCTCAAATATAGGTCAGAAATAATGAGCAGATTTTATTTAAGATGGTATACATTTACTAAACGTTTCTGAAATGGTATAAAAAGCATAAAAAAAAAGAAAGAAAAGGAGGTAAACACATGAGTACCTGAATTTGAGCTTTACTGATTTGCGAACTGGTCAGCAAGGCTTTTTGTTGAAGTATTTTCTCAATGCGCTGGTTAACTTGCTGGTCTTTCTTTAGCTCATTTTCATAAAATCTGGAGCCCTGCAAAACAAATATAACTGTACCTTATCCGTAGGTAATTGGAGTAAATCGAACTATAAAGCTCACTCAAAGCCTTGAAAAAGTTACCAAACCCAGGACCCTGTATTCACTATATCTGGTCTCCGACAGTACACATAACATGAAAATGCAATTATTTTAATCAATATAAACAGATAAATACAATTTCTCATCAGCAGTATATAGCAGTCTTGTGACTTCTATCAGTGTCTGGTTAAAGCTTGTAGGAGGAGTTTTCATTCTCCCACAATTGTCTTATGAAATGCAGGACCCCTGATGCTCTATCTGGACAGTTCTAAGTGGCCCTGTGCTGATCAAATGCACTCTCCCAAGTTCCCTAGCTCTGTAAATAATAGGAGATATATTGGGTTAAAACGGGAAAAAATTAATAGTGTGTACCAGACCTTAAAAAATAATAGGGAAAATGTTGCGCTACTGATATCTAACAGCTGTCAGCATCAGCAATAAGACTAATTGCATAGGATAAAAGGGCAAAAGAGATGCAGTGCTAGAAAATATATGTGAACCCTAGATAGATATCCAGGAGTAAGTACTCAATATAAAAAGAGCTATATATGGTGCTAAATATAAAATATATTCAAGGAAAAAATCCTAAAAATTGAACATACCAAGTAATATAGCAACAATGCTGTATAAGTGCTATGTGCATAAAATATTTATATATATTATATATATATATATATATATTATATATACACATACAAAAAATAGTCCTGAAAATGAAACAGAAACTTTCATGGTGGTGCAATAACACAGACAAAAACACGCAGGCATAAATTGGCCAGAATAAATTGCACATGAAATGGCTAATAAAAAAACTTTCTAAAACTCAAAGAACATGAATGGTCACATGAGAGTCCTTAAAAATAAAAGTTCAAACTGTCATGCTCAGTTGCTTAAAGACGATCACAAGGTGCTGCCGTTCATGAAGTGTGAGATAGTAAAGCTGAAATATACAGGGTAATATTCACACACAGCACCCGGGAGTGTGCAAAAAAATTGTAATAATTTACTAGGCTTTTCTAAGACAGAGCTAATTAATGATAGAGCTAGCGACATTCTCCTTCCTATAAAACTCAGGTAAATAAGACATTTTGTTTATTAAGATTATGAAATCTTTTCTCTAGTCCCCTATATTCCCCTCCCTTCTTGAATTCCCCTTCCCTGTTTTCTCCCTTTCTCATTCGTCTTTGCTTCTTGCTTCTACGTGCTCCAGTAGACCCTTTACAGTGTAGGCCATAGCCGTTTTAAGTTTTGTAACTCCTGCTCATATCCATTATTTTAGACCAGAGAGTCATTAGAACACCAGAGGTTTGGACTACATGATCCTGTTCCGATTGCCTGGATGTTGTCTTTTTGGCACTTCTCTTGAATGAAAGACCTTTGTGTCTTTGATGTTCACCAGGCTCTTACAGACTGATGCTCTGTAAGTCTTGCTTTATCCATATCTCTTTATATTTTAAGGCTGTTGATGCTCTTACCTTGTACAGTAAAACCTTGGTTTGAGAGTAACTTGGTTTGAGAGCGTTTTGCAAGACAAGCAACATTTTTTTAATCAATTTTGACTTGATATACAAGCAATGTCTTGATATAAGAGTAGCATCATGTCACAACTGAGTATAAAATAGCAATATGGTAACATTTTTTAAAGGTACAACATTTAGAAATTCACATGGTTGATGATTAAAAGAGGCACATCCAAGTATGCAGGCATCCAGGGTAAAGCTGTCCACATAGACCGCCCTGCTCCCTGCCATTGATGTCGTCCCTTACACGAGCGGTTCAAGCCTCACTTTCAGATTGCTCTACTGCAGGGTAGTCTTCCCAATCACAATTGAAGACAGACAGCGGTGAGGATTGCTTTACCCCGGAAGCCTGCATACTTAGATGTGCCTATTTTAATCATCAACCATGTAAATGGCTAAATGTTGTACCTTCATTAAATGTAAACATATTGCTACACTTGGAGGCGCCTCTCTTCTCTTTTATACTCTGTAGCACCTGCTGGATTTTGCTTCTAATCCCCTTGGGGAGGCTTCCACTTGTGGATGGACATTTTATGGTTACACAACTTATCACATTGCTATAATCTTTTTATACGGAGTATAGACGGAAGGACTTATGAATAAATGGTTGTGGAACAAATCATAAGTTTCCATTATTTCCTATGGGAAAATTTGCTTTGATATACAAGCGATTTGGATTACAAGCATACTTCCGGAACAAATTATGCTCGCAATCCAATGTTTTACTGTATTTGGGTAGCAATATTTGTACAATACACATTGATATTCTATGGTTACTTTTCGCTGCTTTACCATTTGCTATATTTTTTTTTACTTATTGGAAAAATTTCAATAACATTTTTGTAAAATAAATCTTTTCTCTAATCGGCAGATGGAGATCGTGTCTGCTTTTCACAGGTTCAGCTTTTATTGCAGATTTTAACAGTGCTAAAATATGACCCTTGTTTACAGAACTAAAAAATGGTTAATCGGAACTAGCAGAATTGATTAGAGTTAAAGGGGTTGTAAAGTAAAAAAAATAAAAAATTATTTTAAATAAAAAACATGTTATACTTACCTCCACTGTGCAGCTTGTTTTGCACAGAGGGTCTTCTGGGGTCCCTCGGTAGCGGTCTCAGCTCCTTCCCGCAAGAACTCAACACCTTCATGCGAGCAAGCTCGCATGAAGTCCTGTGGGCGCGCTCCCGTGATACAGACGGCAGGCTATTGCCGATCACTCTATACCTTGGCCCGCCCCCGGCAGGCCGCATCATTGGATGTGATTGACAGCAGCACAAGCCTATGGCTGCGCTGCTTTCAATCCATCCAGTGTAGCCAATCAACGGCCAGGCTGAGAAACGAGGAGGGTGACAGGGGCGAGCGCATGACTTTCGAAGGGTCAGGTAAGTAAAAGAGGGCTGAGGGGGCCTGTATTGTTGGATGTTTTTTCACTTTAATGCATTTACCTTTGCAACCCCTTTAAAGTGGTTGTAAAGGCTGAAGGTTCTTTTTTTTTTTACATTCATGCATTCTATGTTTTTTTCACGGTCATTGGAATAGAGGGGTAAGCTCTCGTTTGATCTTCAGAATTTTCTTGTGTACATTTTTTTAAAAGGTTTACATTAAGAGATTTCTCCCATAGCTGCATTTGGTTAAACAAAGAATGGTTTTCCACAGTGAAGTAACAGAAGTAAAATATGGATAGAAAAGGGCTTCCTCTTTAAGCTTGCATGTTAAAAAAAATATATAGAATGCCAACTCACTTTTGTAGCGTCCATGATGATCTTGTTGATTTTCTCCTTATCCAGCCCCTCCATCCCAGCCTTGTTGTCATTGAGACCCATTCTGTATTGGAAAGCGTCATTGCTAGGAGCAGTCTCTTTCTCATCTTGCTGATCCATTTTTTAGATTTGTAATCTAAGGGTCACAACCTAAAAAACAAACATTCTTATTTTCCATAAACAGCTAACTTTTCAATGCAGACGTAATGAAATTTTGAGTATGCCAGATGCAAGGTAGATGATTGCCTTGAGAGCATTTACTGTACATTCTTACACCTAACAAACGGCAAAGATTGTGAGAGCCAGTTCACACAGGGGCAACCCGATTTACAGCGCAAATTTGCAAGACAACTTCAGCGCGACTTGGAGCAACTTACAACACAACTTAAAGTTGCCTCCAGGACAGGCGACTTTGGCTGTGGCCAATCACAGAATAATCAGCCCTGTGGGAGGGAGGGGTTTGCCTGGGTAAACTATTTTCTCTTCCTGTAAAGTTGCTTCAGTTAAGACAGTGATTCCAACTTCCATTGAAATCTATGGGTACATGTTGCCTAGAAGTCGCCTTAAAGTTGTACAGGAACCTTTTTCTGAAGTCGGAGCGACTTCAGTAGTGTACATTAAGACGCCAATCATTCACTTCAATTGAATTTCTCATGTTGCGCGACTTGGGGCGACACAAGTCGGATCCCAAGTCGCGGTAGTGTAAACCGGAACTAACTGGGAATCCATTGTTCGGTGGCTAGACAAAGCATCAACAATCTACATACTTATGTAACTTAAAAAAAAAAAAAAATATTAAGAAGAGGAGGCGACTAAAAATAGTTTTAAGAACTTTAACATACCTTATATTGAAAATGCCAGTTTATCAATCAGCATCATAAAAAAAGTAGAGACTATATATAGCTATAACTTTTTTTTACTACTGCTTTGTATTTACGCTAGCACATGAAGGTCTTAACTCCTAAAGCTAGCCATACACTGTTAGATCTTGTCATTTACCCTGTGGGCAGTCATACACTATATGTTTTGTATGAAAATTGTCCTTCTTGGAATATTTGTCTAATGGTTAATACAGGTTAATTTTCAACTGTAGTGATAAACAAATTTGAAGGAACAGGATAGTTTTTTTTTTTTTTATCAAGATAACAATGTGGTTTTTGTTCAAGGACAATCTGGTGCTGGTGCCAACAGTCAGAATTCAATAGGCACTGCAGGTACATCCGATTGGACGCAGCAGCTGTCTAAACAAATGTTTTCTTCTGAGAGATGTTGGGTGGGAGGCAGTGGTGGCTGGTGTTTTTTTTTGGGGTGGTACAATCACTCCCCCCCGATCGTTTGACAGCACCTCACCCTGCTGCTTGCCAGTTGGTCCAGCACTTACCCCATCTAGGCAGGTAGCAATTCTGTGTCCTCTCCCCCATCGGCGGCTTCCAGCATGTGGCTCCTCCACTTCTCCTTGGTATCCAATAGGATCGCCTGTCCTTTCAGCCAATCTGGTGACAGGTGTCAAAACCCACTTCCCGATTGACCAGGAGGACGATCAGTGTTACAATAGCGAATATTAATTCTAGCTCTAATCAGTGCTTCAAAAAAATAAAAATAAAAAATCACCCACCCCGCATTGGAATCCATGCACCCGGCATCCTGAAAGCGACCAGATGCATGGATAAGGGGAGGCGGCGATAGATAGGGGAGCAGCGCCCATGGTGGAAGGGTGGCAACAGGAACTAGCCAGAATTAGCATAGTTTATGACCAGCTTTACTTGCCAATCCAAACCTCACCAATAATAACCTTAGGTACAGCCTATATAAGAGCATCAAAATCCACCAGATAAAAAAAAAATTTGTAAAGCTGTATATGTGTTATGCCTGCGCCACTCCTTTATTAACAAACCCCAGCTGCTGTATCAATAAACTTTCCCAGATAAAGTACAAAATTAATAAAAACAAATACAGTGCTAATGCTAATTCATTAAATATAAATAATTAAAAGTGCATATCATAATGCTCACATAAGCACTGTACATTTAATTTTTTTATTAAAATGGCCATAAAATGTGACTGAAAAATCTAAGGAGCTACGCAGAAAATCGCTGGTCAAACAGTGGCGGCATCCAATCAGATGCAGCCACTGTTCAGTTATACTGACCACCTTGGTGCTGGCTGTCAGAGTAGATTAACCACAGCAAGAGATTTGTCCATCCATGCTGTATAACATGGATAAAAGAATCCGTTAGGGTTTTTTTTTTTTGTTAAGCCTGGAAGCTGTGCAAAAAAAAAAGTATATTTGTGATAAAACTAAGAAGTGTTGCATGTTTGCTGAATAGGTGTCTTTAATGCCAGATGCCAAAAAAAAAGTTGATATCTTTACAGCACAAGCTTACAATGCAGTGTGAAAAAGATCAAGAGTTAAAACGGGAGCTCTCCCTAAAACAATTATATGGCATCCCATCCAGCATACTGGCGTCAACTACTACAGTATGCTGTTTTTTTTTTGTTATCTCTGTACTTACGTTTTAATCGCTAATTGTATTTTCTTCCCCCCGTGCGGCTTGGCGCGTCACGCCCTCCGAAAATAGCCGAAATAGGACTCGGCTATATACGGCGCCTGGCAGTCAGCTCCTAGGTCTGTGCGCAGGCGACGTATAGCGCCGAGTCCTGGTCTGGCTATTTTCGGAAGGCGTGACGCGCTATAGCCGCGCCATAGCCGCACGCCAATTATGTAGGAACGCCTACTCCCTGCGGTAGGAAGAAAATACAATTAGCGTTTAAACCGTAAGTACAGCGATAAAAAAAAAAAACAGCATACTGTAGCTGACGACAGTATGCTGGATGGGATGGCACATACATGTGTTTTAGGGTGAACCCCAGCTTTAATGCGAAAAGAAAAAACATATTGGGTAGATTTACAAATGAAACAGATTTTCCTGGACCTGTTAAAAGAAGGTGTGGTAGAACTAATGTACTTAAAATGGACATCATTTCATGTTTCCTCTACCTTTTTCAATCAATTCTTTCGAAAAATCCATAAATTATCATTATTAACAATTACATTAAATTGGAATGCTTCTCGTTCACAACTTTGCTATAAAATCTTAACACTTCCTGAAACATCAGGGGTGGTTCATATGTACTGGATGTCTCTGTCCATCAAAGCGGCAGTCTTCACCAAAGTATTGGACTGGTTCCAAAATATTTCACTAAGATATGGGTCCAAATGGAGAGCCATATGAACCCCATCAACTTGTGTGAATTTCCCTGGATACTGAAAACTTTCCATAGTATTTCCAATAGACTTCACCCGTTAGATGCTTTGAATTCGGGGCTGTTCACTCTCCATGTCTATCTCTTTACTTGAGGGTTTAAACTCATCCCTAGGTGGTATAGGTGCCAATTTGTCCTCCCCCGATTCAATCATAGTTGTGGATACTTGTTGGCATTGCCATGCCGCCAAACATACTATTCTCCAAGTTGGACCTTGTGGTCTTTGTTTTGATTTTCCACAGCCTTCTAAGCTTGGATTATGGAGGAGGTCTCCACAGCATCTAGTGAGCCATGATGGAGTGTATATACCCTCCCCACCTTCTTGCTTATCCTTCATCTCACTCTCCTATCCACCTTGAGATATCAGCCAGAGTGGTCAAAACATGACCCCCTTTCCAAAAAGTAAATATATCAGTTAACAAGTTGCACCTGACTTTGTGATCTATGTGGAGGGTGACACCAAATTTATATGACAATGTTATTTTTTTTGGTACCCGCTAGAAGCTCCGAGATGGTTTTGCCCAACTCTTGTTATGGTCTGTTGTCTTAACGTATAAACCGTTTGTGTTATTATAATACCCTTAGTCTATACATTGAAATATATCTACCCTTCCCTCATGGGGTTCCTTTTAATTTTTGTATTACTTGATGCAACATGTGAATAAAATAAAATTAAACCAAATACAGCAAGGTGTGTTTAGAGTGCACTTATTCAAAATCACCTCTAAACTTCTGATTATTATTCTCTTGGAACAGCTGCTCCCTAGACATTAAATATAACCAGTACACTAGACAGAACCCAACTATGACCAAGTCAGGCAGTTCTTTAAAACCCTAACTCTTTCTGCCTTTAACTCCCTATGTCCCAGCTCTCCCTGGAGAAGAAGGAACATAGGAAAAGTAAAGCTTATATAGTTCAGTCAAGTCTTTTCAGAAAAAGGACTTGCAGTGTGACTCGAAACACCAAGTTTGAATTTGTCAATCTGTGTGTTCCATATTGACTATCTCCACAGGGTATTCTTGTGTCTAACAGCAGAATTCCTTCAGAACAAGTCAGTCAGATTGCTCTTTGAAAGTGAAAAAAGATTTATTTGAAATGTGTGCAAGCACTGCAGGGAAACTAGTTTTAGCAGGAGCCTTGCATGTCAGAACAATTGAGACACACTCCATCCTCCATATATCATGTGAACTTCAATAAAGTGCTGTCAGCCAAGCACAGTAGTCAGACCCTCTGTAGCCAAATTGAGTTATTATCCTTTTTTTCCCCCCAAAAAATAAATAAATAAATTTAAACCTAAAAAATGCATATTTAAATTCACTGCATAAACTGTAATATTATATATATATATATATATATATTTCAGTAAAGTGCAAACTAAACTACAATTTCAGCTGGTCATTACTAAACATTTGCAGCATTCGCTCTAAGCTCACAAATTATACCTGCAAATTTGTAATGTTGACATTGTCAGTTCCTACTTGTCACCTTTTGCAGGGCGAATTGAACATTTCCTAATATTCATACCTAAGGGAAAATAACCCTAAGAACATTGAGCCAACATTACAAATATTACTAAGATTCTTTCGTAAAAATAAATGCCAAGACATTTGCATAGCAACTCTTAAAACTAAACCCTAATTAGTGTTCATATGCAGGAGCAATACAGAAATTCTGATTCTAAACTAATTCTTTGGATTGTGCAAGGCCAATAAACAGATTAGAATATATATTATATTTATGCAGGATTTATATAGTACCAGCAGTTTGCACATCAATTGTGAATGGGACCAAATTTTTGATAACACAAGATCAATACACTAAATTGGTTTTAACAGGGTGTGCAAATCAAAGCCTGCCATCTTTGCAATCAAACACTTCTAGCCATGATCATTTTTAATTCCTGCCTGGCAAACAGCTTCCTTTACACTTGGACACCGAAAACCCCCTTTAAATTTAATCTCAAAATAAAATCATTAAAAAAGGTTTCTTAGAAAATCTGTAAATATGTTCAAATTTTCTCTTAAAGTCATGAATTATTTAAAAGATACTTCTGTGGCAAAAAAACACATTAATATTTTAGCATGTTAGTATTTTACAAATTTATGCTGCTTATACTTGTTCTTATTTAGAAGTTAGCACATGTAAACCTATTGATAGAAATACTTTATTTGGCCCCAACTGAAAGCAAAATAAATGTTAGCTGTTCTACCTTTAGCTTTCTTTTTTGCCATTTAACCTAGGTTCACACCTATCCGTTTTTAGTGCATTTTGCAGTTTGCAGAAATGCACTACAGTTCATTTAACATAATATCCTATGGTACAAGTTGACATCTATGCGTTTTGCGGCTGGTACATTTTTGGAAAGGGTCAGGGACTTTTTTACCCCATGATTTGCAGGTAATAGACTTGGAACAGCACCAGAAACACAAGTGTTGTGTTTGTGATGCGATTTTTCATGTGTTCTTATTTTAATATTGTATATAGCTGGTTGCTAATCTGGGGGCCAGGAAGCCGGCCACTGTGTTATTAACAACCAATGAGTCAGTTGTCAGTGAGGTTCCCTGCTGAATGTAAAAAAAAAAAAAAAATGCAAAAAAACGATTGGGAAAAAAAAGACACGGGGTCCCCCCCTCTAGGTCTTCTACCGCAGCTGTGTCTCCCCAAGCCGTCTTCTCCCAATGCTGTCTTTGGTCCAAGCTATCTTCTTCCTCGCCGCCGGTTACCCGCAAAAAAAGCTGCTCTTCTGTGGCCGTCTTCCTCCACTGTGTTGTCACCCGTCTTTTATATAGCCATGGGGCGTGGTCATCCAATGACTTAAATCGGAGAGCCTGCCCCTTGTGACGTCAGACCCGGACAAGCACCGGACAGGGTTGTCAGGAAGAGGTCCTTGTCCCCACCAAAGCACCTATCACCCCCCATGTTAAGAGAATGCGGCCTGGTATGGTTCACGAGTTGGGGGCACTCGCTTGTCTACACCCTTTCCTAACTTGCCAGGCGGCATGCTCGGATAAGTGTCCGATATGGATTTTGGGAGGGATCGCCACATCGTTTTCTTTTATATTTTGACGAATCCATACTGATGACTCATCGGTTGTTAAGAAAACGACGGCCAGCTTCCAGGCCCCTTATCCTTAGCAACCAGCTATATACAGTGTTTTTACAGTGCGTTTAAAGAGAAAAAAAAATGTAAAAGCGCAAAATGCATGAAAAAAAAATGCATAAAAAGAAACAAACACGTTTAAAAATGCAAAATGCACTGCAAAACTGCCTGAAAAACATATTAAGCGCAGCCGCATAGATGTGAACCTAGACTAAGTGAGTAGTTTGTTTTTACATTTCAGGTTATGTTTAAAGCGGTAGTAAACTCTGCTTTGTGAATTTTACCTACAGGTAAGCTTATAATAAAGCTTACCTGTAAGTAAAATTAATATCTCCTAAATGTGCACCATTTAGGAGATATTCGCTTGTATGGCAGGCGGTGATGTCACCGTCGCATGTGCCCTTAAGGAACAGCTTACTCATGCCATTACTTCAAAGCCCTGCACCGTGGGCATGACGTCATTGTGGCTCAGCCATTCAAATGGCTGGTGCCCGCAAGCCCGGAAGGAAGACTGGGGGAAGCCCTTTCAGCAGTGACAGTGTGCAGATGGAGGGCTTTGTATCAAGGGAAGTCTTTCATAATGTGCTAGTATGCAATGCAATTTTTGTTTTATAATTTTGCTTCCACTTTAAAGGGATAGGTTTTTGCTTAGGCTAGGTGTTTAGGTGTATTGTAAAGCCTAACTTTTTTTGTAGAATGAGAGAATGTTTGTTGTATATTTATCTTTTTTTCCTTTTACATTTTTGACATCTGTGTCCCATCAGGTAAATTACCCTTTATTTTCTTTGTGCAAATGTGCGCACTCATGTTGGAACAGGAAAGGGCCATCCCCAAACTGTTCTTACAATGTTGGGAGCATGAAATTGTCCAAAATGTCTTGGTATGCCGACGCCTTAAGAGTTCCCTTCACTGGAACAAAGGAGCCAAGTCCAAACCCTGAAAAACCCACACCACACCATAATCCACCTCCACCAAAATATTTGGACAAGTGCACAAAGCAAGGTCTGTATAAAAAAGACATGGCCGTTTGGGGTGTAGGAACTTTACTGGCCTGCACAGAGTCCCAACATTACCCCATAGAACACCTTTGAGATGAATTAGAGCGGAGACTGCAAGACAGGACTTCTTGTCCACATCAGTGCCTGACCTCACAAATGCGCTTCTGGAAGAATGGTCAAACATTCCTATAGACACACTCCTAAACCTTTTGGACAGCCTTCCCAGAAGAGTTGAAGCGGTTATAGCTGCAAAGGGTGGGCCAACTCAATATTAGACTGGGATTTCATTAGTTCATATGCGTTTAAAGGCAGGTGTCCCAATACTTTTGATAATATAGTGCATTTTAGACTCCTAAATATTTAGCATTGGGATAGGTGCCAGGGTGCAAAGGAAAGAGTAAAATGTTAATGTGAGAATAATGATTAAAGGAGAAGTTGGAGGTTCTCAGTGTTTATAGACAACATTTATTATTTTATGCATTTTCTACATAGAAAACGATGCATTCAGAAATACTTCCAAACACCAAAAACTGGCCCATGAACAACAACAGCAACAAAAACAGCAACAACACCCAGGAAATAATAAAAAAATAAAGATAATTTAACTTTTTTGCGACTGAAAAAAACTATTCATATTCAAAAATGATATACATATTGTTTTTAATAAAATCCTGTGTTGTATTTAGACTACAGTCCATATTTTAAGGAAATGTTATTTCTTTACTCTTCCCTGAAAGATTATGTAGGAATCTCAAATCTGCACATAGTTGGTTTGTCTGATGACAAGGCGAGTTCTTATTTGAAACAATAAAGTTCATTTATAATTATAAATAAACAATGTAGACAATTTTCATGGTCCCATGACTTTTGAAGATCTGCCAGTTCCAGGAAAAAAAAATTCATTTTTGCACTATACTGATCATCCCTTTTCTGTATGTCCTTGAGGATGTACAACGGGAAGGTATCTGTCTACAGATGCCTACTAAATGAAGAAATGCAATTTATAGAGCTAAACAGGGCAGTGTTTTTTTTTTTTTTTTCGCAGAATCAACAATAAAATACTGTTGAAAGTTGGTGTTTCCAGGATGTAAAAAGGAAATTACAAAATGTAAGCATATGTACAGTGCCTTGAAAAAGTATTCACACCCCTTGAAATTTTCCACATTTTGTCATAATACAACAAAAAAAGTAAAAGTATTTTAATGGGATTTGATGTGATAGACCAACACAAAGTGGCACATAATTGTAAAGTGGAAGGAAAATTATACATTGTGAAAAACTTTGTAAAGCCACCTTTCACTACAATTACAGCTGCAAGTCTTTTTGGGGATGTCTCTACAAGCTTTGCACAAGCTTTGCACATCTAGGAGAATGCTCTGTCAGATTGGATAGAGAGCGCCTGAACAGCAATTTTCAAGTCTTACCACAGATTCTCAATTGGATTTAGGTCTTACCTTTGACTGGGGAATTCCAACGTATGAATATGCTTTGACCTAAACCATTCCATTGTAGCTCTGGCTGTATGTTTAGGGTTGTTGCCCTGCTAGATGGTGAACCACTGTCCCAGTCTCAAGTCGTTTGCAGACTCTAACAGGTTTTCTTATAAGATTGCCCTGTATTTGGCTCCATCCATCTTCCCATCAACTCTGACCAGCTTCTCTGTCCCTGCTGAAGAAAAGCATCCCCACAAGATGATGCTGCCACCACCACGTATGTGCAGTCTTAGTTTTCTGTCACACATAGCGTTATGCTTTTAGGCCAAAAAGTTAAATTTTGGTCTCATCTGACCAGAGCACCTTCTTCCACATGTTTGCCACGTCCCCCAAATTGCTTCTCGCAAACTGCAAATGGAATTTCTTTATGGCTTTCTTTCAACAATGGCTTTCTACTTGCCACAATTCCATAAAGGCCAGATTTGTGAAGTGCACAACTAATAGTCGTCCTGTGGACAGATTCTTCCTCCTGAGCTGTGGATCTCTGCAGCTCCTCCAGAGTTACCATGGGCCTCTTGGCTGCTTCTTTGATTAATGCTCTTCTTGCCCAGCCTGTCAGTTTAGGTGGACGGCCATGTCTTGGTAGGTTTGCAGTTGTTCCATTTTCGGATGATGGATTGAACAATGCTCCATGAGATGTTCAAAGCTTGGGATATTTTTTTATAACCCAACCCTGCTTTAAACTTCTATACAACTTTATTCCTGACCTGTCTGGTGTGTTTTTTTTTCAGTAAGGCTCTCTAAAAAAACTCTAAGGGCTTTACAGAACAGCTGTGTTTGTAGTTAGGGGGGTAACACTTTTCAGATATTTATTTGTAAAAGATTTTGAAAACCATTTATCATTTTCCTGCCACTTCACAATTATATTGATCCATCACATAAAACTCCAATAAAATACATTTACATTTTTCGTTGTAACATGACAAACTCTGGAAAATTTCAAGGCACTATAAACTCTGACAAAGAAGGTAGGCTGACAAAAAGGTAAACAGGACAGTCTCCGAGACCCGTGAAAATTTAGAAGCCCCCAAACCACTTTTCTATTATGGAAAACAATGTAGGATTAAGAGATTCAGAAAGCTTCTAGGTTACCAACTGTGGTAACCTACTAATAGAGGGATTGGAAAAACAGAAAACAAACAGACAAAGCTGCCAAGTCTTATTATTGTGAAATAAGATCATTTAAAGTGGAAATTCTGCCAAAAACCTTCTAATGCTAAATCTACTCTCAGCCACATTCTAAAACTAATCTAACCCTGCAAAAAAAGAAAAAAATAACAAAAAAATGATATACTGTATTTATTGGCGTATAACACTCACTTTTTTACCCTGAAAATAGAGGGTAAACTGTGCCTGTGTGTTATACGCAGGGGGCTGTGGAAAGTTTTTTTCCTGAAACTTCCCTCTTAAAGTTGGGGTGCGTGTTATACGCCGAAAATTACGGTACATACCTTTTCTGAAGCCGATCCAGTCTCCATGCTGTGTGCAGGAGAGGACCGACAACGGCTAGGAAATGCCTGGGAAGTGACGTCATCCATTGACTTACTATGAGGCTTCCGTTGTGGGCTGCATCTCCAGCACACTCCCACACACCGAAGCTGCCACGAACAGCTCTACGAATAGGTTTGGAGCTAGTTTTGGCTGAACTTCTACTTTAACTACTTGCCAACCAGCTGCCATCATGATACGGCAGCAGGCTGGCTCCCCTGCGCAAATCGCTGTATCGGTATGGCGTGCGCTTTAAGGTGTATAGGGGGTGCGCGCAACGTAGGAGCTGATGCACGTGCCTGGCGGTCGCAATGTTCACCAGGCACCTGCGATTACTCCTAAGAGAGAGACAGAACAGAGATCGGTCAATAGAACAGTCAGATCTCGGTTCTGTCGGGGGAGTAGAGAGTGATCGTCTGTTCTTAGTGATTAGGAACAGCGATCAATCTCCTCACCCAGTCAGTCCCATCCCCCCACAGTTAGTACACACACTGTGGGAACACATTTAACCCCTCGATAGCCCCCTAGTGTTTAACCGTTCCCTGCCAGCGACATGTATACAGTAATCAGTGTCTATCTTTAGCTCTGATTGCTGTATAAATGTCAATGGTCCCCAAAAAAAGTGTCAAAGTGTCCGATCTGTCTGCCTCAATGTTGCAGTCCTGCTAAAAATCACAGATCGCCCGTAAAAAATTATAGCGCAAAAAAAAAAAAAAAAAAAATCACAGAGGTGATCAAATACCACCAAAAACAAAGTGCAGTGCCGTATCTCAAAAAATGCTCTGGTCAGGAAGTGGGTAAATCCTTCCAGGGCTAAAGTGGTTAAAGCGATTGTTAAAAAAAAAAAAAAGAGCAGTTACACTGTTATACTTACCTTTTCTATGTAGTTGGTTTTGCACACAGCAGCCTGGATCCTCCTCTTCTCGGGTCCCTCTTTGCTGCTCCTAGCCCCTCCCTCCTTTGAGTGCCCCTCGGACAGCAGCTTGTTACAGGGGTCACCAAACTCTGTGTATCCATTCAGACACTCAGCCACCACATCCAACGGTTGGTAAGCTGTAATATATTTTTGGTGTTGGGATTAATAACAGGTCCTGAAAAAAAAAAGAGATCCTCTTTCAATTACAAGGCTGTCAGTGACAGAAGTTTGTACTCTGGGGGCTGCATACTCAGTTAAGGGTCTGATATGGATTCTGGGTTATGGATTCCACTTTATAGTCTGATTTTTCTCCAGTTTCTATATGCAAGCACTAAAGATTGTGTGCATTTGTACTACAAATCTTGGAACACAGGTTTGGTTTCCTGGGAATTATTTGATATATAGGTTTTACCTGCTGGCACATGGAAAATGAAGTTATACTAAAGTAAGTAAGATGGATGATTCAGGGGAACTGGCGCCAACACGAATATTACACAATAAAAAAAGCAAGAGAATTAAAGTTCCTGAAAAGCAAGAAGCACGATTTCCTCATTGTAGCAGGCAGCTATTTTTACCTTCCTAGAATATAGTATATGTCAATTTACTGTTACCCAAGATTTGATAATTGGATTTACTTGACCACTATCAGCATATGAACAATTACAGAATAAATAAGAAACAGCAAGAAAAACGGACTGTACTAAAAGATCTGAGGCTGGCTGATTTTCAATTTTGAGTTCCAGCCCAGTGATTGGTCTTAGTGATTTACCAGTGTGCCATTTTCCAAAAGAGAAGTGATAAATGTTTTAAACACATACTGGGTAAGGAAAATACAGTTGCAATAGTAGAATTCCTACTGTAGACTGTAAACATGCAGGCACAAAATAAAAACGTAAAAGTGGTATTAAATCGCAGTTGCTGAAAAAAAAAATCTCCCTACAAGGCAATGTCACAATCTGCTAGTATGCATCGCATACTAGCACATTTTAATAAATTAACCTTAGAATGAAGCCCTCCAGCGTTGCGCTGTCACCGCTGAGAGGGTTGACATCTTGCACCGGTCTTCCTTCCTGGTTCACGGCATGAGTGGCCGGGGGCACGATGACATCACTCATGTGCATGCGCGTGGGAGCCGCCATTTACAGCACAGGCTCTGAAGATTCGGAATACAGTGATGTCATTCGCTGCATGCACTCTGAATATCTCTTAACCACCTCAATACCAGGCACTTTCGTCCCTTCCTGCCCACTACAATGTTCAGCTTTCAACACTGTCACACTTTGAATGACAATTGCGTGGTCATGCAACACTGTACCCAAACTAAATTTTTATCATTTTTTTTCCCCATAAATAGAGCTTTCTTTTGGTGATAAGTGATCACCTCTGGGATTTTTTTTTTTTTTGCTAAACAAAACTGAAAAAGAACACATTTTTTGATAAAATGTTTTGCTTTTCTTAGTCTTTGTCTTAAAATTTTGTTTTCCCCTTCACTGATGGGCACTGATGAGGTGACACTGGTGGGCACCGATGAGAAGGTACTGATATGTAGAATTGAAGGGCGCCGATAAGCGCCAATCGGCGGCACTGATATGCAGCACTGATGGGCACTGACAGGTGCCACTAATGGACAGCACCGATGATGAGGTACTGATAGGTGTTACTGCTGTAACACAAAAACCTCCTGAGCTCTGGTGTTCTGCCAAAACTGGGTACAGACGTGTGCACACACACATATGCCTATATTAACCCCCCTGCCGGTATCCCGCGACTCGGGTTGGATTTCTCATGTAAATATCGATATCCCCGAGTCGCGCTCGGGGGCAATATGCAGAGCCTGCAGCGCGCTGGCTTACCTTGGATCCAGGCGGGGTACTGTACTTACCTTGTCCTTGAATCCAGCGATGCATCCACGCTGTGTGAGCGAGTGGCGTCCTCCATTCGACTCACACAGTGCCCGCACGCCGCCGATCTCCGTTCCCTGCGACGTAACGGCGCACGGGGGCGGAGACCGGCGGCAAATTCAAAAAAGTAAACAAACACATTACATACAGAATACTGTAATCCTATAGATTACAGTACTGTATGTAAAAAGTACACACCCCCCCTGTCCCTAGTGGTCTGCCCAGTGCCCTGCATGTTCTTTTATATAATAAAAACATTTTTTTTGTGCCTGCAAACTGTAGATTGTCCATAGCAACTAAAAGTGTCCCTTTATGTCAAAAGTGATTTTAGAGCAGCTAGAAAACAGCGATAATAAATTATAATCACTTGCAGAATTGAGCGATAGCGATTTGTGGGGAAATTCGTCATAAAAAAATAAAAGTAATGACAGCGACAATTCTGCAACTGAGCAAATTTCAGTGATTTTGATTGATTACATTAGTGAATAATTTTTATTATAATTACATTGTTATAATTATTTATAGTTATTTATTATATTATAATTTTGTGTTTCAAACTTTATCATACCCGGGATGTCTACTAGACTCTGGTTTGGACAAATTTAAGTGAGTTATTCCTAAAAATTTCAGGCCTACAGTATAAAACGCAGAATTTCCATGCAAAATAATTGTACCGCTTTTGGTACGTAATTCCAGACAGAATCATACCGCCAGGGAGGTTAAGGAGGACACCCAGGAGGGAGACATCACGGACCATTTTAGGCTTTGAAGGGGGCATGCCCCAGAAACGCATGTTCAGATGTTTGATGTTCTACTGGCAGGTGTTTGATGTTCTACTGGCAGGTGCCGCAAGGTCCAGTCCAGCTGTCTGAAAAGCGTTCACTTGATTTCCTTTGTGAGTAGGACCATTGCTTTTTATTCTATCTTTAATAATAAAAAGAAATTGTGGTAATGCACTAGGTCGGTGCGCCCTCCTTTCTTTTCTTTTACGTGTTACTGCTGGGCACTGTTGTGGGCTCTGGCACTTTATTGGGCACTGGCAGGGGGTTATGATGGGGCACTGACTGGGCACAGATTGGCAGCTTATTAGTACATTTGATGGGGGCTGTGCTGATAACCAACACAGACCGCCCTCTGACAGGGAGAGCCGCCAATCGGCTGACAGTGGACTTTACTGCCACCCACATGAGACACAATGCCTTATAAAGTGCCCTGAAAAAGTATTCATACCCCTTGAAATTTTCCAGTTTGTCATGTTACAACCAAAAACATAAATGGATTTTATTGGGATATCTTCTTGCCACTCTTCCATGAAGGCCAGATTAGTGGAATGCACGACTAATAGTTGTCCTGTGGACAGATTCTCTCACCTGCTGTGGATCTCTGCAGCTCCTCCAGAGATACCATGGGACTCTCTGATGAATGCTCTCCTTGCCCAGCCTGTAAGTTTAGGTGGACAGCAATGTCTTGGTAGGTTTGCAGTTGTGTCATACTCTTTCCATTTTCAGGATGATGGATTGAACTGTGCTCTGCGAGATGTTCAAAGCTTGGGATGTTTTTTTCTTTCATATATAACCTAACCCTGCTTTAAACTTCTCCACAACTATATGCCTGACTGGTCTGGTGTGTTCCTTGGCCTTCATGATATAATTTGTTCACTATGGTTCTCTAACAAACCTCTGAGGGCTTCACAGAACAGCTGTATTTTATACTGAGATTAAATTACACACAGGTGGACAAATTACCAATTAGGTGACATCTGAAGGTAATTGGCCCCACTAGATTTTAGTTAGGAGTATCAGAGTAAAAGGGGGCTGAATACAAATGCCTGACACACTTTTCACATTCTTTCCACTTCACAATTATGTGCCACTTTGTGCTGGTCTATCACATAAAATCCCAATAGAATACATTTATGTTTTTGGTTGTAACATAACAAAATGTGGAACATTTTTGGGGAATTAATACTTTTTTAATGCACTGTATCTATACTGCCTACCCTAAGGGTCCTTCCACACTAGCGGACGAACGGACTTGTAATGGGCCCCTATGGGATCGGATCCGTTAGCGGATGATGCATCCGCTAACGTCCGCCAGATCCGCATCCGTTTTTGCGGACGGAAGAATGTCCTATTTTTCTTCCGTCCGCAAAAACGGATCGGATGCAAACGGACAGACAAAGGACCCTAAAGCTGGCTATACACTGGTCAGTTTTTTGTTTTTTTCTGCCAGCAGGTTTGATGAAAAAAAAAAAAAACCTAACCCGATTCCCACCTCTACATGTGACGTGGATGGGGGAATCCTCCCTGCTGTGTCATTTTATTCTGACAGAGGGACTATACTGCCATCAGAATACAATGATCAGGGCTACAGCAGATTGGCTGCAAGCAGGGCCGGCCTTAGGTGTTCAGGCGCCCTGTGCAAGCTAATCCTGTGGCGCCACCCCCCCCCCCCCACAGACCGCTACACACTGACCACTACACAATACACACAGACCACTACACAATATACTACCCACAGACCGCTACACAATACACAGACACTACAGCATTGGTGCATTTTACTATAGAGGCATTGGTGGACTACAAGGCCCAGCATTTTACTATAGGGGCATTGGTGGACTACAAGGCCCAGCATTTTACTATAGGGGGCATTGGTGGCCCAGCATTTTATTCCCACCAATGCCTCCTATAGTAAAATGCTGGGCCTTGTAGTCCACCAATGCCTCTACAGTAAAATGCCGGGCCTTGTAGTCCACCAATGCCTCCTATAGTTAAATGCTGCACCAATGCCTTCCTATAGTAAAATGCTGGGCCTTGTAGTCCACCAATGCCTCCTATAGTAAAAGCCCCAGCATTTTACTACAGGGAGTGCAGAATTATTAGGCAAATGAGTATTTTGACCACATCATCCTCTTTATGCATGTTGTTTTACTCCAAGCTGTATAGGCTCGAAAGCCTACTACCAATTAAGCATATTAGGTGATGTGCATCTCTGTAATGAGAAGGGGTGTGGTCTAATGACATCAACACCCTATATCAGGTGTGCATAATTATTGGTCAACTTCCTTTCCTTTGGCAAAATGGGTCAAAAGAAGGACTTGACAGGCTCAGAAAAGTCAAAAATAGTGAGATATCTTGCAGAGGGATGCCGCACTCCTAAAATTGCAAAGCTTCTGAAGCGTGATCATCGAACAATCAAGCGTTTCATTCAAAATAGTCAACAGGGTCGCAAGAAGCGTGTGGAAAAACCAAGGCGCAAAATAACTGCCCATGAACTGAGAAAAGTCAAGCGTGCAGCTGCCAACATGCCACTTGCCACCAGTTTGGCCATATTTCAGAGCTGCAACATCACTGGAGTGCCCAAAAGCACAAGGTGTGCAATACTCAGAGACATGGCCAAGGTAAGAAAGGCTGAAAGACGACCACCACTGAACAAGACACACAAGCTGAAACGTCAAGACTGGGCCAAGAAATATCTCAAGACTGATTTTTCTAAGGTTGTATGGACTGATGAAATGAGAGTGAGTCTTGATGGGCCAGATGGATGGGCCCGTGGCTGGATTGGCAAAGGGCAGAGAGCTCCAGTCCGACTCAGACGCCAGCAAGGTGGAGGTGGAGTACTGGTTTGGGCTGGTATCATCAAAGATGAGCTTGTGGGGCCTTTTCGGGTTGAGGATTGAGTCAAGCTCAACTCCCAGTCCTACTGCCAGTTTCTGGAAAACACCTTCTTCAAGCAGTGGTACAGGAAGAAGTCTGCATCCTTCAAGAAAAACATGATTTTCATGCAGGACAATGCTCCATCACACACGTCCAAGTACTCCACAGCGTGGCTGGCAAGAAAGGGTATAAAAGAAGAAAAACTAATGACATGGCCTCCTTGTTCACCTGATCTGAACCCCATTGAGAACCTGTGGTCCATCATCAAATGTGAGATTTACAAGGAGGGAAAACAGTCCACCTCTCTGAACAGTGTCTGGGAGGCTGTGGTTGCTGCTGCACGCAATGTTGATGGTGAACAGATCAAAACACTGACAGAATCCATGGATGGCAGGCTGCATGAGTGTCCTTGCAAAGAAAGGTGGCTATATTGGTCACTGATTTGTTTTTGTTTTGTTTTTGAATGTCAGAAATGTATATTTGTGAATGTTGAGGTGTTATATTGGTTTCACTGGTAAAAATAAATAATTGAAATGGGTATATATTTGTTTTTTGTTAAGTTGCCTAATAATTATGCACAGTAATAGTCACCTGCACACACAGATATCCCCCTAAAATAGCTAAAACTAAAAACAAACTAAAAACTACTTCCAAAAATATTCAGCTTTGATATTAATGAGTTTTTTGGGTTCATTGAGAACATGGTTGTTGTTCAATAATAAAATAGTTCGGACTAAAAGGCCCAGCATTTTACTATGGAGGCATAACATGTTACACAATGACTTTCTGAGTGCTCCCTTCCTTTCCCCAGACCAATACCTACTCCCCAGGGCCAGCAGCAAAAACTCATGAGGGAAACGAGTCGCTCACCTTTTTTTTTCTTCCTACTGCCAACGCCTGTTACACTGCATGCCCGGGCCGCCCCGACGGGGACATGTTAATGGAACCAATTCTGCTGGAGAGCCTGAGGCGAAGACCACGAGTGTACAGACGTACACAGCTCGCAGCGAAGGCCAGCCAGAGTGAGAAAGGGGGGTAAGCTGACACAGAGCAGGAGGGGGGGGGGGGTGACACAGAGGAGAAGGGGGGGGGTGACACAGAGGAGGAGGGTGGGGGGGGTGACACAGAGGAGGAGGGGTAAGCTGACAGAGCAGATGAGCCCTCAGGAGATACACATCGGGAGGCAGGACTCCGGGAGCAAGCAGGCGTGATTATCGAATCCACAGTGCAGCCCCGCCTCCACACACGACCAGCACCAGCTCCGCAGGGCCATTCACAGACCCCCATGTCTGCTTCCCGGCCCGCCCCGCACATCGCACATGGCCCATTCGGCCAATCACAGGGCGCCCACTGAGACAGCGATAGCGAGTACAGTACAGGATCATGCGCGCCGCCTGTCTAAATGTATTGTCCAGAGACAGAGATCCGACTCCGTTGCCAGCTACTGGCCACGGGCAAATGTGTCAAAACCCAAAAGACTGTCCGGGTCAACCTGCACGGCGCCCCTGTTGCCCATGGCGCCTTGTGCGGGAGCACAGCTCGCACACCCCAAAGGCCGGCCCTGGCTACAAGCACTGATCGAATGGAAATGATCCACCAGCAGTACTGTTCATGGATCCTGCCAAACTTCAATCCATGTATGGCCAGCTTAACTTTGCTGGTCAAGCATGGGTGAGTGGTCTGTGGTCATTTCTATTCACTATCCCTTTCTCTTGAAGCTGGAGAATTACTGAAACACTAAAGTAAAATGCTTACATATGATCTACTACACCTGTGAGAAGAAACATCTGCAATGCATTACTGAAATCATGACCATCACCCTAGGAAAATATTCACGTGGAGTTAAAGAATGTGAAAAGATGGATTACAATAAAAATAACAGGAAAGGGATGGCCCTGCTTTAGAGTCGGTTCACACTGGGGCGACTTGGGATCCGACTTGAGGTCGCCTCAAGTCATCCCAAGTCGCGCTGTAGAGAAAATCGCAGAAGTGATAAGTAGTACATGAAGGGAGCGGTAGTGTATTATACACACATACTCGAAGTTCAAGTCTCCCAAGACTCTTAGAGTCGGTTCAGGGGCGAAACTTGAGGTCGCCTCAAGTCATGTATGTACTGTCACACTACTCAAGACTTCTATGACTTCAATCCGACGGCGACCTGTACCCATTGATTTCAATGGAAGTCGCTTCCAAGTCTGATCACTGTCTTAACTGAAGCTACTTTCAAGATAAGATAACATACATTTCTCAGGCAAACCCCTCCCTCCCCCTCCCTCTCCCAGAGCTGATTGTTGTTTTATTGGCCACTGGAAAGTCTCCTGTCCTGGAGATGACTTCAAGTCGTGTTGTAAATCGCCCCAGATCGCCCTGTGGCTCACGCTCAAGTCGTGTCGGAGTCGCCACTGAAAGTCGCGCTGGAAGTCGTGTCGCCCCAGTGTGAACCGGCTCTTAGGGATCTAAATCAAGATTATCAATATCTCAATGCACATTAATATAGCGGGTAATTTCATACACAACTGCACAGTCAACTGCTCACTTTACTTGATGAATTGAGAGCCCACATGTACACTATCTACCATAGAAGACAGTATAAAGTCATCTGAACTGTACACAGAGGTTTTTGAAGAGTACAAGAAAGAAAAATATTCATTCATAAAAAAACCTGCCATAGCATATTAGCTTTACGCCCAGTGGGCTGTTGGACCCGCTACTGATCAATCTTGTGTTGGCAGCTTGATAACTGGGGGGTAGTTAAGGATGTACAATCACTGGATCTGTCAATATAGAAGATTCATTCTAAGAGGTCTTTTGAAATGTTATTGTTTGGCTTGGGCAACAAATATTCAGGACTTACAGTTCTAGCAAAATATATTGCTATTGCATGTAAGGCTGTATAGCTTGTACACTCCAGGTACCTATAGCAGGAGAGTACAGACATTCATTGAGATGAATTAAGAGATTCAGCAGTACACAGTTTTGCGCCAGGGTTGGTATAAAGCAAACCGCACTGAGGTATGCTCTGCATGCAGATACAGTGTCTTAAAAAGTATTCATATCCCTTGATATTTTCTCCGCCCCTAGGTGTCAGATCAGGGAAGAAATCGGCGGGCGGTCATGTGAGTGCTGAGGGGTGCTCTGAAATTAGGTATGAAGCAGCAGGTTTTTTTTTTATAAACAACATCAACTGGGGCACATACTTGAACATAACATATTGGATTATAAGAAGAAGAAAAGTGGCTTTACAAACCACTTTAATTACTTCAATAGATCTTCTTGCAATATTAAAGTGGTTTTAAACCCAAAAGTATGAATGTAATATATTGCAGCTTAACAATCCGTAAATGTGGTGGCTGCATTTGTTTTATTTTTTTCCTTAGTTTTTCTACCTTCATGCAGTCTATGCATGAAGATAAAAAACCTTCAGTGTGCAGCTCCCTGCTCAGCTCCCCTAAAACTTACCTAAGCCCAATCTCCATCCAGCAATGTGCACGAAAGCCGGGGCTCTCGAGAGTCTCTCGTTCCTCATTGGCCGAGATGCAGCAGTAGAAGCTATTGGCTCCCACTGCTGCCAATTACAGCCAGTGAGGAGGGAACAGGGGGCTGGGTCATGCTCTTTGTGTCTTATGGACACTTTAAAAAGGATAAGTTCCCATTTGTAACATGTTACAGCCGATCCCCCACCGTGACTGCATCTGCGGTCACAATTTAAAAACTGCATGGGGCCCTGCCCTCACAGCCATGTCATTCAGAGAACACAGGAGGTACTGGAAAACCGCTGTACTGAGAGTCTGCGGGATCCTGGCATTGCACCAGTGTTCTGATGATTGTTGGTGCAATGCTTTCCAGGCTGCATCGTAAATTTTTATTTTTATCATTAAAAAGTGGTTGTAAATGTTTAATTAAAAAAAAAATATATAACAAACATGCCTATACTTGCGTCCTCTGTCCTAGTTTTTGCACAGCCCAGCCCCAATCCTCTCCTTTTGGGGTCCCCCATCGGCGCTCCAGACCCCTCATGCAAAGCCGCTTTCATTCGGGGCACCCGTGCAGGCTCTCTCCTAAATCCTGCTTCTATTGACACAGACTGCGTGACTCAGCCCTGCCCCCACCCCCCCCACTCCAGTGTCACAGCTTTTAAATGACAGCAGCAGGAGCCAATAGCTTACGCTGCAATGAATATGTTCAATGAGGAGAGCGACATTGGCTGAAACTGCCTCACTCATACACATCGATGGATTGGATTGGGCTCAGATAAGGAAAAAAAAGGGGGGGGGATTTAGAATGCATAAAGGTGAAAAACCTTAAAAGGATATGTAAAGGTTTGTTTAAAAAAAAAAAAAAAAAAAAACACAAACACACACACGTCATACTTGCCTCCTCTGGGCAGTTGGTTCTGTACAGTGGCCCCGATCCTCCTCTTCTAGGGTCCCTCAGCGGCGCTCCTGGCTCCTCCTCTTGAGTGCCCCATTGGAGAGCTGCTCTCCCTCTGGCACACTCCCGTATCCTGCTGCTACATCCATTGACACAGACAGCAGGACTTGGCGCCACCCCCACATCATTGGATTTGATTGGCAGCAGCAGGAGCAAATGGCTGCGCTGCTATTAATCTATCCAATCAGGACACAAGACACCAGCTGGAGCTGGTGTGCTCATCCCCGTCGCTGGAAAGACCAGGTTCAGGTAAGCAAAAGTAGGGCTCTAGGGAGCTGCTGCATCACAGGAGGTTTTTTCACCTTAAAGCGGAGTCGCGCTGATCGGAACCCCTTCCCCCCTCCGTTGTCACATTTGACACCTTCCAGGGGGGAGGGGGGTGCAGATACCTGTCTAAAGACAGGTATTTGCACCCACTTCCGGCCACATCAGAGTCGGGCAAAAGACGGGTTTTCCTAGCTTCCCGTCGCCCCCCCATTGTGTGTTGGGAACTCTCGGCTCCCAGCACACAGCGGGAGCCAATCAGAGGGCGCAGCGCGACTCGCGCATGCGCCGTAGGGAACCGGGCAGTGAAGCCGGAGCGCTTCACTTCCTGGTTCCCTCACTGTGGATGGAGGGGGGAGCAGCAGAGACGAGCGATCACTCGTCTCTCTGCTGCAGACGGCGCTGGACTCCAGGACAGGTAAGTGTCCTAATATTAAAAGTCAGCAGCTGCAGTATTTGTAGCTGCTGGCTTTTAATATTTTGTTTTAATGGGCCATCCGCTTTAATGCATTAAAGTGAAAAACCCCTTTAAAGGAACACTAAAGGTTCGTTTTTTATTAGATCTATTGATTGCTGTAAGCTAGAGCATTTAAATATCACTTACCTCGTTTTTCCTTTTGATTTCCAAAATACAGTAATCCAGGTTTGAAAATGCCATTTCCTGTTTCTCCTCTTCTTGCTTTCCACCAGCACCTGCATGGTGGAAAGCAGAATGTGCTCACCCCCTCCCTATGACTACAGCCCTGCGTGAAGATGCTCTCTTAACCCTCACAGGCATGGAGGCTAAGCCTAATGGGAACTGCAGTTCCCATTAGGCCGTGATGTAGCAAGAATGAATGCGCACCACAAACCAGGAAGTCAGTGAGAATAATGATTCAGGACTGACAGAGGTGAATAAAACAGCTCGATTTCAACAGGTATCAAACTAGTTATAATGCAAAACATTACTTTTTACTTTATCAGCTACTGTCAGACTTTAATTTAAGAGGAAAATATTTTTGTCTTTACAACCCCTTTAAGGCTTTAGAACAACTTTTAATTTACTTTTTGGGACAATGGCAAGCAGGATAAATAAGGTGAATTTCCCTAACAAGGGCACAGACAGCAATAAATCCCGAATAATTCATTCTCTACTCTATAAAAGTATATCTAAAAGCATTTTTTTTTTTAGAGATAGATGATTTCTGTTGATCTTGGATTCATACCTGTGTTTATGTATTGCTTTGGGCAGGTTGTCCTGCATTGACATGCACACTGCCACACACTCTCATGTCAAACACAGATGTAGTTGAATTGTAAAAACAAAGGCTGCACTTTACAATATCAGGCACCTTTTCTTTTTTTTTTAAGTAACTTTTTTTCATATGCAAGGTATTTTGATGCAACGGCTTGCAAATCCACTAGCAAGCCCGCTGAGCGTTCAACGTCAACAATGGAAACATTGCTAGAGACATGAGAAGGGAAATACACAAAAGGTTACAGAGAACAATAACCAGATGGAAACATTTCAAAAACAGGGCTCCTGCATCAGTACACAAAAACAGAGCAATAAAATATGGAGTTGAGAAAAGGCCAACCTGTGCAGGAGATTTAAACAAACCGTACAGGGTAAGTGGCGGCCTGCACAGTTTCATAAACAGACATATCCTATTTTTCAATGCCAGGAAAATGCCTGCACTTGTATCTGTCCTCTGCCTGACTTCAGAAAACCCTGGCCGGGCAGGCTTTGTGGACCTCAGCGTGAAATATTAATGTTAAAACATCTCAAAAGGTTATCTCGAAACACACGAACTGTATAAAGTTATTCAATTCAAGATTTTGTATAAACAGATTTGGAGATTGTTCACATCATGCCCTTAGAGCAGTGTTGATATGCAGAGATCAACGTAGGCTCAACATAAAAGCTAATAAAAAATAAATAAAAAAAACTCATGCCAAGGATTTTATCAAAACGCATTCTTGAGGAAATGTCTCTCATGCATTCTAAAAGTGACTCAGCATGAGCCAAATCCATGTAACCGTCTAGAACTTGTACTTGAATTTGGTGCATGCTGCACCACTTTTAGAACCTACGCAAGACACTTTTGCCAAATCTGTCTCTGTACACCAAAAGAAAGTTAGATTTGATCGTGTGTACGCGATCAAATCTATCTGCTGGAAACGATCCAACGGACCGTTTCAGCAGACAAATTTGATCATGTGTAAGGGCGGACAGACGGGTTTTTCCAGCAGACAGATTTTAAAGCCTGCTTTAAAATCTGTCTGCTGGTAACCGGTCCGTCCTACTAACCAGCAGACATATCTGCCCGCGCATGCGTCGAATGGATTCGACGCATGCGCGGAAGTGTTTTACTTCCTGGTGACAGTGATGTGGCGGCGTCAACATCAACGCCACGTCACCGTGCTGTCTGCCGGCGGGGGATTTTGGTTTGATCGTGTGTACACGATCAAACCAATATACCCCAGCAGACGAATCCGATCAAAACGGTCTGTCAGACCGATTTGATCGGATTTATTTGGTCGTGTGTATGCGGCCTTAGTCTTAATTAGCTCCACTTTCATAACATATCAACGGTCAGTTTTTATTTTTAATTTGGTGCAGGCGTTTCACAATGGATCAAATTAGAACTACATGAATCCGGCGCACAAGTTGCTGTCAGAAACAAAACTGTTGCAGATGTTTTTTTAAATTGAGCGCAATGTATTAAAAAAATATTTTTTTATAAAAAAAAAAAAATATTTTTTTATAATAATAATATATATATATATATATATATATATATATATATATATATATATATATATATATATATATATATATATATATATATATATATATATATATATATATATATATATATACACACACACACACACACACACATACATAGACACACACACACACACACACACACTGTATTTATTGGCGCATAGCACTCAATTTTTTTCCTGAAACTTCCCTCTTTGTATTTGCTCGTGTGTACGGGGCCTAAGAGGGAAGTTTCAGGAAAAAATTGAGTGCTATGTGCCAATAAATACAGTGTGTGTGTGTCTATGTATGTGTGCGTGTGTGTGTATATATATATAATATATTATAAAAAATATATATTTTTTATTAAAAACATTTTTTTTTTAATACATTGCGCTCAATTTAAAAAAACATCTGCAACAGTTTTGTTTCTGACAGCAACTTGTGCGCCGGATTTATGTAGTTCTAATTTGATCCATTGTGAAACACCTGCACCAAATTCAAAATAAAAACTGATCGTTGATATGTTATGAAAGTGGAGTTAATTAAGACTAAGGCCGCGTACACACGACCAAATAAATCCGATCAAATCGGTCTGACAGACCGTTTTGATCGGATTTGTCTGCTGGGGTATATTGGTTTGATCGTGTACACACGATCAAACCAAAATCCCCGCCGGCAGACAAGGAGCTGATGTGGTGGTGACGTTGACGCCGCCACGTCACCGCACCAGGAAGTAAAACACTTCCGCGCATGCGTCAAATCCATTCGACGTATGTGCGAGCAGATATGTCTGCTGGTTAGCGTACTAACCAGCAGACATGTCGGACGGACGGATTCCCAGCAGACAGATTTTAAAGCATGCTTTAAAATCTGTCGGCTGGCCAAATCTCTCTGTCCGCCCGTACACATGATCGAATCTGTCTGCTGAAACGGTCTGGCAGACAGTTTTCAGCAGACAGATTTGATCGTGTGTACGCGGCCTTAAAGTTAGGGTGCACGTTATACGCCTGTGCGTGTTATACGCCGATAAATACGGTATATATATTTTTTTTATATAATATTCGGCTAGATGGCTGCAGCACCGATCCCAGGTGCAGTTGTCCCCTGCCACCTCCAAGACCAAGAACTGGACTGAACCGTGATAGACCAACACAAAGTGGCAATTGTAAAGTGGAAGGAAAATTAGAGTTACTTACTGGTAACATCTTTTCCGGGAGTCTTCCAGGACAGCAACCTATAAGAGACCTCGGCTCCTCCCTTCTTAGGAAACACCACCCAGCCTAGACTTAAAAGGCCTGCTTCCCCGCCGGCTCCTCAGTTCTTCAAGAGCAACTCCGGCCAGCTGGAGAGACACAGGAACACATCATACACCATAAATTGCTTTTTTTGATGGTTTCTGAGTCAGGAACCCAAAAGCAAAAACCAACAAGGGTGTTACCAGTAAGTAACTCTAATTTTCCCATATTGTCTTTTAGGACAGCAACCTATGAGAGGATAAGTGAGCACTTACCCTTGGGGTGGCACTACGGCTTACAGGACTGCGCCCAAAGAGCCTGATCCCTTTTCTGACAACAAGATCAGCCTCTAGTGTCAGGTAAAAGGTAGGAGAGCTGAATCACGTTGCCGCTGCACAGATCTGGCGTGGAGCAGCCTCAGCTTCTCTCAGATCTCCCTATATATAGGCTTGTCCGATTGTTAGCCAATGTCATCTTGCCCAGGTACTGCTAGAGATTATAACCTTTACTTTTTAGGAAAGAAACCCCTTATTGACAAATGAACCAAAGTTCAAAAGAAAATCCCACGAGGGCCTACAATAGTAGAGTTAAAGTTTGGCTCTAATTGAGAAAGTGCAGATCTAACACTGGTCAAGCTGCCGTGAATGCCTCCAAATCTCAGGTAAGTGGAGCATAAAATATAATCTTTAGGGCTCTCTCTTAGTAGCCAGACCACCTGGTTCCCAGATCTTTGAGGACAGAAAACCGTGGTGCTTTAAGAATGTGTGGTACAATGAGAAAGACCGAAGTGTTCTATGCCCACCAGTAAGACTGTGGGTGGGCAAGATGGCCTAGCATCTGGGGAAAAGGCCAGCTCTGAGCGATGGCATCTACCTACGAAACTAGAGAGGGAAAGTGGGACCAGGTACCTGTCAAGACCAGGTCCCCCCCCAACAAAAAAAAAAAAATATGACATGCCAAATGTGGCATAGAAGGGGGTGAGAAGTGCTTAAAGCTGAACTTTTCCGTTTGGGTGGAACTCTGCTTTAACAATGCATTCCACCGTCCCTAACAACACACACCACCACGCACGAGTCCTAATACTCACCGCAAACATGCTACTGTAGATAAACTGCAGCAAAATGAGACAAAAAGTTAACTTTATTCCAAAAATATAAATAAAAACTTTTTTTTAAGTTTTGGATAAAGCATGCAATTGTTTAAATAGCTAAAC
This sequence comes from Rana kukunoris, assembly GCA_029574335.1. Lineage (NCBI taxonomy): Eukaryota > Metazoa > Chordata > Amphibia > Anura > Ranidae > Rana > Rana kukunoris. The sequence goes on from CM056049.1 coordinate 103,398,700, forward strand.
AAAATTCTCCCTAATCTAGAGGTGAACTTGCTAGTTTCATTATGAAGGCTGTCTTTTAGAGAAACAATACATTTGATTTTTTATACTTTTTTTTTTTTTTTATAAGTTTCTGTTCCGTTTTTACTATATACAGTGCATTCGGAAAGTATTCACAGCACTTAACTTTTTCCATATTTTGTTATGTCACAGCCCGAGATGTTCAAGCAGGTTCAAGTCTGGGCTCTGGCTGGGCCACTTAAGGCATATACAGAGTTGTCCCGTGGCCAGTCCTTTGTTATCTTGGCTGTGTGCTTTGGGCCATTGTCCTGTTGGAACATGAACCTTTGCCCCAGTCTGAGGTCCAGAGCACTCTGGAGAAAGTTTTCATCAAGGATGTCCCTGTATATTGCTGCATTCATCTTTCCCTTTATCCTGACTAGTCTCCAGGTCCCTGCCACTGAAAAACATCCCCACAGCATGCTGCTGCCACCACCATGCTTCACTGTAGGGATGGTATTGGCCAGGTAATAAGCGGTCCCTGGTTTGTTCCAGACATGACACTTGTCATTCAGGTCAAAGAGTTCAATCTTTGTTTCACCAGAGAATTTTGTTTCTCATGGTCCGAAAATCCTTCAGGTGCCTTTTGGCAAGCTCCAGACGGGCTGTCATGTGCCTTTTTCTGAGCCTGATTGGTGGAGTGCTGCAGAGATGGTTGTTCTTCTGGAAGATTCTCCTCTCTCAACAGAGAAATGCTGGAGCTCCGTTAGAGTGACCATCGGGTTCTTGGACACCTCCCTGACTAATGCCACGTACACATGATTCGAATATTGTACGAAAAATGTCGTCCCATTGAAGAATCGTCCGATAATCGGATCGTTAGTACAGGGCTTCTGTGAGCCGATCATGACAGTTCATTCGATATTATTTTATCGGACATGCACAAAAATTGTCTTTATACGATACCAGATCGTACGATTTTCATTTGGTCAGTACAGTTGTCATTTGCAAATATTTCAAACAAACTTCAACGTTGTCATTATGGGGTATTGTTGGTAGAATTTTTAGGAAAAAAATGAATTTAATCCATTTTGGAATAAAGCTGTAACATAACAAAATGTGGAAAAAGTGAAGCACTGTGAATACTTTCTGGATGCACTTTATATAGTAAAAACTGAACAGAGACTTAAAAAAAAAAAAAAAAGAAGTTTAAAATAAAATTATTATTTCTTATCTCAATAGCTGCCAAAAGTCAATACTTTTAACCACTTCAGGCCCGCGCTACCGTCGGATGACGGCAACAGCGCGGGCCTGAATATCCAACATGCCGTCATTTGACGGCATGTCATTCTGGCGTTCCCAGCGCGCGCTGTAGTGCGCTCTGCGGGGAAGCCCTGTGTTGTCCGTGTCCCTTGGACACGGCCAATCACAGATCGCGGCAAACGGCCAATCAGAGCGGCCGTTTGCGATGCGATCTGTGGGCGAATGAGAGATGATCTCTCATAGATCATCTCTCATTGCCGTGTTACACAGAGACAGCATCCTGTCTCTGGAGGGGAGGAGCCCGATCTGTGTTCCTTCCTACATAGGGACACAGATCGGTCACCCCCCCAATCACCCCCCCTCCCCCCACAGTTAGAACACACCTAGCATACATATTTAACCCCTTCCTCACCCCCTAGTGTTAACCCCTTCAATGCCAGTCACATTTATACTGTAATTAGTGCATATTTATAGCACTGATCGCAGTTAAATTGAATGGCGCCAAAAATGTTCAAAAGTGTCCGATGTGTCCGCCATAACGCGCAGTACCAAAAAAATCGCAATCGCCGCCATTTCTAGTAAAAAAAAAAATAATAAAAAATAATAATTCCTCCCCTATTTTGTAAGCGCTATAACTTTTGCGCAAACCAGTCGCTTATTGCGATTTTTTTTTTTTTTACAAAAATATGTAGAAGAATACGTATCGCCCTTACTGAGAAAAAAAAATGTGTTTTTTTTTTTAATTGGGATATTTATTATAGCAAAAGAAAAAATATTGTATTTTTCTTCAAAATTGTCGCTCTTTTTTGTTTATAGCGCAAAAAATAAAAACCGCACAGGCGATCAAATACCACCAAAAGAAAGCTCTACTTGTGGGGAAAAAAGGACGTCAATTTTGTTTGGGAGCCACGTCGCACGACCGCGCAATTGTGAGTTAAAGCGATGCAGTGCCGGAAGCTGACATTTTACCTGGGCAGGAGGGGGGTGTAAGTGCCCAGTATGCAAGTGGTTAATAGGTAAATATTCCTCAAAAAAAAAAAAAAAAAAAAAGTAGATATACATAAACATAAAATATACATACATAAAATTTTACGACATTGGAAGATGTTCACACTATATGCAACGAATGGCGTTTACTGAACCTAATTAACGCCAGTCACCTCAAGGGCACTTAGAAAAGTAATTATTTCTATTTGCGCCGTTCACAACATAATGATAGTGTTATATGTGGTGCAAAAAAATATTGCATTTTTCTGCATCAGATAGTACCGCATGTAGAGACCATGAATGAAATGTAAATTTGCCACACTTCAAGTAAAAAAAAAAATAACAAAAAAAATAAAAAAAGCAAAAGTGAACAGTGCAATGTGCTGAAACAGCACATCACACCGCCCCTCACCATCTGTAACAACAGACTCTAGACTGCATGGTAAAACAAAGCACTGTAGCGAGTGGATACAGTGAATTGGCCCCTGATAAGCTTAGGAACACCAAAAATAGATAATATTTGCAAAGAATGTTGGACAGGGTAACATCTGTCCATCTTCAAAACCCGTTTGATATGTGAACCCTCACCTTGTAAAATAATTCAATTCCATTTAAAATAGAAATGAAAAGATAAAAAGTTTGTGTATACATATAAAATAATATATGTATATAATAATAAATACTTTTTTTTTTCATTCAAATACCCTATGTTCTTCGCTACACAAGGAGCTCAGAGAGCTGGGGGAGGAGAACGAGCAGCACACTCAAGGGAGTTCTAAAGGCTGAAGTTTTTTTTATCTTAATGCATTCTATGCAAAGTCAGTTCATGAGCCAATCAGGAGAGAGAGGGAGCAGGGCTAAACGTCAAATCCGCTGCATCTCGGTTCGGGTGCCCCCATAGAAAGCTGCTTGCTGCAGAGGCACTCAATAGGAGGGATGGGGACAGGAGCAGCGAAAAAGGACCCCGAGACTAGAGGTCGACCGATGTGGGTTTTTCTCTGGCCGATGCCGATATTTGGAAATCGGGGCGGCCGATGGCCGATACGTGTTGCCGATTTTTGCGGCCGATATTTTAGCCCGATTTTTTTTCCTCATCTCAAAAAACCTAGGGTGGAGAGGTGGGGAGGAGATACTTGTTTAGGGTGGAGAGGTGGGGTGCAGACCATCAGTGTCAGCTCATTGGTGTCTATCAGTGCCCACCAGTGCCACCTCATCAGTGCCCACCAGTGCAGCCCATCAGTGCCACCTCACCAATGCCCACCAATGCACCAGTGCATCCCATCATTGCCCACCAGTGCATCTCACCAGCGCATATCACCAGTGCATCACATTAGTGCCAACCAGTGCATCACCTCATCAGTGCCAACCAGTGCATCACCTCATCAGTGCCAACCAGTGCATCACCTCATCAGTGCCAACCAGTGCATCACCTCATCAGTGCCTCACATCAGTGCCCACCAGTACAGCCCAATGTCATTCACTGCCACCTCATCAATGCCCACCAGCGGAGCGCTCCAGGCTCCGTTCCATCTCCTAGCCTAGTACAAGCTCCATTTGTCCCTGGCCCAAGCCGCGGTCTTTCCTGATGCTGTGACCGTGGTGGCAATCCGCAGATTTGCGGATTGACGCCGCGGTCACAGCATCAGGAAAGGCCGCGGTTTCGGCCTAGCTCCGGATCCGTGGCACCGCTAGCGGCCATGTTAAATATCGGCCTAATTTAGGATAAAAATCGGCCAATGCCGATTTATCCAAAAGGGCCAAATATCGGCCAATATATCGGCCTGCCGATATATCGGTTGACCTCTACCCGAGACTTTACAATCACTTTAAAGTTTTGAACTTGTACCTGCAGGTAATCCTATAGTAAGGGTTACCTGTAGGTACACTGAATATCTCCTAATCTTGCACCATTTAGGAGATATTCACAAGGGATGCTGCTAGGGAGAGGAGAGGAGAGTAAGTGGTTGTCCTGAGCAAAACCAACTGCACAGAGCAGGTAAGTATAACATGTTTGTTATTGATTTTAAACAAGACGTTACAATCACTTTAACTTACCAGTGAAAGGCTGTGCAGGGGGGGCGTGTCAGGACAAGTCTGATCATTGGAGGAGTTCCCAGCACAGCTAGAACACTGACCACTCTGCTATACATGTACTGTCATGCCTAGTGTGGTCAGTTTTAATAGGAAAGCAGAGGGACAGGCAGGATTACCAGATATTTTACACAAAGGAAGCAATACAAAAAGATCAGGATACTTTTTCATACAAGTACATGGTACAGCAGATATATATCTATAACATATATATATATATATATATATCCCTCAAAATTTCCACTCGACTGCTCGCATTTGGCAAGTAGATTTAAGCTGTGGGCGAGTGATGACAGGGTTGCATGACCAACAGTCCACTCTCTGTCTACACTTAGGGCCCTGCTGCGATTGGTGGCCGAGGAGGGAAGGTGTGTGCCCAGGAAAAAGTAGTCTGGCGAGCCACACACAGGCAGAGCAGTACACGGGTACTGTCCCTACAATTCTCTTCAAGCCCGCTCTGGCCGATGTAGCTGGAGAGCAAAGAGCAGGGTGGAATGAGTGAGCCGTAGGAATGCGATAATCACTAGTGTGTTGCAGGGACGCAGTGCTGCGCTCACCGAAAGTTGCCCTGACCAGAGCGGCAGCCTTCCAGTTTGTGCAGTTTTCTTCTCCTTGTGCTCTATTAACCACTTAAGACCCGGACCAAAATGCTGCTAAAGGACCTTGCCCCTTTTTGCGATTCGGCACTGCGTCGCTTTAACTGACAATTGCGCGGTTGTGCGACGTGGCTCCCAAACAAAATTGACGTCCTTTTTTCCCCACAAGTAGAGCTTTCTTTTGGTGGCATATGATAAACAAAAAAGTGCGACAATTTTGAAAAAAAATACAATATTTTTTACTTGTTGCTATAATAAATAGCCCAATTAAAAAAAAAAAAAAAAAAAAAAAAATTCTCAGTCTAGGCCGATAAGTATTTTACATATTTTTGGTAAAAAAATAAAAATAAATCGCAATAAGCGACTGGTTTGCGCAAAAGTTATAGCGCCTACAAAATAGGGGACAGAATTTCTTTTTTTATTATTTTTTTACTAGTAATGGCGGCGATCTGCGATTTTTATTGGGACTGCGACATTATTGCGGACACATCTACACTTTTGACACATTTTTGGCACCATTCACATTTGTACTGTGATCAGTGCTATAAATATGCACTAATTACTGTATAAATGTGACTGGCATTGAAGGGGTTAACACTAGTGGGTAAGGAAGGGGTTAAATGTGTACCCTGAATTGTGTTCTAACTGTGGGGGGAGGGGGACTGACTGGGGAGGTGACCGATCTGTGTCCCTATGTACAAGGGACACGGATCGGTCTCCTCTCTCCATCACAGGACGCTGTCTATGTGTGAGCCGACAATGAGGGATGATCTCATATGTTTACATTTGGTCATCCTCTTGGCCGCAAACTATAGAAACGCCACTTGATTGGCCGTTTGCCGCAATCTGTAAATGGCTGTGTCCAAGGGAATCTGCCAGCTTCGAATTTGCCCGCTGCGCGCCCGGGAGCGTGCGCAGGGAACGCCCAAAGGGGTGGACGTCGAAAGACGTCCTGTTTGAAATTCAGGTCCGCGCTGTAGCCGTCATTCGGCTATAGCGCGGTCCTCAAGAAGTTGAAAATTATTTTTTAAATCGATTCGATTTAAATCAAGCCTTTTTACTAGTGATTTAAATCGACTTGATTTACATCAAATCCACTGGGGGGTGGGGGGCTAAGCAGGTCTGCAGCAGGGTGGGGGGCATACATCAATATAACGTGGGAAACTTTATATATAGTGATCCCACAGCATAATCTTGGATGGGTTTTATAATACATCCAGGCTGTGGTTCCTCTTAAACTGAGCTTTTGGCAGCCAACTGACAGCCTACATATGTTTGACTGGAGATGAGACCTTAGCAAGGGGGCTGTATAGAAATCTGTCTGGCATAGAATATAGACTTGTACATCTGCTCGCGTGTTCTATACATGTGCTTGAACTTTTATCCAGGGATCTCTGCCATTTGTTGGTAATGCCCAGGCCTTTTTTTCCCTCAGAGAATAGGTGCAGGAACTCCTTCTTTCTAAATCATCCATTGACTCCGCCCCCTACCCACCTCCAAGCACTGTTCCTTGGTTCCACCTCCTACCCACCTCCCAATACTACCCCTTTTAGAGAATACAGAACCAAGTATCATTTTATAGTGCTAAGTATTAGCAACAATGGACACCCCAGAGACAATACACTCCCAACAGCCAGCATCAATAGACCCTCCAGCAGCCAGCAATGATTGTCCCCCTGCAGCATAAGACCCACTCCAGCACCAATACAACCTCCAATGGCAACAACAGAACTCCACAGCAACAATACCCCCCCCCCCCCTGCAAAAATAAGTCCCCTCCAGCAACAATACATTTCTCAGTAGCCAGCATCAATAGACCCTCCAGCAGCCAGCAATACTAGACCCCTCCAGCAATGATTGTCCCTCTGCAGCACAAGACCCACTCCAGCAACAATACAACCTCCAATGGCAACAACAGAACTCCACAGCAACAATAACCCCCCCCCCCTGCAAAAATAAGTCCCCTCCAGCAACAATACATTTCCCAGTAGCCAGCATTAATAGACCCTCCAGCAGCCAGCAACAAAGACCCCTTCTTCAACAGTAAATCCCTCCCAGCAACATAAGACTCACCCAGCAACAATAGATCCCCCATCCTCAGCGGACAGATTCCCTCCAGCAACAACAGATTCCCCCATCACCAGCATCAATAGATCCTCCAGCACCCCTTGCCATTAAATATATTCAGTTCTGGAGGTTCCGGAACTGCGTTCCCCCGTGTTCCCACTGAAAAAAAGCCCTGGTAATGCCAAATTAAATATTTGTTCAAGGTAATACGATTTACTTTACATAAAATACCTTAGAGCCCATTCACACAGGTAGCGACTCGACTTTGTTGGTGACTCGGCAAGGCGACCTGAAGACGACTTCAGAGGCGACTTGCAAAATGACTTCTGTATAGAAGTCAATGTAAGTTCACCCCGAGTCGCCCCCAAAGTCGTACATCAACCTTTTTCTAAGTCGGAGAGACTTACGTCACTCCTATTAGAATGGTTCTATTGAACAAAGCAGGACGCGACTTGACAGGAGGCTGTCGTCCCCTAATGAGTCGCCCCTGTGTGAATGGTTAAATGTGGACTAATGTATATTTTAGCTGCAAATGTTGACAAAAAAAAGAATAAAAATATCCATCTACTTTTAATTTTTATGTATAAAAAATTTCCTGAAAATAGGGAGACAGAAATCTTTAACTGCCACTTAACGGCTTTGAAGAGAATCACAGGATTTTCTGAGGGAATACTGTCAATATCTGCACTCTAGAAGAATTAATGGTCCACTCAGGATTCAAACGTTTTCAAAGAATCAATTTACTAGAAATGCATTAAAGCACTAGAAACCATTCCACATGCAATATGACTGGCAGATGATTTTCTGTCACCTTACGTACAAAAACAAGGTTTCGGACAGGCTTTATTAAAGCTCCCTGAACGCTAGTCAAAGCTCCTGTCACTAAATAAAATGCTTAGCTTACAGTCCTGTTTACACCTTGCTTTTGATTTACTTTGGCTTTGCTTCAAAACTTATACCCCGGCGTCTGCTCGGTCACGTGATGAGGACGTGAGGGGCGTGAGGGAAGGAGGCGTCGGAGCGCTCCATGGCTGCCAGCGCAAACAAGGCTCCTCTACTACCAACGCCGGTCTACGATCTGGCCGAGCAGCGGAAGGTACACAGCGTGAGAGGCTGAGGTACACGACCAGGTAGGAGCACAACCTCGCTCGCATCCCGACAGATCAGAGACGGACCAGGGAACATCGAGGCAGCGCTGTAGAAGCCCGAGCAGCCGCGGGACATCAGCGCGCCCACACTGCTCTAAGCGAGCGTACACTCAGCTGCAGTCGGGCGGGCGGACCCAGCATCAGTGGAGGATCAGAGGAAGGATATCGGGACGCGCTGGAAAGCGTGTGACTTGCTGACGAGCAGCAGACACGCGGGACGCCAAGGGTCTGGTGAGGCGCTCAGTGGAGCCGAATCTGGTCGGATCCCCCCCCCCCCCCCCCACTCTATCTATGCTGCCTTTTTAACTCTCCCTCCCTGTACTAGTGCCTGCCTAAACTACAAATAATACTGAAGTATAATCTGTATGACGGACATAGAGCCAATATAAACCATAAGGATAACTCATAAGGATGGCGATATAACATATATATACAAAGGACAAAGGCGCGCAACAATGTAACATATGTATAAAAAATATGTGTATGTGTTTCCACTGCAACTTGCAAATGGTGAAAAAAATATATACAAATAAGGAATGTGCAACGTCCCAAATAGGATTCCAATTGTTAGGTGTTCAAAAACTTATTTCATAAAGCCTTAAAAAACACAGTTCATAGGGAATTTCCAAAAATTCAAAAGCAATTTGATGTGTGCAGATGTGCACACATCAAATTGCTTTTGAATTTTTGCAGAGAAACTCGGATATGTGCAGGGTAAAGGACTGTTTGTTTTTAATTGTATCAGTGTAAACTGAATAAACTGTCAGCTTCTTTTTAAACCTGCTACACTATGGAGTTCCTTTTTTCTCTAGCAGGTTTAAAAAGAAGCTGACAGTTTATTCAGTTTACACTGATACAATTAAAAACAAACAGTCCTTTACCCTGCACATATCCGAGTTTCTCTGCAAAAATTCAAAAGCAATTTGATGTGTGCACATCTGCACACATCAAATTGCTTTTGAATTTTTGGAAATTCCCTATGAACTGTGTTTTTTAAGGCTTTATGAAATAAGTTTTTGAACACCTAACAATTGGAATCCTATTTGGGACGTTGCACATTCCTTATTTGTATATATTTTTTTCACCATTTGCAGGTTGCAGTGGAAACACATACACATATTTTTTATACATATGTTACATTGTTGCGCGCCTTTGTCCTTTGTATATATATGTCTTGTGGAGCCCTATATTGGGCTTCTTTGTATTAAGGTGCAGCATTTTTCACTTTTTATCTTTCACGTTTTTCACGGGTTTGTTTACACCCATATATTAATTAGTTTTAGGGGTGTTAGCGCGGATTGTCTTTTGTCTTTGGCGATATAACATGACAGATTGCATCTCTGGGAAGGAAGCCTATTAGGAGCTAACTGTGGTTAATTGTGACTAACTGTGGCTGTGGCTGTAGAACTGTGTCTGTGGAAACCGTGTCTGTAGAACCGTGTCTGTAGAACTATATCTGTGGAACAGTATCTGCAGAAATGTGCATGTAAAACTGCACATGCAGAACCCATGCTGATGAGTCCTGGGTAATAAGCACAAAAGCGAAAAAAAATAAAGTAGACTGTTTTCATACCCTCTATATTCTATGCTCCAGGTATGTGTACATACCGTCAAATAATGAAAAATACCCTCTAGCGGATTGATACATAACCATCTAAACAGCTACTAATACCAGATCCTTGATGCACATAACATTAATGTATACAGGACCGGACCACAGAATTTGTACTACAGAATAAACCGAATGAATGGCTGGCGGATAAATAGGAGATATCAACCTTGTATGCGGGAGATTGGGGGTGCCTCATAAGGAAAAGGAGAAAAAAAAAAAAAAAGGGCAAGTCCAGGGGATATTATATAATCAGTTACAGCCTACTGAGTAGAAGACCCCTTTTTCTTTTTGCTTGGTGTTTTTCTGTTGTTTTTTTTTATTTTTTTGGGGGGTGAAAGCACCCAAGTATACTACATCATAGGATATAGAAGAGCCTAGGTGATAGAGGGAGTTTGAATGCCCATTCCCAGTATAGAAGAATTAGGAGCCCTAAGCACAAATAAACCGATAAAAGCTGAGAAGACCATTACAACAGTAGGAGATAAGTCATCCAATTAATTACCCAGACTTCAGCCAAATTCATATCCTGCTTTGACACCATCAGTATCAGTACAATACGAAACTGAGCGTCACTCTCGAACCCGCAAGGTTGGAAACTCCCTTATGGCCTAGACACCAAGACAAAAAGCGCCGAATCACATCAATATTTTCAAGCTGGGGAAGAGAATTAGACCAATAAACAAGATGAGCAGGTCTACGAGAGGCGTTGCCCCAAAAGTGCCTAAAAACAACGCTGTAATAGCTCAATACAGAATATATGGTTCACGAGGGGAATCCCAAAAGCCCTGGACAGTAAAGAAAACGGATAAGAAGAAGAATGAGGTGAAAACAGGGGGAGCCCCCCCGGACCATGCTAAGGGAGAGACGACCCTAGAAAGCGAATACGGGCACAGCAGATTAGAGGAATCAGGACAGATACACAACCACCCTCCAAGGCAGAAATGATCGAGATGCTGATGAGGATGGAAAACGCTATAAAAACCGAAATCAATAAGATCAGACAGACCTTGGAGGACTACTAGAAAGGGTTGAGGAGGCTGAAAAAAAAAATGGAAGAACAAGATCAGGAATTGGATAAATTAAAAATACAAGTACAAGGGTTAACAGATAGTCACAGAACGTTGGCCTATCGGCTAAAGATAAGAGAACCGCAACAGGCGACAGAATTTGGAATTCGTGCATTAGTGGAAAGAAAGGAGAAGACCTAAGAGAGATTATGAACATACTATTTAACCCTTTATTGGATAAAGCGGATGAATCAAAGCCCCTCAAAATTTGAACGGGTACACCGAGTGGGAAACCCCAAGTGGATAGAGGAAGGGTCCAAGAGACATAATTGTTCGGTTTAGAAATTACATAGATAAAGCTGAAATCTGGGGAAGGCTGAGGGGGAAACCCCCCATCAGATGCAAAGAAAATGAGATACAAATCTTCTCCGACTTATCAAAAGAAACATTAATAAGGAGAAGACATATGAAACCTCTATTAGAGCTGATGTGCAAGCAAAACATAAAATATCAGTGGGGTTTCCCCGCGTGCCTTATCGGGTCAAAGGGGGGTGTGAGCGCTCGCCTAAGATATCCAGAAGAATTAGAGAAATTCTGTCAAAAAATGGACATAATAGTTCCTGACCTGCCAGACTGGGTTGGGTGACATAGATAACAGGATAGTTTCAACGAGAGATGGGGGGGTGGGGGGGGGGTGGTCGGGAAGAAAGCAATTGGCAGTCGAGGGGCACTCTTTAAGTGCCCCCTCGGGAAGGAGCCGATGGTGAAGGAGTGGAGGAAACCAATGGCGGCTCTCAGGCCTAATCCAGGCCAAGGGAAGGGAAGGAGGGAGGGAGGGAGGAAAGGGGTAAGGGGGGAGGGATAGGGGGGGAGGGGAGGAAGGGGAACAGGGCACCATCTCTGGGATTCCAATAAATTAGACCCTTACACAGTCAATGAAGAATTAAATTTATCTTAAATGTAAAAGGCTTAAATTTCCCAGCCAAGAGACATAAAATCCTCAGGAATTGAAACATTACAAGGCCGATGTGATATTCCTACAGGAGACTCATTTAACACTAGAATCGAACATAAGACTGTACTCCCATGGGCACCCCACGTGGTACTACGGAGACACGATAACAAAGCGAGCCCGAGGAGTCGCAATAGGATTTGCAAGAAATACGCGTTTTGTTTTAGAGGATCGAATGACAGACCCCGAAGGAAGGTTTCTTTTCCTGAAAGGAAAATTGGGAGGAGTTGAATATACATTAGCCAATATATATGCCCCTAATGATAATCCTGTGAAGTATGTAAATAAAACTTTAATAAAACTTAAAAATGTTGATGCAGGACATGTAGTGTTAATGGGTGACTTGAACTTATGCATGGACCCTGACCTCGATAGTACGTCCCGGGCACAGGGGGCTAGGAATAACCAGCTGAAAATACTAAGACAAAGAATGTTCAACCATCAGTTGATGGACATATGGTGAATCCAACACCCCAAAAGTCGGGATTTCACATTCTATTCCCCTGTGCACGGGACGTACTCGAGAATAGACTATACCCTCGTCGACCATAGACTACTCGAGAGGGTAATCGAAACAGGTATAGAGGCTATAACGATTTCCGATCATGCTCCCATAACTTTAAAAATCAGCCTACCCACCTTGAAATCAAACTTACCTGAGTGGAGATTAGATGAAAGCCTACTAGGGGATGAGGAGATAAAAAAAAAAACTTATACCCCAGCTACATGGGGTATCATTTTTGAAGTGAAGCCGAAAGCAAAGCAAAAGCAAGGCTTAAAAGGGGTGTTCCAGCCAAAATTGTGTTTATTAAAAGTCAGCAGCTACAAAAAGTGTAGCTGCTGGCTTTTAATAAACACTCACTTACCTGCTCCTGCGTTCCAGCGACGCGCCGACCGGGGCTCCGCTCCTCTCCCCCCCTCCCCGGCCGGCGTCTCCATCTCGACTGTGGGCACCCAGCCGTGACAGCCTTCGGCTTCACGGCCGGGCACCCACTGCGCATGCGCGAGCCGCACTGCGCATGCGCGCACAGCTCGCCGCTGATTGGAGAGTCAGTGTCCCATGTGATCGCCTACAGGGAGGGGCTGGTGTAGGCGATTAAGGCTTAATCGCCTAACCAGCCCCTCGGCGGAAGCAGGAAGTGGGACAGGAAGTCCCACTCCTACTGAAGCCCCCACTCCCCCCCCCAAAAAAATTACATGCCAAATGTGGCAGGTATGGGGGTGAGGAGTGGAACAAGAGGAAGTTCCAAATTTGGGTGGAACTCCTCTTTAAACAGGACTGAAAACTAAGCATTTTATTTGCCTTTGGTGGTGCTTCAAAGCGTCTTCAAAGCCTCTATAGAAGTCTATGGCAAAGCTCGCTTGAAGCCCCACCAAAGCCTCACCAAAGCCCCACCAAAGCAAGGTGTAAACAGGACTGTAAGCTTTTATTTAGTGACAGGAGCTTTGACTGGCCTTCAGAGAGCTTTAACAAAGCTGAGTCTTGCGGAGGTGCTATTGTGGGCTAATAGGACAATTTTAGTTCTGGATGCACAGAGCGTGTTGGGCCACTTTTTGCATTCTTATATCTTACAAGGATCCCAAAAGCATTAATTTTTCCACTGTTCCACCCCTATTAGATCATACGGGTGAATTATTAAACAATTATATTTTACATTATAAAGAAAATCAAGAAGAAGCAAGTTGACAGCCTTACTAAGCGTTGTAATAGAAAGCATGCATGCAATACCCAGATACTCCAGCAAAGTTCAATGCCAGAGACATCATAAGATATAAAAAAAATTGTAACAAGTACAGTAATTGATTCATCAGTATCACGTTTTGTTAGATTAGATATCAAACACATTTAACCACTTCAATACCGGGCTTTTATATACACCTCAATACCGGGCCTATTCTGGCACTTCTCTCCTACATGTACAAATCATCATTCTTTTGCTAGAAAATTACGCAGAAAACCCAAACATTATATATGTTTTTTTAGCAGACACCCTAGGGAATAAAACGACGGTCATTGCAAAGTTTTATCTTGCACGGTATTTGCGCAAAAAAAATTCAAACGCTTTTTTTTTGGGGGAAAAAAATGTTTCATGAATTAAAATAATAACAAAACAGTAAAGTTAGCCCAATTTTTTGGTAAAATATGAAAGATTATGTAAACATCCCTTGTAATAGGAAATGTGTGCGACAGGTCCTCTATATGGAGAGATATATGGAGAGATGAGGGGTCAATAAGACCCCACATCTCTCCTCCAGGCTGGGAAGAATGAGATCGGTGCAAAAAAATTCACCGATCTCATGATCGGTGTTGCTCATTAGCCGCAATCGTAGCTTTGTTTACTTACAGGGACCCGGGCGTGACGTCATCACATCGCGCCAGGGTCCTCCGACGGTCATAGAGAACTCTTCCTGCAAGCGCCGGACAATTCCTTCTCCGGGCCCCCGATGGCACAGGAGAGCCCAGAGAAGCACCGGATGGCGGCGGGAGGGGGGGGATGTCTCCTCCCGCCGCCTATAAGAACGATCAAACGGCAGAACCGCCGCTATGATCGTTCTAATGGTGCGCAGGATCGCCGGCTGAAGACATGGATATCTGAATGATGCTTCTAGCTGCAGGCATCATTCAGATATCCCCTGGCAAAGCCCAGGACATCATATGACAATAGGTGGGTATTGAAGTGGTTAAAGAGACATTTAATTTGTTTACATTTTGACTTTTTTTTCTTTTTTTTTTTTTTGCATTTAAGCCTGAATATGAGATCTGAGGTCTTTTTGACCCCAGATCTCATATATAAGAGGACCTGTCATGCTTTTTTCTATTACAAGGGATGTTTACATTCCTTGTAATAGGAATAAAAGTGATTTTTTTTTTTTTTTTTTCAGTGTTAAAAATTATAAAATAAATAAAAATAAAAACGAAAACCAAAAAAAATTTTTTTTAAAGTGCCCCGTCCCGACGAGCTCGCGCGCAGAAGCAAATGCATATGCGAGTAGCGCCCGCATATGAAAACGGTGTTCAAACCACACAAGTGAGGTATCGCCGCGATCGTTAGAGCGAGAGCAATAATTCAGCCCTGACTTCCTCTGCATCTCAAAAAATGCAACCTTGAATTTTTTAAACGTCGCCTATCGAGATTTTTAAGGGTAAAAGTTTGACGCCATGCCACGAGCGGGCCAATTTTTAAGCGTGACATGTTGGGTATCATTTTATCGGCGTACATCATCTTTCACAATATATAAAAAAATTGGGCCAAATTTATTGTTGTCTTATTTTTTAATTCAAGAAAGTGAATTTTTTCCAAAAAAAGTGCGCTTGTAGACCGCTCGCAAATACGTGTGAGAAAAAGTATTGCAATGACCGCCATTTTATTCTCTAGGGTGTTAGAAAAAAAATTATATAATGTTTGGGGGTTTTAAATAATTTTCTAGCAAAAAAAAATGTTTTAGTCTCGTAAGCACCGAATCTGAAAAACAGGCTCGGGGCTGAAGTGGTTAATAAAAACATACAAGATTATCTTATACACATCATTAAAATGAGCATGAAACAAAAAAATTGTTATGATGAGGTGATCACTAATATTTACAGAAGAATTATCATATGGCTCACTCATATTATTACCTTCTACAAAATTATATATTTTTTACAAAACTACATTTTATTGAGTTTTCTCAGGGGTGGATTAAAAAAAAAAAAAAACACGAATATTTTAAATGAAATCTGATTTTTGGGGATTTAAAATCTGATTTTTAATAAGATTTATTTTAATAAAATGCTTTTAGAGGAAAAAAACTATTTTTATTTAAAGTCAGTTTTTAATTTAAGATACATTCATTTAGTTTATTCAGCATGAAATAGAACTTAGTTATGTAGCATGAGGCTGTATATTCTGCAATATTTTCATTTTTGGTAAATTTATTCAATGAATCCAAATTTTGCAAGCTGATATAACATGCACTGCATTGAATGCATTCACACATTATCACAGTAACCATGAGATAAAACACAGTTCAGAAATATTCCTCTATGTACACTACAAAACTGTATGATTGAATCAGTTCTGCTATCGCTGTTTTACTAACCCGACAACATTTTATTATTCTAAATAGGAAACCTTCATTTTGTTTGAAAATATTAAAGATTCTAACTACCAGCAAGAAAAAGTCCTTACGTTTAAAGAGAACCTGTCATTTCAGATCCATTGTGGCAGCGCCTGTTAGCAGCTATCCACTCACCTCACCTGCTGTCGCCACATGGGACTGTCGGTAAGTCAACAGCGGGTCAGAGGAGGAGCCGCTGCGGGACAGAGATGACAGTTGCTCCTTAAAAATTTTGATTTGAAATCAAGCCTTTTCACTAGTGATTTAAATTGGGATTTAAATCAAATACACCCTTGTTTTCTCTAAGCAGGAGCATTGCCAAGGTTATTTTAACATGTTTTTTTTTTGCCCTGAGCATGTGGATTGTTACAGATTGCCAGGCCTGCGTTTTTAGTGTTGTAATTGGATGATACATACAGATAAAGAACTATCTACGCGTATCACTTCCATCACTAATCCAAAAAATTAGGGAAATATTCCTCAATTTTCACAGTAGGTAGAGTCATGTAAATTTATCCTTCTTAGGCCTCATTCACACATAGCCGACTCCGACGCAGTCCGCCAGCTCAGCGGGAGATCAGTCCGCAGATCTCCGCTGAGCCGACGGATGACAAGCTCCGCTCTGCTCACTGAGCGGGGAGGAGCTTGTTGAGCCCCGCTGTCCTCTATGGAGCAATCTGATGAAAACAGACAGCATGTCCGTTTTCATCAGATCTTACCCGATCCGATCCGCATGGACGGATGGGGACGTGAGCCCCATACGTTTGTTTTTAGCGGATCGGATGAGGTCGGATGTCAGCGGACATGTCTCCGCTGAAATCTGACGCTCCATAGACATGCATGGAGCACCCGTTCAGGTCCGCCTGAAAAACTGACAGACGGACCTGAACGGATCCATGTGTGAATGAGGCCTTACACCCGTTTGTTCTTCTGTTTTTCCTTATGCTCAATAAAAGTCGTTTTGATTAAATTATTCCTTCTTGCACATAAAAAAAGTATCTGACAGTCTGTGACCTTTCACGCAAACACAGACTTCAGTAAGGTCAGAACAGGTGGTTGCCTGTGGCTCCATAGTGAAGGGGGGGGGGGGCGGAAATTTTGTTCTTGACTGGTATCTGCTTGCACTTTTGCTCGGCTTACCTAGATGACCTGGGCAAAAAGTTCTCTTCTCTCTCTTCCTCCCCGCAGTCTTCTAAAACACGTCACAGGCCCCAGAAGACTGCGGCACCATCCACAATGTGGAGCATGGTCTGTGCATGTGCAGTGGCCACCCGGCTGTAAAGCCACAAGCTGTCACATCCGGGTGCCCACAGTTAAAATTCCGGCACCGCGGACCAAAGGCAAGTGGAGAAAAGGGCTCAGGTTAGCACAGTGCTGGATTCTAGGACAGGAGAGTGGCGGTTTATTAAAAAAGTCAGCTGTTATAGTTTTTGAAGCTGCCGAATTAAAATTTTAACCAAAATAACAGGAGCTTCTCTTTAAGCTATTTCCAGCTTTGTTAAGTCTTTAGACTAAGGTCCCTTTCACACTTGTACAACTTCAAAGACGTTCGATTTTACCGCGATTTCGAAGCCGCGATTGTACCGCGATTTTAATGAATGCCTGTGTAAGTGGCATCAAAATCGGACCAAAGTAGTGCAAGGACTACTTTGAAGTCGGCACTACTTAAAGTTGTGCCAATATGAATGGTGTTCATTGAAAATAATGGAGAATGACTTGTTATACGATTTTGCAGTCCAAAATCGTGGGACAAGTCGTATAAGTGTGAAAGGGGACTAATGCCGCGTACACACGATCACTTTATGTGATGAAAAAAAACGACGTTTTCTGTGAAGTAAAAAACTAAGTTTTTGAACCTTCAATTTTCAAAGACGATGTTGCCTACACACCAATCGTTTTTTTCACAATGCTCTAGCAAAGCGAGGTTACGTTCACCACTCTTTTCCATTGAAGCTCGCTTCATAACTAGCTTCTGGGCATGCGCGGGTTGAAAACCTTTGTTTTAAACAACGTTTTTTGCTACACACGGTGACTTTTTGTGAAACAAAAAACGACGTTTTGAAAAACGACACAAAAAATTTGAAGCATGTTTCAATTTTTTTTTGTCGTTTTTTACAAGACATAAAACGACGTTTTCCCCTACACACTTTTTTTTTTTCTATTGAAAAGCCTGTGGCGTGCAAAACACAACCCAAAAACTTCACCCGGTGCAGGAAAAAATGTGCACACACATAAAGAGTGAAACACAAAAAACTGCGACGGGTGCCATCGTCAATGGTCCTCCGAAAAGGACCCAGCTCTGATCCCCCGGGCGTTAGGCTCCTGGCAGGGAAAAGAGTATAGGAGTCCAAGCAGCCGAAACCACAGGGACCCCACTTAGGCCCATGCAGCCAAAACCACATGGCCTAACATCCTCGGAGGGACTGCGGAAACAGAGCCCTCCTCGGTGAGGCTCCCCCGAAGGGAGACCCCATGAGAGCAGGTGAACTAAGCCAGAAGGCCATGTCCACCTACTCCCAAGACTTTCAGAGTCAGGCCCGGGGACCAGCACCCTACTCGCCACACTAAAGTGCAAGCACCAACAGAAAAAGTGACAAACAAGACGAACAGGGGGTAAAATAAAAAAGAAAGTGGGGGAAAAGGAAGGTGGGAAGGTGAGTGGAAAGTGGCCACCGTGCAATACGATGGCCGGCCCTCCGGCCAGGAACAAAAATTCCTCTGGTCCTAGCCAAAAGGCTCGGCCCTAGAGGCAGGTGTCAAAAAGGTGTTTGTGGAGATATGTGACCTAAGGTGCCACACGTTGAGTGCCCCTTTCAAACACTGTATGGCACCCCTGGACTGCCACTCCAGGGGCACTATCTCCACAGGCTTTTCAACGGACCCTGACCCCCGGTCCGGACCGGCAGCACCCTTCCCAGCCAGGAAGGTAGGAGAAGAGGTTGGGGAGAGCCTGCCGCAGCCGACTACTACCCACAACCCCCATCTCTCCCACCTAATTACATTCGGGAAGTACTACCCGCCTCTCCCCAAAAGGATTAGCAAAGGTTCCCTCGCCGAACAACTGACTGGGGCAGACACCACCGGATCCAGACCAAAGGCCAGGGTCCCGGCCCTTCAGCTTCGACCTCATGCCTCTCTGCCCCGATCAGAAGGCTTTCGCCTCTACACCAACAGGCTTAGCGTCCACCGACTGCCATCCCTTTCCCCCTCGCCGAGTACTGGGGACAGTCAGTTTAGCACCACCTATTGGCAACTGATAAGAACAGATACTACACTTGATCTTAGCCAAAAGGCCGAGAAACGGCCCCTACACACGGTCAATGAAATTGACGTTTTTAAAAACGTCATTTCTTTTCATCACATAAAGTGATCGTGTGTACGCGGCATAAGACCTGGTTCACACTGGGGGGGGGGGTTTAACGGGACGCAATTCTCCTCCCAGCGACCGGCTAGGAAATCTACGTAGTATGACATCCATCATAGGAGCTGGGAATTTGTTTGACAGCAGCCGGCATTTCACATCGAGGCTGTGCCGGCTCTCCTCTTCTCTCCTTTCCCCACAGTTTCCTTGCTGATCACTGGAGAATCGGCTCCCATGAGGCTGCATTGATGGGCACGAATGAGGCTGCACTGACAAAGTTATTGTTGTTAAAATGTATTTTTGTAACTTAAAGTGGATGTAAACCCAAATGTATTTATTTTTTTGATGTCACAATGTAGTGTATAAGATTTCCCATTATCTGTGCCCAGTCTTTCCACACAGAGTTAATCCAGCTCTGAGCAATTCTCTTTTATTGCTAAGTGAAATAAAAAATGGACTTACAGAGAAAAACCTTAGTCCGTTCCGCCCCCTTGCTGCGAGTAACAGGTTATTTACATATCTCATGCACTAGCCTGAGACAGAGGCACATCCTGTGTAAAAAGTTCACAATTCACATCTCTCTCCACTCCTCTCCCTTCCAGCTCTCCCAGGATTGGCTGCATTTACTGTGTTTTGACTGGATGTTTCTCATTATGTGGTGTGATCCACAGTTCAGTGCGACGAGGAAATGCATGTATATTGCAGTGAAAACACAGAACAGAAAGCAGAATATACACAGACAAGTGATCTGATTTAGGTTAATCTAGTGAGAGCTGGGCAGAGGAGAAACTTGAGTGATCTGAGGCCTCGTACACACGAGGCAATTCATTTGTTCAAATCGGTGGGACCGACCGATTTGAACAAATCTGTCTCTTTGGATTTTGGTTTGCCGCGTGACACACGAGCAAACCAAAATCCCCGCCACAGACGGCGCGCTGACGTGCGGTGACGTGGCGATGACGTTGACGCCGCCACGTCACCGCACCAGGAAGTAAAACACTTCCGCGCATGCGCCGAATCCATTCGGCGCCGGTGCGAGACACATGTCTGCTGGTAAGTGTACTAACAGCAGACATGCGGGCGGACGGGTTCCCACCCGATAGATTTCAAAGCTGCTTTGAAATCTGTCAGGTGGCAAATCCGTCGGCTCGCCCGTACACACGATCGAATCTGTCTGCTGGGGCGGTCTAGCAGACCGTTTCCAGCAGACAGATTTGATCGTGTGTACGCAGCCTGATTGTTATATTGCAGTCAGTCACCTGATCACAGTTGCAACATCAGATTATTTACATATCTCATGCACTAGCCTGGAGACAGGCATTATTTTTTAATTCCCACCCCCACTCCTTTTCAAGTCATATGGTTACTTTTCTGGATTTTGACTGGATGTTAGTGACCATAGCAGAATTTAGTGTAAGGAATACATAAGAGAAAATGCATGTGGACAAGGGGAGTCTACTGACATCACAACTCCACCCATTGAGCTCCAGACAACAGACCAATCCACAGAATCTGCAGATAGGAGACATTTGACAGGTGAGGATACATGCAGGAGGCATCTATATCCTTATAGATCAGCACTTTGGCAGTAGTTTAGAAAGGATGAGAGTGGGTTTACATCCACTTTAATTCTGCATAAAACATTTAACAGTGTAATTTCCTGAGATAATTTACGAGTGCATGTTTAGGGCGGGCAGGGTAAGGGTTAGGTGGGGCAACTGGTGGCAAGTGGTTGTAAAGTGATTGTAAAGTAAAAAAATAAAAATAACAAACATGTTATACTTGTGCAGTGGATTTCCACAAAGCAGCCAGGATCCTCCTCTTCTTGGGTCCCTTTCCGCTGCTCCTGGCTTGTCCCTCCTGTCAAGTGCCCCCCACAGTAAGCAGTTTTCTATGGGGGGACCCAAGCCGAGTCACAGCTCTGTGTGTCCATTCAGACATAGAGTCCCGACCCGGTCCACCCCCTCTCTCTCCTGATTGGCTAACTGACTTTGAGTGACAGCCACAGGAGCCAATGGCGTCCACTGCTGTGTCTCAGCCAATCATGAGAGCCTCCAGATGGCTAAGACACTCATGGATATCGCTTAAGAGAGAGGGGGCTCAGGTAAGTAATTAGGGGGTGTTAGGAAGGCTGCTAAACACAGACGTTTTTTTTATCGTAATGCATAGAATGCATTACGGTAAAAAAACCTTCTGCCTTTACAACTCCTTTAACCACTTAAGGACCGCCTCCTGCACATATACGTTGGCAGAATGGCACGGCTGGGCACAAGCACGTACCTCTACTTCCTCTCTGGGTGCCCAGCCTTGGGTCACGGGCGCGCGCCAGCGGCCCCGTCCGAAGCTTCATGACCACGGCCCCGGGACCCGATCGCCGCTGGAGTCCCGCAATTGGTCCCCGGAGCTGAAGAACGAGGAGAGCTGTGTGTAAACACAGCTTCCCAGTTTTTCACTGTGGCGCTGTCATTGATCGTGTGTTCCCTGATATAGGGAAACACAATCAATAACGTCCAGCCCCGCCCCCTACAATTAGAAACACATATGAGGTCACACATAACCCCTACAGCGCCCCCTAGTGGTTAACTCCCAAACTGCAATTGTCATTTTCACAGTAAACAATGCATTTATATAGCATTTTTTGCCATGACAATTGTCCCAAAAATGTGTCAAAATTGTCCGATGTGTCCGCCATAATGTCACGGTCACGAAAAAAAAAAAAAAAAAAAAAATCGCTCATCGCCGCCATTAGTATTAAAAAATAAAATTATTAATAAAAATGCAATAAAACTATCCCCTATTTTGTAAACACTATACATTTTGCGCAAACCAATCGAAAACAAAAAATAGGTAGAAGAATACGTACTGGCCTAAACTGAGGAAAAAAATAGTTTTTTTTTATATATTTTTGGGGAATATTATAGCAAAAAGGAAACAATATTGCATTTTTTTCAAACTTGTCGCTCTATTTTTGTTTATAGCGCAAAAAATAAAAACTGCATAGGTGATCAAATACCACCAAAAGAAAGTTCTATATTTATGGGGGAAAAAAGGACACCAATTTTGTTTGGGAGCCACGTCGCACGACCGCGTAATTGTCAGTTAAAGCGAACGCAGTGCCAAATCGCAAAAACTAGCCAGGTCCTTTACCTGCATTTTGGTCCGGGTATTAAGTGGTTAAAGAATTATTAAAGGAAAAAAAAAATTCTCCTTTAAAATAACCAAACATGTTATACTTACCTCCACTGTGCAGTTCGTTTTGCACAGAGTGGCCCCGATCCACGTCTTCTCGGGGTCCCTCGGCGGCTGTCTCTGGTCCTCCCTGCAAGTACTGACCACAGTCACGCGAGAGAGCTTGCATGGTGGTGAGCAATTGAGGGCGCGCTCCTGTGATACAGTGAGCGGCCATAGCCGCTCACTGTATCACTCGGCCCCGCCCCTCCGCATTACTGAATGTGATTGACAGCAGTGCCAGCCAATGGCTGCTCTGCTCTGAATCCATCCGCTCTAGCCAATCAGTGGCCAGGCTGAGCGGCGAAGAGGATCTCGGGACTGCGCAGGACTTTCGAGGGGTCAGGTAAGTATAACGGGGTCTCGGGGGGGGGGGGGCTGTATTATGAGATGTTTTTTCACCTTAATGCATACATGTTTACTTTACATCTCCTTTAAGGCCTGGCTAGTAGCTCAGGACTCAAATTTTTAGCCCAGTCATACACAGTACATATGCATTCTCCTTGTACCTGGAGGGATTTCCATATTATCTTACACCATCATCGGTGTAATTACCAAACAATATAGCGGTGCAAAGGATAATTTCTTGTTTATTCCCCATCCCTCTCTCTAGCCATCTTTCTTATTATTACTCTCCCTTTTTCTTTGTTCCTCCCCCTCTCCCTGTGTCTCCGGCTTCACTGTGGTGTCACGTAGCTGTGACTTTTATGCCAAAATCAGGAGATAGGGTCTCCTCCAGCCCCTCCCACTTCATAATCCTCACCAGTCAGCTGACCTCTAATCTCTGCCCCCAGCCATGCCGTGAACTGAATGGGCGGTTGCGAAAAAGCTGAGTCGGTGACCGCGGCCTCCAGGGATAGCCCTGCTGGGCAGCCGCAAAAAGACTGAAAGAGCTATGCAGGCTTAAGCAACAGCCCAGGATTCTGTGACCCCTGGCAAATCATCATTCGGCCCCCGAGGGGGTCCCGACCCACAGGTTGAGAGCCACTGCTCTAGAGGTACAGAGCCCAGCTCGGGAGTGAGTCCACATGCCTGCTGCCATAACAAGCGCTTGCTATAGAGGCAGACACTGAATAGAGGAGCAGACAGCACCGGCTGGGGATCCAAGAAGAGATTTGGGCTGCTCTGTGCTATAGAAGTGCACAGAGCAGGTAATATAACATGTTTGCTATTTTAGGCTCCGTTTACACCTAGGCGTGTGGAAAAGACACGATTTGCAGCAAAAGCACACAAACACATTCGCGGGACGCTTGTCGACCAAAAGAATTTCCAGAAAAAAGAAGCAACGCTATTGGGGTACCATTAAGAAGTAATGGCATTAGAATCGCAAGCAGAATAACAGCGATTCCACCTATGATTCCAAATGCCTAGGTGTGAATGAAGCCTTAGTAATGATAAGGTGAATAAATAAATACACACACACACACACACGCAGGCCATTTTTTGTTATTCGGCACTGCGTCGCTTTAACTGACAATTGTGTGGTTGTGCAACACTGTACCCAAACAAAATTGAACTCCTTTTTTTTCCCACAAATGGAGCTTTCTTTTGGTGGCATTTGATCATCGCTGCGATGAAGACAATTTTGTAAAAACAAACAAAAAAAGAAAACAAAACACAATACTTTATACTTTTTGCTAGAGGTCGACCGATATATTGGCCGGTATTCGGCCAGCCGATATATCGGCCGATATTTGGCTATTTTGGAGAAATCAGCATCGGACGATTTTTATCCAAATTAGGCTGATATTTAAACTGCCCGCTATTTAACCTGCCCGCTAGTGGTGCAACGGATTACCGTTGATCCGTACGCGTCACCCCTTTCGGATCGGCCATGGATTGCCGCCGCGACCATAGCATTAGGAAAGGCCGTGGCTTCAGCCTAGCTCCGAAGCCGTGGCCATCTTGATACACCCGGCGACGACCCTCCTCTCTGTTTACACCCACAGAGGAGGAGGAGCCTCCTCGAGGGACACACACACCGCTGCAGGTCTGTAAGGGGGACTGGGACTGATAAGGGGTCTGAACAGTGCCAGGGGGGGTGTACGGAGGTTAGTGCCATTTTTTTTTTTGCGTGCCTCCTGCCAGTGCCAGTGCCACCTACTAGTCATCCAGTGCCTCCTGCCAATGCCAAAGTGCCATCTGCCAGTGCTAAATTGCCAAATGCCATAGTTCCAATTAGGCCACCTGCCAAAGTGCCACTTGCCAGTTCTGCCAGTGCATCTGCCAATCATGCCATCGCCAATCAGTGCCATCCAATGTCATCCAGTGCCACCTGCCAGTGCCCCGCCACTGCCAACCATCCACTTGCCAGTGCCACCTGCCATAGGCATCAGTGCCCTGCCAGTGCGAATTAGTGCCACCTGCCAAAAAAAAAAAAAAAACGGCCTAAAATATCGGCCGCAAAAATTGGCATCATATATCGGCCATTGGCCGTCCCGATTTCTAAACTCGTTCGGCCAGAGAAAAACCCAAATTGCTATAAAAAAAATATCCCCCAATTCTTTTTTTTTTTTTAAAAAGCAAATTTTAGGCCGATATGTATTCTTCTACATATTTTTGGTAATAAAAAAATCGCAATAAGTGTATATTGATTCATTTAGCGTCTACAAAATAGGGGATAGATTTATGGCAATTTTTTTATGAGTTTTTTTTATTTTATTTTTAGCAGTAATGGTGGCGATCTGCAATTTTTATTGTGACTGCGACATTATAGCGGACACATCGGACACTTTTGACGCTATTTTGGGACCATTATCATTTATACAGCGATCAGTGCTATAACAAATGCACTGATTACTATGTATATGACAATGGCAGGTAAGGGGTTAAACACTAGGGAGAGGTGAAGGGGTTAAGCGTGTCCTAGGGAGTGATTCTAACTGTGGGGGGGCTGGGCTACAAGTGACATGACAGTGATCACCGCTCCCGATGACAGGGAGCAGTAGATCCCTGTCCTGTCACTAGGCAGAACAGGGAAATGCCTTGTTTAACGGCGACGGAGAGCGTGCGCGCCCCCCCCAGCGTGACTTCTTAAAGTAGAGGTACGTCCATTTGCCCACTGCTGTCATTCTGCCGACGTATATCAGCGTGCATCGGTCGGCAAGTGGTTAGATCCAAAACTGATGACTTGTACAGGCTTTTAAAGCATCACCTATGGAAAATATGGGAGTTCTGAAGTTTGTTGCTATTTCACAGGCACGTGCAATTTTAACGTTTGACATGGTGGGTATTTATTTACTGCATGCAACCTCGTCTTTTATATCCCCCCCCCAAAAAAAATGGCATTATATTGTATTTATTTGCCCTTATATTAACTTTAGTGAAATTTGTTTTTTGCAATTCATAAACCATTGTGCTAATATCATGTAAAAATAAAAAAATTGGAACTACCGCTATCTTATTCTCTAGGGTGTCTGCTTTCAGAAAATATATATTGTTTTGTTTTTTAATATAATCATCGGGCCAAAAATCATTTTTTAAACATGTAAACAAAAAAAATATTAAGGGGTTAATATCTGGTTAGCATGCTGACTTTGGGAACTGAAGGCACAATCTAAGCAGAATAAACAGCAACAATATAATAATAATAATAATGAAAATGTATTCCCATTCTAAGCTTTTATTACAAATAAAATAAAATAAAACATAAAATACTGCTTTTAAAGTATAAAAAAACTGTAGCACAGGACTATATTAATTTACCCCCATTATTTCTGAGAATGACATCAATATCTCTGAACTGAGAGACAGAAGGAGGACAAGCTCAGACATAGATCCATCAGGGTGCCCACCATACTCACTGATATATTCCATATACAATATCTCCTGTCATTACCCCCCTGTACATTGCAGCTCCCTGTGATCACACACCTACCACTTCTTCAGTCCGAGGAACATTCGCAGCAGTAGGATCATCTTATTTTCTCTTTCCCTCCATTCACTTGTAATAGTTTCCTCTGTTGCTTTGACTTCTTCCTGCTTCCTGCCAGGCTCCTCCTACCCATGAATCCGCGGCGGCCATCTTTGATGTGGGAAACTTGCACCAATAGCTCCAATAATTCCGTACCTAGTGAAAGTTTTCTCTGCATAATAGCTCTGTATTTTCATTATCTGTTTTTTTTATTTTTTATAGGCTAGTTAAAGAGGATATTCTTATTACAGCCGAAAGCTGATGTAAATGTACAATATGTAAAGAATAAACTGTTTGCACTGTATAAATGCCAAATAAATTTGTATAAACTGTCTTCAAAAGCAAGCGTTTCATGAGCAAATGCCTGTCATAACTGCATTGCAGTGCCTATGGTTGTTCACATGGTTGTGTTATCATTGCGTCACGTCCAAATTGACCCAATATGTGTAGTTTGCCAGGCTCTACCAGTGTTCTATTGAGAAAGAATAGAATAGAATTTGTCAGATACTGCCTCCGATGATCTGTGCATGCGTAGGGTGCCCACGTGTCCTGGATTACCCGGGTCTGTCCCGCAATTTACATGTCTGTCCCTGGTCCCGGGCACCTTTATTCCGGGACAATACAATGTCCCGGAATAAAATAGAAGACACAGTCACCCCCTACTAGCTAGTAACTACATTTCCAGAATTGGTTGCTAGGGCCCACGCTGCCTGGCGTAATATAACCAGTGATAATTTACTCTCAGACAGTGAGGCCGGGAGCGAGGCCTGCGCCTAGTGCAACGCTGCTGTCCCCACCCACCCACCTCGGCACCTTCTCCGCCACCCAGCGTCAAGCAGCAGGGACTGCTCATGCAGAGGGAGTGACAGCAGTACTGCATCTGGAGGCTCTGCATCTGATGGCACATTTACCTGACAAATAACCCACCACCAAATTCCCCATTAGCCCCGAGACTACATTTCCCCCATCCTCCTCATCTTTTTTTAGGGAAGCTGAAGGGGAACGGGGTGTCCCTGAATGGCAGTTTGGAAATGTGGTCACTCTATGCATGCGCCGTGTTGACATCATGCCAGCTGATCAACATATCAGCTGGAGTGACGTTGCGTACTGCGCATACACAGACCCATCGCAGGCATTTTTTGACGGAGGGCATTTCTCGATAGAACACCGGTCCCCCAAATGCTTCTATTGGTTAAGGTTGCCACCTGTCTGGGATTCACCCAGACAGTCCCAGTTTTGAATCATGTGTTCAGGTTTCAGACCGCCAGCCCACCATAGGCGTGTACACGGGGTGTGCCATAGTAAACTTTGCTTCAGTTTGTCAATGAATAGTTAGCTTCTCAGCACAGAGCACTTCCCATCTGAGGCTGCATAGAAAAGGACTGGGGAATCTCTGCCCTCAGTACTTTTCAGTCTCAAAAGTGAGACATCAGGGACCTGTTTAGATCTCTAATATTTCATCAAAGCCCCCTAAAGGGGCTCCTAAAAAAAATGCGTAATAAAAAACAATATTGTAAAAAATAATAATAAAAAAAAAAAAAATGTAAAAATAATAGGACCAATAAAAAACGGCCGCAGCAAGAGCTGAATTTTGTGCAGCCATCGAATTTGAGTTTTTTTCTATTCCATTCTATTGTTTTTTTTATTATTTTATTCTATGCTTTTCTGTTATTATTTCATTTTCTATTCTATTATTTTGTATTGTATTCTATTTTTTTTCTATTCAAATTTATTCTATTTGAAAATGTTATTCTATTCTATTGTTTTTTCTATTCTATTCTTTAATTTTCTATTATTTTCTAATCTATTCTTTTCTGATCCATTCAATTTCAAATTTCGGAAGAAGGTCATATTCTTTTTATTTTATTCTATTTTTTTAATCTATTCTATTATTTTCTTATTTATTCTTGTTCTTCTATTCTAATATGTTATAGTTTATTTGAATTCAAAGGTATTCTATTTAAAATTCAAATTTCAGAAGACGGTCATATTCAATTCTATTATTTTCCTTTATTTGCTATTTTTTTCTCTTCTTTTATTTTCGATTCTATTTGTTCTGTTTTACTCTATTTGTTTCTATTTTATTCTATCCCTTTATTTTCTATTCTATTTTTTTTACATTCTTTTATTTTCTATTTGGTTCTGTTTTACTCTATTGTATTCTATTCTTTTATTTTCTATTTTATTCTTTTCTGTTCTATTCTTTTATTTTCTATTCAATTTTATGAAAAAAAATCAAATTCGATAACGATTTGAATTTGATTAAAAAACTATTAGAATTCAAATATCGTCCAAAATTTGTGTTTCGTTATTTTGGATTTGTTTAAATTTGTTAGTATTGTAATTTGGATAGATCCGATTTTCTGAATAACGAAAAATACGTCCGATTTTTAATTCGGAATCGAAACAAACCGCGCGTGTCTATTCCCGGCCACTATATTTCTTTTCTGTAGCAACATGAGGTGACATTAAAGGCTTGTTTGGTCGAATTTGGAAATCAATGGTGACATCATCGGATCTGATTTTTTAAGAAAATTTGTTTGGAATTTGACCCATGTATGGCGTGCATAAAGTTCTGCTTTACACTGTTTCCCCAAAAACTTCCATTCGAGGCATTCCATGATTGATAACTGTCACGGCGGTTTGTGCTCTCAGCCAAACCATCAAATGGCTGGGTCATAACTGATCCCATGTAGAGCACCATGGCAACTGCCGATCAAACAGAGGCTATGATGACAGCTTTCCACAGCTGTAAAGGATAGGAGGCTTTAGTTCTGCTTTATCCACCTCAATACCACAGTAATGTAAAAAAATAAAGAAAAGATGAATGTGTATTTGTGGAGTGCTGTTTATAAATGGCACTTCTGAAGACACAAATCTTGCAATATTTCTGGTGACAACAATGGATCCCCTCACTTTGGAGAGATTTCCTCTCACTTCCTGTTTTAGCTATGGGACAGGAAGTGAAGGGAAATCTCCCCAATGGGGACAAAAAACTGACAGATGTTATAACCCTCCCATACTCTATTGAAAATGATTATTATTATTATTATACAGGATGTATATAGCGCCAACAGTTTGAACAGCACTTTGTGCTGGGAGCTGTGGTGGCTCAACGTGATTGGCACTGCGCTGACAAGCCATTCACCTCTGCAGCCAAGGGTTCGGATCCCGGTCTCAGCTACATGTGAATTGAGTTTGGTGGTCTCAGCCCGGCTCCCGTTGGGTGTGCTATGCAAGGTACGCCTGTGCTTAGTACGCCCACCCCCCCCCCCCACAAAAACCACCACACTTGCACGCACACGAAATTGGTTTAAAAACACATGCACTTTGGCCATGCGGTCTCCTAAAATAAAGAGAGGCGAAGGATCTACGGGGCTGGCTGGGTGGGCTAGGCCCCCTCACTCCCTCATAGGGGGAGTCCCTCTGCCCCATTGGGGTCCCGTTGGGCCCCAGTTGGGCTCCCAAAAGGAGCAGGTAGGGCGGGGTGAGTGGGAGGCCCCCCTTCACACCCGCCATTGCCACCAGGGGCATGGAGAAGGATGGCGATTGCCTCCGGGGGGAGGGTCTGCCTACTCCCAACTTCTGCAGTCCGGCTCCTCTCTCTCGAGTTCACGCACAAAAATACACTTTAAAAAAAAGAGAATAAAAAAAATATAAAAAAAAAAAAAAAAAAGAACAGCACTTTACAATGTTAGGTCAGACAGTACAGTTACAATACAATTCAATACAGGGGGAATTGAAGGGCCTTTCTCGTTAGAGCTTACAATCTAAGAAGGAGGGTCAAGTAATACAAATGGTAATAACTGTGGAGGGTGAGTTGATTAAGAAACTGAAAGTACAGTTGTTAGGTGGAAGCAGGATAGGCTTCTCTGAAGAGGAGGGTTTTCAGGGATCGCCTAAAAGTGCATAGAGTTGGAGATAGTCGACACATTGGGGTAGAAAATTCCAAAGGATGGGAGAGGCTCAGTAGAAGTCCTGGAGTTCAGCGTAGGAAAAGGTGACGAGGGAGCCAGATAGCAGGAGGTCCTGGGAAGAACAAAGAGGACGATTAGGTTGGTATTTTGAGATTAAGTTAGTGATGTAGCTGGGGCAGAGTTGTGGATGGCTTTGTATGCTATTGTTAGTATATTTTATTTAATTTGTTGGGTGAGTGGCAGAGAGGGGTATCAGACGCTGGGGCTCCCTTCAAAGCTAGGTGTTTAGAATCCCAGGCAGAATCGCTTACAAACTGCTGAGGCTCCTTTCACACCTAAGCGTTTAGAATCGCAGACAGGATCGCTTACAACCCGCTGAGGCTCCATTTACACCTAGGTGTTTGGAATCGCAGGCAGAATCGCTTACAAACCGCTGAAGCTCCATTCACACCTAGGTGTTATGAATCACAGACAGGATAGCTTAAAAAATGCTGAGGTTCCATTCACACCTAGGCATTTAGAATTGCAGGCAGAATTGCTTACAAACCGCTGAGGCTCCATTCACACCTAGGTGTCTAGAATCGCAGGCAGAATCGCTTACAAACAGCTGAGGCTCAGTTCACACCTAGGTGTTTAGATTACAGACCACTGAGGCACCATTCACACCTAGGTGTTTAGATTACAGACCACTGAGGCACCATTCACACCTAGGTGTTATGAATCACAGGCAGAATAGCTTACAAACAACTGAGGCTCCATTCACACCTAGACGTCTAGAATCGCAGGCAGAATCGCTTACAAACAACTGAGGCTCCATTCACACCTAGGTGTTTGGAATCGCAAGCAGAATCGCTTACAAACCGCTGAATCTCCATTTACACCTAGGTGTTTAGAATTGCAGGCAGAATCGCTTACAAACAACTGAGGCTCCATTCACACCTAGGTGTTTGGAATCGCAGGCAGAATCGCTTACAAACAACTGAGGCTCCATTCACACCTAAGAGTCTAGAATCGCAGGCAGAATTGCTTACAAACCGATGAATCTCCATTTACACCTAGGCATTTAGAATTGCAGGCAGAATCGCTTACAAACCGCTGAGGCTCCATTTACACCTAGGTGTTTAGAATCGCAGGCAAAGCACAAAACATGGGACGCAATACTATTATTTGTTAATGGCACCCCAATCACAAGTGTGATTTTTTCCACGATTGGTGGGCAATAATAGTGCTGCAATTGTGGCAAAATCGCAATGCGATACACTGTCGTCCAAAAGAAGCTCCTGCTCCTTTTTAAATGACAAGCTTCATACGTTGCGATTTTGCAGCATGACAAATCGTTTTCTAATTGTTGTGATTTCAAACGCCTAGGTGTGAATGGAGTCTCAGCTGTTTGTACTTTTTTTTTTTTTACAGTGGATTAGTCTGGCAGCAGCATTCATGATGGACTGAGTAGGGCATACTGTGTTGTAAGTAACCTATAACAACAAGCCTATCTTTTCATTTGCTGGCAGGTAAATAAAGTCAGAATGTGATTCTTCAGGTGTATAAGTCCCATTCCGGGCACCGTGCCAGTCTCCAACATGGCCGCCAGCGTTCCTTTCACTATAGGGAGCGCCGACGTGAACACGTGTGGGCGGCGCCCCTTGAGGCACACCTACTATAATTCAACTTGACAGAGAGGGCGGGCCGGGGAGATGGGCGTGGTTCTGTCCACAGATGTCAGCCTGGCTTCCACGCCTTCAGTCGGGGCTGTGACGTCGATGAAGGAAGATGGCGGCTGTTTGAGTTGGACAGTTGGTCGCTGCGATCCGCCGCCTGTTTATTTACATCCGGGTCTCTCATCACGAGTGGGGTGGGCTCCGAGCAGTGGCCAGCAGCAGCAGCAGCAGCAGCAGCCCGGACTCTCGGCGAAGGCAGCGCGTCACGTCGTGTCGGGAGGCAGACGGAGGAGTCTCGGACTCCCGCTCATGTCGGATAACCAGAGCTGGAACTCCTCGGGTTCAGAGGAAGACCTGGAGACCGAGTCCGGGCCGCCCGTGGAGCTCTGCGGAGTCCTCTCCAAGGTGAGAGGGGCGGGGGTCATGTGATTCCTGAGGGGGGAGGAGTGACCGGCGACTTTTCTTCAGGTCGGCAACTGGTGACACCCCGGCTGTGTGATCGGGTGCTGTACCTATTACTTCTATGGACAGTGCAGCTGACCATACAATCTCTAAATCCATCCCATCAGTCCCTATCGCACCTTTCCACTACAGAGCTGAGGGTGGGGATTGGACAATCTGATTGTATAGTGTGTGTGGTTGGCTTGGATCCAGGTTCCTGTATGTGCCGATCAGGGATGGTCCCAACTTGTGCTGAAACGCGTTGCTGTTAGTAATTAATCCTTAATGGCATCCCAATGCATTGGCACCCATGGGTGTTTTTTGCATTGTCACATCATCAGGTGTATGGGACATTTAAAAAAAAGGGGGGGGGGGTTACTTACAGCCCATTCAAAACAAACTTGTGTGTGTGTATATGTATGTGTGTGTATATGTATATATGTATGTGTGTGTGTGTGTGTGTATATGTGTGTGTATATATATATATATATATATATATATATATATATATATATCACACTTTATTAGGTACACCTTTTGGGTTGCTTGGTAACACAAATTGCTAATCAGCCAATCACATGGCAGCAACTCATTACATTTAGGCATCTAGATGTGGTGAAGACGACTTGTACCCATTCTGATGACTTTTCTTCAACTAGACAATTGCAGGCTTTAAAATGTTTAGTTTTGCCATATCAATTTCTCCTTACCCGATTGTCTTGTATGTAATCTACGTTCCTGGCTAATGACGTCACCCGCGCATGTGCCGAATGTCCGTTTTTTTTTTTTACCGTCCTGCCGGAAAAATGCAGTGGCTGCATCGTTTCCTAGTGACCTCTGCCCCGACGTCACGCTATGCTTCCTCCTTATTGGGAAGAGGATTTGCTAGACTTTGTTTCTGTAGTAACCGGAAACTAAGAAGAGGCTTGGCTACCGCTATTACTGCGCATGCGTGGAATTGGGGAGAAAAATGTCTCCTGTGGGCGGAAATAAATAGGAGACCACATTTACTATTGGGCCGGGTAATATTGAGGATTAGTGTTTGGAATATAAAGGAAAAATTACATTAAGAATGACTTTTGGCCACACCCTTGGTGCTTAAATGATTGTAAATAGATTTTTTACATTGTAATATTGTTTAAATGGTGTCTTTTAGAGTTTACTATCGCTTTAAACTGAGCATCAGAGTGAGGATTTAAAGTGGAGGTCCACCCAAAAATGGAGCTTCCCCTTTTTAGAACCCCCGGTGTCACTTTTGGCACCTTTCAGGGGGGAGGGGGTGCCGATACCTGTCTAAGACAGATATTTGAACCCACTTTCGGGAATATGGTACTGCGGCAGACACGCCTCTACCCGCAGCCCCGCTGTCTTCTGTTCCCATGAGATAGCGGGGTCCAGTGACGGCGAGGCACGCTACTCGTGCATGTGCAGTAGGGAACCGGGCAGTGAAGCCGAAACGCGTCACTTCCCGATTCCCTAACCGAGGATGGCGGCGGGTGCAGCCGAGAGAGGAGCGATTGCTCGTCCTTGGCTGATGTCATCATGGGCGCGCTGGACAGGTAAGTGTCCATTTTTTAAGTCAGCAGCTGCAGTATTTGTAGCTGCTGGCTTTAAAAATAAAAAATGCTTTGATATACAAGTGCTTTGGATTACAAGCATGTTTCTGGAACGAATTATGCTCGCAATCCAAGGTTTTGCTGTACGCGGACGAGCCCTTCCGGCACCAACAACCATGTCGCGTTCAAAGTCACTTAAAGTGGAGGTTTTTTTTTTAAACTTTGGCGGAACCTCCACTTTAAGTGACTTTGAACGCGACATGATTGTTGGTGCCGGAAGGGCTGGTCCGCGTACAGCAAAACCTTGGATTGCGAGCATAATTCGTTCCAGAAACATGCTTGTAATCCAAAGCACTTGTATATCAAAGCTTTTTTTTTATTTTTTTACTACAGGGCATAGGAGAGAGGCGCCTCTAAGTGTAGCAATATGTTGCTAAATGTTGTCCCTTTATTAAATGTAACCATATTGCTACACTTAGAGGCTCCTCTCTTCTCTTTTATACTCAGTTGTTACTTGTATATCAAGACATCGCTTGTATATTAAGGCAACATTTATTAAAACATTTTGCGTGTCTTGCAAAACGCTCTTAAACCAAGTTACTCTCAAGCCAAGGTTTTACTGTATTTCCAAAAGCTGCCTATCTACTGGAATTTTCCTGCACTACCATCACTCGGATTTACAGAGAAGCGCCCAAAAAAGAGAATATCCAGTGAGTGGCAGTTGGGTGGATGAAAATGCCCTGTTGATGTCGGAGGAGATGGGCAGACTGGTTGGAGATGATGGCAACAGTAACTGAAATAAGCCCTTGTTACAGCCAAGGTACGCAGAATACCATCTCTAAACACACAACAAATTGAACCACACCGGGTGCCACTCCTGTCAGCCAAGAACAGGAAACTGAGGCTACAATTCACACATGATTACCAACAGAAGATCGGAGAAACTTTGACGAGTCTCGCTTTCAGCTGTAACATTTAGATGGTAGAATCAGAATGTGGTGTAAACATGAAAGTATAGATCAGTGATGGTGAACCTTGGCACCCCAGATGTTTTGGAACTACATTTCCCATGATGCTCATGCACTCTGCAGTGTAGATGAGCATCATGGGAAATGTAGTTCCAAAACATCTGGAGTGCCGAGGTTCCCCATCACTGGTATTGATATATCCTGCCTTGTATCAACGGGTCAGGATGGTGGTGTAATGATGTGGGGGATATTTCTGGACCCCTTGGTACCAATTGAGCATTGTTTAAATGCCACGGCCTACCTGAGTATTGTTGCTGACCATGTCCAATCCCTTTATGACTACAGTGTACCCATCTTCTGATGGCTCCTTCCAGCAGGATAATGCACCATGTCACAAAGATCAAATCATCTCACCACTGGTTTCATGGACGTGACAATGAGGTCACTGCACTCCAATGGCCTCCACATCTCAATCCAATAGAGCACCTTTAGGATGTGGTGGAATGGGAGATTTGCATCATTGATGTGCAGCCGACAAATCTGCAGCAACTGCATGATGCTGTCATGTCACTATGGACCAAAATCAGAGGAACACCTTGTTGAATCTATTCCATGAAGAATTGGGCAGTTCTGAAGGCAAAAGGGAGTCCAAATGGGTACTAGAAAGGTCTACCTAATAAAGGTGGGTATGTATATCGTATTTATCGGGGTAAAGCGTGCACCTCAAACCTAGAAGGGAATTCTAAGGAGAAAAAGAAATAGTTAGTTTGAATGCCCCTCGTCGGTGTCTTGCCCGGCGGCCTTGTCTGGTCCGGCGTCCATCTGCGGTCTTGGTCTCCCGCGCTGTCTCTGAGCGCTGCCGCCGACATATACCGAGCGCAGTACACTCGGCTAGGCTCGGCCACGGCTCCTCTCGCATAAAGGCTAGGAGGCGGGACAGGGCGTGACCGCGAGCCAAGCCTAGCTGAGTACTGCGCTCGGTATATGTTGGCGGCGCTGCTCAGACAGCACGGATCGGCGTATAATGCGCACCCACGATTTCCCCCTGATTTTAAGGGGGAAAAAAGTGCGCGTTATACGCCGATAAACAAAAAAAATATATATGTATATGTGTGTGTGTGTTATGTATGTATGCACACACATGACCTATCCTAAGGGCCCGTTAACTCCACAACACAGTCCTGGAAAGGTGCATTTCTTGTGTTTCTCACTCCAGGTGTAGGCACTGCCCTTGTGATCTGCATGGGGGTACCAGTGTGTAGTTATTACCAACCCAAATGCAGTTTGCGGGCACCAAATCGCATGGTGCCACAGTACTGTGCGGCTTTCAAAAGGATTACAAGTACTGCATTTTCCACAGTCCAGGGTGTTAAAGCCCATTCAAAGAAATGGACTCCCAGAATGCACCACACAGGAACACGTGTGACTCGGCCATAAGATGTACAGTCTCGGCATACAACCAACGTTGGATTTACCAGACGATGTATGAGGACCTAACTAAAGTATCCAGGCAGGCCTTTGCATTACATAGCTGTTGGTAGCTGTGAAGGAGATATTGTAACATGTGTACAGAGCTTTAAAAGGTTAGTTAATCTTTAATAAATTGCCCATGCAGATAAGGGGTGTCTGTAGATAAACAGACTGCAGCTTTTGATCAAAGGTGACTAATGCCCTTACTATAGGTGTAGCCATGGGTTGTCAAACTCCAATTTATTGCAGGCCACATCAGCAGTATGGCTTCCCTCAAAGGGCTGGTTGCATCTAGAAGACTATATACTGCAAAACCTTGGATTGCGAGCATAATTAATTCCAGAAACATGCTTGTAATCCAAAGCATTTGTAAATCAAAGCAAAATTTCCCCATAAATAATGGCAAGTCAATTAATTTGTTCCACAACCATTTATCCATAGGTCCTCCTTGAGTTTATAATCCGTATAAAAAGATTATAGCAATGTGATAGGTTGTGTAACCATAAAATGTCCATCTGCAAATGGAAGTCTCCACAAGGGGATTAGAAGAAAAATTCAGCAGGATCCACAGAGTATAAAACAGGAGAGAGGCGCCTCTAAGTGTAGCAATATGTTGTACCTTCATTAACCACTAGCCAACCAGCTGACGCAGTTTTACGGCGGCAGGTCGGCTTGGCTGTGCGAAACGACGTAATATTACGTCATCTCACATTTCAGCCATTAGGGTCGTCTGATCACCCCTGGTGCCGACGCCTGTGCCCGACGGGCGTGATCAACGTCTAGAGTGTGTGTGTGCACACACATACACACATACACACATACACACACACACCTCCCGGTCCTGTCAGGGGGAGAAATGACTGTGTGTCTGTTCATACAATGTATGAACAGCGATCTGTCATTTCCCCTAGTCAGTTCCACCCCCCCCCCCTTCAGTTAGAACATGCCTAGGGAACATAATTAACCCCTTACTAGCCCCCCTAGTGGTTAACCGCTTCCCTGCCAGTGGCATTTTTAGTTATCAATGCATTTTTATAGCACTGACCGCTATAAAAATGCCAATGGTCCCAAAAATGTGTCGAGTGTCCGCCATAAGGTCGCACTACCGATAAAAATCGCTGTTTGCCGCCATTACTAGTAAAAAATAAATAAAAAAAATATTAATAAAAATGCCATAAAACTATATTCACTTTTTTTTTATTTTTTTAATTGTCGCTCTTTTTTTGTTTATAGCGCAAAAAATAAAAACCGCTGAGGTGATCAAATAACAACCAAAAGAAAGCTCTATTTGTGGGAAAAATACACCAATTTTGTTTGAGAACCATGTCGCATGACCGCGCAATTGTCCGTTAAAGTGACGCAGTGCCGAATCGCAAAAAGTGGTCCTGTCATGGACCAGCAAAATGGTCTGTGGCTGAAGTGGTTAAATGTAACCAATGTAAATGGTCTACATCTGTAGAAAAGGCCATTATTCAACTTTATTTAGAGCTGCAGGAGTGTGGGTCTCCCCCCCTTTCCTACATATGCCTCAATCTACATGGGCACCTTTTTTACAAAAAATTGATGAGCGAACTCCCAATAACCTGACTGCCCTTTCAAATCCGCCACACATGGTGGCCATGCTGTGGATGTAGCGGTTTGTACACAATACCCGGCCCCTGAGTGTTCAGCTTTATGCTTGTATTGCAAAGCATGATGGCGCTGACCATTGAGAAGCTCAGCTTTTTTCTGGGGTGCATTACTGGGGGAAGAAGCAGTCGGACGCACTTTTTGGTCATGTGATCATGCTAAGCAATGAACGATTGCCATTGTAGGCATAATGATTGTTACTCTGGGACTGTGTATTATTGTGTATGGTCCCCCGTACACTGGTGGCAAGGGGTATCATGGTCGCTAGGTTCGGAGTGGTTACTGGCATAATTTGTAGTTCAACTTTTTTTTTTTTTTTTTTTTTTATTCTTAAAGGATATGATTTTTTTTTATTCTTAAAGGATATGATTAGGTTTACAGAAGTGGGTCTGTATGCATTACACTGCAATAGCAGTCTTGTGCTTATTATTGCATTGTTGCAGATGTGCAAGGTGGCTTTTGGGCTTTTTTAGTGGTGGGGATCTCAAACCCTACTGTACCCCCCCCCCCCCCCAACAAACTCTATAGACCAAATTTATTTATAATACTAAAACTATTTTACCCGGTAATGGAAAATTAATCAAATGCCTCAAATTCAACCGTTGCGCCTTTGGGTCACAGGTTCACATTTCACGGGTGCATGCTGGGAGTTGGGCAACCAAAAAGCAGTATAATTTTTTTAGTAAAAAAGCAAACTGTCATTTTAAGTGCATCAGTGTGAAAGGGTGCTAATAAAATAGAACTGTCAACAATGCTGTTGGATAAGTTGTGACTGTTTTCAGTGATGGCTTGCACCAAAAAAATTAAGAGCTTTTACCAACGCTAATGTCAAACACTATACGAAAAATCGTCCGAACGAACATTCGCCCGTGAGCGCAAACGACAGTGCCATCATGTAATGACCGATAAATCGTTCAGTGGACTTTTTTTTTTTTTTTTTACATATACCTAGTGCAGAAAGTTCGGCGGGAAACACATTAACCTTTCAATTTTATCGTTCGTTCAGGAGAAAATTTCCAAACTTGTCCTTCGTTTATTCGGCTCAAACGTCTCAACGATGATCGTGGTGTGTGTGTGTGTGTGTGTGTGTGTTTCTATTTTTTTTTTTTCGTATAGTGTATGGCCATACACCTATAGATTATCTGCAGACTTTCTTTGGTCAGATGGAAAAAGTGGAACAGATGTCTACATCTACGCTGAACTGTGTGGATGGAGGAATCTCCCACTGGCCCAAGCTTCCATATTGTGCTAGTTGGCCCCGCTGGCTCTCGCAGTACCTGAACATTCTGATTGGGTGTAGGCATTGTTTAGGTTGAGAGCCAGCGACTAGCAAGATACTGAAGCTTGGCCCAGTGGGAGATTCCTCCCTCCACAAAGTTTAGCGTACATGGGGAAATCTGTTGCACTTTTTCCATCTAACCATAGAAAATCTGCAAATATATAGGTGTATGACCAGCTTTAGTTGTAAAAAAAGACACCACCAGAGTGGTGAAAACATTTTAGGACCGAAGGGTGGATGTGCATGGACAGGTAACTGGATACTATCAGGTAGGGGTGCAACGGATCGTCACCGATTCTTGATCCGAACGGGTCACCCCGTTTGGATCGGCACACTCCGCGGAGCGCTCCGGAGCCTCGGCCATAGGAAAGTCCCCGGCTTCGGGCTAGCTCTGGAGCGGCGGCCATCTTGGTACACCCGGCGGTGCCCCTCCTCTCTGTTCATACACACAGAGAAGGAGCCCGCGCTCGAGGGAAACACACGCCGCTGTCTGAGGTCTGCACTACTGTTGTGGGGGTTACTGTCTGGGGTCTGCACTACTGTTGTGGGGGTTACTGTCTGAGGTCTGCATGCACTACTGTGGGGTGTCTGTACTGAGGGGGGACCATAGTGGGTGGGGGGGTGACACCATTTTAATTTTTTTGCACCGAGTGACGCCACTGCAGTGTGTGGGGGGGGGGGGGGAGATGTGGATATTACAGGGGGGGGGGATTTTTTTTTTTTTTTGCTTTTGCTGATCCGAAAATGATCCGATCCGAGGAACGATCCAAACCGTGAGTTTTTTTGATCCGTTGCACCCCGACTATCAGGCAACTAAAAGATTGCAGTGTAACACTTTTTTTGCATGTATGCTAATTGGGGGTGCATATAGAAATTGGTGCACTTTTCTACATGTGGTTCTAAAGGCAGAAGAGTGGGGGCGGAAAAAAACATGCAGCTTCCCTCACGGCCCCCTTAAATGCTAAGCTTGGTGCCGCTCCACGTGAATTATCAAAGCCTCTCTCCTGGGAGTATGGCTTCAGGGTGCTGCAATCTTTTCTGTAAGAATATGGAAAAACACAGTACTTTTATTTGGCTCGAAACACGTTGGCTTTAATTGTTCCAGCTATGCCTGTGATGAGAATATTTTGCTTGCTATTGGGGCACTTGGAGAAGGAGCCAAGACCCCAGAAGAGGAAACCATTGCACAGAGCATGTATGACCTGTTTAAGTAAAAAAGAATCCAACATTTTTAATATCTTTTCCCCCAAATTTCTTTTTCTTCTATGCCACAGGTGTCAAACACAAGGCCTGCACACTGAATCTGGCCATCCAGGTCATTTCATGTGGCCCTTGCACCTCTCCTGCCCTCCTCTGGGTCCTGTTCCAGACCCTCAGGCTGCATTCAGACCTAGGTGTCTGTGTCAGCAGCGTATTTGGGCGACATGAAAAAGGCGTTTTGTCCCCGCGATTTGCAGCGACAAAACGCCCTTTTCTTTTTGCTGGAGCAGTGATTTTTTTACATTGTCTGTCTGCTATTGCCGAACGCCCGATACGCCTGGGGAAAAAAAGGGTCCGGGACTTGTTTGAGCTTCAGGCGTACGGGCGTGGAGATGTGAACCATCTCCATAGCCGACAATGTAAATTCGCCCCTCCAGCGTATGTCAGGCTGCTTCAGCGTCGGGCTTTAGGCGACAATACGCCTATGTCTGAATGGAGCGTAACTTTCTGCTTTCAAGCAATGCATCCAGATTTTTCCCAGCAGCAGCGTAAGCAAAGGGGGGTGGGCTGTGATGTAAGGCAGAGTAGGGGACTTAACTTCGGATGGTGGGGTGGCTCTTGACATTTAATGTAAGGGGAGGGGATGTGCTGGATGTCTAAGCTTACAGATACAAAATTTTGAGGGCAATCATAATGCTGATACGGCCCACGATGAAACTGAGTTTGACACCCCTGTTCTAGGCGCATTTTGCCTGTGTGATCAGGACCTCAAATGATCTGTTTAGTAGTCAAGACTCCTGGAACTTGGATACCTTGAGGTAAAAAAAAAAAAATTTCTGCCTTTGAGCTCGTCGTTCAGAGTGTGTGTGTTTTTTTTTTTTTTTTTTTTTTTTTTTTTTTTCAAAGCCTAATTGAACAAGTTTGAAGCTGATTGGTTACCATGCACAGCTGCGCCAGATTTTGCACACTCCCAGTTTTAGTAAATCAGCCCCAATGTCTCTGGGGAGGATTTCTCTATCCACCTCAATTGTGTGGATGGGGGAATCTGGACATGCATACATACTTCTTTTTTTTTTTTTTTTTTTTTAATTGCCCGTACACACGATCCGAATATCGGACGACGGATCGTACGACTTTTTTCGCTTAAAAGTCGCAAGTAAAATAATATAGGTCATTAAACTCACAAATTCTCGTACAACAGAAAAAAATAATCGGAAGTGATGTCATGTGTTGTAATGTATTTGTATTGTGTTTGTGGACGACGGCTGTACTGACTAAACGAAAATCGTACGAGGAAAATTTTCGCGCTTGTCCGATCGAATAATATCGGCTCTCGAAAGTAGTGTACACACGATCCGAAAATCGTACGATACATCATCGGACGATCGTTTTCGTCCGATATTCGGATCGTGTGTGTACGGCCATTAGTGATGGATTTGGGAGGGGCACCTATCCACCATCTATGGCCAGCTTGGGAACAAATTGCCTCCCCTCCTCTGCTTTTCAAACGCCAGACAGAAATGAGAGCTGACAATACAGATTGTGAAATGTTGCATATATTAGGACATAGGCTCTAAGAGAACATGACAATTGCTCAATGTTTGTATGTGGAGCAATGTCTCTCCAACGTGCTTTGTTACTTTTAATGTCAGATAAATTCTTTGTGTTCCCTGCAGTTCTTTCCTAGCCTAACATCCATCATCCTAGTAGATTAGGAGATCAGGGATGATCGGAGAAGTGCTGTACTGCCCGCCCTCCCTTCTTACAGTTGGAAGTCATCAGATGTCCCAGTAGTAGGCTT
This sequence comes from Rana kukunoris, assembly GCA_029574335.1. Classification (NCBI taxonomy): domain Eukaryota; kingdom Metazoa; phylum Chordata; class Amphibia; order Anura; family Ranidae; genus Rana; species Rana kukunoris. The sequence goes on from CM056049.1 coordinate 103,440,978, forward strand.
TGGAATTTCTCAAGTCCATTTGGGTGTGTCTGTAATGTTGGAGACTCTGCAGAACGCTTCTTGAAAATGTCTAGATCCAGATACAAAGTGCATTTCAGGATTTGTAGATCGAATGTTCTTTCTGCAGCTTTTTCTATGTTTATAGAACTTTTGTTTTAAAGAATTTGCTCTTTTTTAAATGGGCCATTGGGGCTTATTCACATGTGGTTCAGCCTTGTACAGCGTGAAGTTGCCTTTTTTTATTACTTTTTTGTCCCAGTGTTGAGCTGCGTGTTGGAAGCCCTTGTTAATGACTGGTTCACACTGGGCTGTGGGATTTTACTCCCGATAATCGTTCCCAATTTCGGCCGCGATTAGAGACATCTGTGCAGATGTTAATGTAAATCGCGGGCCCAAATCGCAAAATGTAGTACAGAAACTACTTTTTGAAATTGGGGCATCGCCACAGATGCTGCGTCACACCGATTTTTAGGACGGTGCAATTTCCGCCGATTTGACAATTTTTAGAATAGACATGTCCTAGACGCATGCCACGTGGTGTGTGTGTTTTTTTTTTTTTTTTTTTCTTGTGCTTGCTGCACACCACAGCAACACATTTTGCCATGTCTATGTATGTGGACTGATTTGGTGAATTGATGCCAGTATAGCTACAATGCCTCCGGTGTGAACAAGCCCCAAATGCGTCATTTAACCCGCTAATGAGAAAATGCGACAAGACCAATCGTTAATTTGCCTTCATCTACCAGTTACTCTGTGATTGATCGCAAGCTGCTGGCTGTAGCTCAAGAAAAGATCCTTCGATTTATTTATTTTTTTCTCCCACTAGAGGGGGGGGGGGCTTAGTAAATCAGGCAATAAAAATGCAGTCTAATATCTCGGGGTCCCCTCCCTCATGACAAATAAGCTTTTAGGCTGGCCATACATTTTACAATTTATCATTCCCCCCCCCCCCCCCAATTTCTTTTAGGAAGGATTGACCTCAGATAATATGGCTTTGGTAAATCTGTCATGTATGGCCAACCTTGATTTTTTAAGAAGTTATATATTTGCCCTACCCCTATTGTCTGCCTGTAACACCTAGGTGAGGGTTGTTCTCTTACCAGCAGATCTCCTGGAATGCGGAATGTCGCCAATCCCAGTAGTTGCTCCTCCACTATGCTGTGGCTTCCTTTGGAATCTGGCTAGCCATTGTCTCCTGTAGTACAGAAGCTAGGGGTAAGATTATATGTACAAACTTTTAAAATTGGGGGGGGGGAGCAATTTTATGATCGGTAATGGTCCCTCATATATTGTATTGTGAACTTTCCATTTTTCTGCAATGTCTGCTTTCTCTGTACTGGGAGATATATTGGACATTTTTATAAAAATTTGGGTACAGTGTTGCATGACCGCACAATTATCAAAGTGCAACAGCGCTGAGTTAATTGACCTGGGCAGCAAGGGGGTGAAAGTGCCCTGTATTGAAGTTAATAGCGATCCACATTGTGAGTTTTAAGATTTGGCTTGTACAGCTAGGTAGTGCCCTGATAATTCTGTTCTTTTAATGACCATTACATAGTACATCTGCTGCTTGATTTCAGTGTATATTATCCAGTCATTGTGGTTAAGTGGCTGAAAGCAGTGGTGTGGCTGTGGGTTAGGTAATGTTTGCCCAAAATAGTAGAACTTATTTTACAATTGAGGATCACCAGGAAGCTGTCATTTCCTTCCTGGACGTTTTTCCAATGTGTTTTAACTGACACTTGACCAATAAAGCCGTAATTTGAATCTACAGTAGGTGGTCTTCATAATTTTTTATTTTTCAGCCTGTACTTTCCGTTGTGTGGTTTTTGGCTTTTTTTTTTTTTTTTGTGATATCCTGTGAAGTCATTTATATATGTATTTTTTTTCCTACAATATTCTGGTTGTGGTCGTGGTCATTTTACATGCAGAAATACAGCACAATTTACTCACATAAGTGCTGATACATTTTTGTTTGCTTTAGTGCAATTTTGTTTTTGAGAAGTTGGTGTAATACTATTGGGCTATTTATCACTATTCACAATTGGGAAAAGAAAATACAATCCACGGTTCCACTGTAAATCTTCTTTTTTTTTTTTTTCTTCAGTTTCTGATGAGACAAAGTACATCTAGTATTTTTTTTATTTTTCCCTCGTCTTTCTAAGCACTGCGTATCAGCCAGCAGAACTTTATGAAATGTTTGTGTAAACTTTCAATAAAGTTTGCTAAAAAAAAAAAAAAACTGTGATCCAGTCTGTGTTCACACCAGATCCTCTGTTATAACTGAACAAATCCTTTCTGGTGTGGATATCCCAAGAGGCATCCTTCTTGCCTAGATGAGCACAGAGGCAGGAGGTGGGTGGGTGGACTGAGAAAAGAAAAGTGTGTGTGTGTATATATGTGTAAGCAAAGACAGTTTTGTGTTCTAAAAGTTATATTTGCCTGCTCTGTGCAATGGTTTTTCAGCTATTATCTTCTCTGGTACCCTGCCAGCATTCTTGGCTCCCTCTTCTTCGTGTTTCCATAATAAGCTGCTTCTTATTGCAGCACACATGCTGGCTCAATCCTCGGCAGCACTGCCTGTGTCCATAGACACAGGTTATTTTACCTTTAATATAGAGAATGCGTGGATGCCGGTTCGTACAGGCGACCTCTCGGCTGACTTGGCCTACCTGACAGGTCAACCCCATGCATTGCAATGGAACGGTTCCAATAGTAGCAACTCGAGTCGCTCTGAAAAAGGTTCCTGTGCGACTTTGGAGCGGCTTGCGTTGACTTTAATACAGAAGTTGTTTTGTAAGGGGCGGCTTTAAAGTCAAATCACTTTGAAGCTGCCCCGTGTGAACCAGCACTTGGAGGAGTTCCACCCAAAATGTTTTTTTTTTAATCCACTCCCCTCCCCCTTACATGCCACATTTGGCATGTAATTTTTTTGGGGGGGGAGTGGGGGCTTCAGTAGGAGTGGGACTTCCTGTCCCACTTCCTGTTTCCGCCGAGGTGCTGGTTAGGCGATTAAGCCTTAATTGCCTACACCAGCCCCTCCCTGTAGGCGATCACATGGGACACTGACAGGTCCCATGCGATCGCCTCTCCAATCAGCGGCGAGCCGTGCGCGCATGCGCAGTGCGGCTCGCGCATGCGCAGTGGGTGCCCGGCCGTGAAGCCGAAGGCTGTCACGGCTGGGTGCCCACAGTCGAGATGGAGACGCCGGCTGGGGAGGGGGGGGAGAGGAGCGGAGCCCCGGTCGGCGCGTCGCTGGAACACAGGAGCAGGTAAGTGAGTGTTTATTAAAAGCCAGCAGCTACACTTTTTGTAGCTGCTGACTTTTAATAAACACAATTTTGGGCTGGAACACCCCTTTAAGGTTAAAATAAAACTTGTGTTTTTTTTTTCACTTTAAATTCATAAAACGGTAGATGATTACAGTGATGTCAAGTTGAATTTAGTGTTTTGAAGGTTTACTTTTATTGGCCAGATGTCTAACTCTCTCTCTCTCTCCAGCATCTACTGAATTCTCAGTTTTGTCTGTCCAGCCCTTTAGTTGCCAGGCTCATTGTGATTTATATGAATGCATAGCAGTAAAGTATATATTGTGTCTCGACTATTGGCGTGCTGCGCTCACAAAATATTTATTTTGTTTTATCTAGTGGACCAACTATATCCATGGCTGGCAGGATCGATGGGTTGTCCTGAAAAACAACACCTTAAGCTATTATAAGTCAGAAGATGAGACTGAATATGGCTGCAGGGGATCCATCTGTCTCAGCAAAGCTGTTATCACGGTAAGCTTTACTTATCCTAATCTTCCAGTGTGTAATTGCTTCACTAGGTAGGCATTTACTAGGGTTTTGTTTGTAATTTAAACTTGCCACTCTAAGGCAGGCCGTATATTATGCAATTTCCCTTCCTTCAACCCTTGAAAACTGCTCAATACTCCCATCGGAACCTTTTCTTTTACAAAGACTTTTATTGATAAACAATGCAACTACATCATGGATACATCGGAACCTTTTCTATCAAGTGGTGTTTTTTTTGTTTTAAATGCTGTATATAGGGGAACATTCCACATTTTTAATATTGGATGCTTATTGCACTCAAAGACCCACATGGAGACCACTGCAACACGCCCAGTACCAGATTCCCAGGTGTCCCAGACAAATGATATATGTCGATACGCTGTAGTATACATGTAAGCTCAAGTTGCTTCCTATTTTTACTGTTTGCTTAACCGGCCTTTTTGGAATTGACACGATGCAGTCCTTTCTATGTCCGTTTTTATATTAGTAAAGCCTTATTCTAAAAGTGTATAAAATAGTTTCTTGTCACAAAGAAAGGGTTTGAAGGATCATTACCTGACACATTCTTGTTACTCCAGTGAATTATCAACAATGAAAAGAACTTTACAAGCAAGAGCAATCAACCAGCTCACAAGTCATTGTATGCGAAACAAACTGTGAAACTTTACACTAATTCTCTAAGAATTAACAAGTTCTCCAGCACAAACTAACCTTTGCTATGGCCAACTCCTCTCGCTTGTACTTTTTTCTCAGTTTTTTTTTCTTGGAAGATGATTTTAAAGAGGTAGTAAAGGTTTGTTTTTTCTTGGAAGATGATTTTAAAGAGGTAGTAAAGGTTTGTTTTTTCTTGGAAGATGATTTTAAAGAGGTAGTAAAGGTTTGTTTTTTATTTTTTAAATGGGTTTCTTTTAAGCTAGTGCATTGTTGGTTCACTTACCTTTTCCTTCGATTTTTTTTTTTTTTTTCCTTCTAAATGTTTTTTCTTTGTCTGAATTTCTTACTTCCTGGTCCTCAGTAAGCTGTTCTGGCTGACTAACCCCCAGCCAGATGATGGGGGCAAGCTTACGGAGGAGGAACAGGAAGTGAGAAATTCAGGCAAAGGGAAAAACTAAAATTCGAAGGGAAATGGATAGAAAAGGTAAGTGAACCAACAATGCACTAGCGTAAAAGACCCTATTTAGAAAATAAAATGCTTTTTAAGGCGAAAAACCTTAAGTGCAGCAGTGCCCCCAAGCTCACCCTTGTACTTAAGCCTTGTAATTCCTGTGACGGGAACAAGCAGACCAGCTCTAGCTGTTGTCTCGTGATCTGATTGGATAGATTAATGGCAGCACTGCCATTGGCTCCCGCTGCTGTCAATCAAATCCAATGACGTGGGGTTGCAGAGCCGAGTCCTGTCTGTGTCAACAGACGCAGGACTCTGAAGCGTGCCCACACCGGTGTCCCGAAGGAGAATGCTGCGGGACTCCATGAGAGGAGGCTCAGGGCCACTCTGCAAAACTAACTGCACAGCGGAAGTAACTTTTTTTAAAGGGGGGGAACCTTTACACCCCCTTTTTAAATGGAGGAGCTTCAGACATGTTCCAAAAAAATATATTTTAAAGGCAGAAGTGTTTTTTTTTTTCCTTTAATGCATTCTGTGCATTAAGATAAACTTTCAGTGTGTAGCAGCCCCCCTAATACAATCAATTAATCAATCCAGCCATGTTGCGTGAGTGGCTGTCAGTCAACCAGTGAGGAGAGGTGTGGGAGGGCAAGCTAGGGCTCTATCTGAATAGACACAGGGCAGCGGCTAAGATGCCCCCATAACTTGCTGTGGGGGCACTCAGGAGGGAGGGGCGAGAGACGCTACAAGAGGAAGATCTTTGTATTGGACATTATATGTTTTGTGTTTTTTGTTTTTTTTTGTTCCTTAGATGAACTGTCTGTTTAACTTTGTCACCTCTGTAATAACTAGCAGTTTCCGATCAATACTTTGCCATGATCGGTCTACTTTGTCTTTTTTAATATATTGTCTTGATCTTGGCTAGAGTTTTTTTGCATATCTGACCTGTTAGACCAACTATTCTAAATATTTAATGGGGGTTCTTTGGTAGGAATTAAGTGCATTTTACCACATATCAAGTAATGTGCATAGTAATGGCACTTATTTTATGTATACCACAATCTCAATGGTGGTTTTGTTTGTCCCTGTAATATAGGACTGTCGGTTTCCAAAGCATGACGCTTCTTTTTTACACAGTAAGAGTTTATTTCCATCTGTGTACTAGACTGGTGTTGAGTCCAGAAGGATGTTCTTCCTCGTCACGATTGTGCACACAAGCAGCTGTTTTATGTAGAAGGGTTCTGCTTTGAGCTGCTGTCAATCAAGACAGTAGGTCTGGACTGGGGGGGACCTGATGATCTGATCACCTGTAATGCAGGCACGCTGTGTGTCCTGTATCAAAAGTGAAAGCAGCGATACACAAACTTGCCGCATCAGTAGGTGCTTTAATGCTTGCCAAATAGAAAAGGGCTCCCAGCGGCTTGCTGTGAGGCTAAGACGGGTATCGGACCGATTTCAGGAACATCGGCAGAGAGTGAATTTCGGATCAGTCTTTGCTGAAAACAAATCACAGGTTTGCAAAACAAATTGCACTCCTATGACCCATAGGAGAAACCAAGCCAAATAAGCTCAGGCCAGACTCCTCCTTTTTTTTTTTTAACTATCGATTTGAAGGGTTTGACATCACACAGCAATAATTTAAATCACATAATGTTTGCCTGTTCCTGATTTTTATTTTATTTTTATGTTTCAACTTATTTAAAGTGGTGGCTAACCTATAAAAATGTATATACCCAATGAAGTAACCTGGCCTTAGGGGAAACTCAAAGATGAAACAATCATCCTCCTACATAAGTTGCACCATAGATTATAGATCTATACATGTCTCAAGCATGTTTGATGCCAACAGTAAATGGCTTCAAACATGCTTGGGACAAACCTAGATCTATACTCGGAGGAAAAGTTTTTTTTAAAGTGTCGTTCCGCCGAAAAAGTCAGCAGCTACAAATACTGCAGCTGCTGACTTTTAATATATGGACACTTGCCTGTCCTGGGCGCCCGCAATGTCGACACCCAAAGCTGATCTGTCTCTCGGGTGGAGGCGCCGCCATCTTCCTGGTTCCCTATTGCACATGCGTGAGTCGTGCTGCGCAATCCCACCGGTCCCTGCTGTCTTCTAGGACTTGTGTGTCTCCCAGGGGCTGGCGCTGGACCTATGCCTGGAAGTGGGACCAAATACCTGGATTACACGGGTATCTCCTCCCCCCGCCCCCCCCCCGAAAGGTGCCAAATGTGACACAGGAGGGGGGGGGGGGAGGAATCCGAAAAGTGGAAGTTCAATTTTTGGGAGGCACTCCGCTTTAACACAAAATGGGCTACAGTCTTTTTTTCTGTTGTCACTTTTCTATGTGAGCTGGTTTAAGGGAAACCCAATCCCCTTCAGGCTGGGCTCACACCATTGCACCCTGAATCCAATTCACAATACCAAATTCTTGACTATCTTTCTATGGAAGTAGTTCACATCTCTGCAGCAGGTCCAGTGCGTTTAGCAGAAAATGCTGAGTCTTTTGGCCCATTTCAGGGTGTAAATCGGGTCTGAAACTGTGAACCAGGATGCATCGGATCCCTGCTGTGAGACGGATCCGTACACAGAAAAAGGACACGCTACAGAAAGATGTTTTTTCTTTTCATTTTGGCGTGTGTGTGTGTTTCCATTTCATGTCTGAGGTTTGCAACAACTTTAATTTTCTTGTTATGATGCACTCATATCAGTAGTTGAGTCTGCAAAAGGAGAAGTGAATAGACGCAGGCTTTATTTTGATGCAAAGGCATGTTGCGTGCAAGTTCCCATAGCAGCCAATCAGATTATGGTTTGAGCGAGACCAAAAGGTGTTTTGAAATTGCAGGCAGAATGGCAGTGATGCTGCCCGCGATTCAAAACACCCAGGTTTCAATGCAGCCTTAGCGTGTAAAGTATCTCTCCTGATGAAAAGGAAACTGCCATTCTTTGTCAACTTACCTCAGTTACCTCCGAACAAGATTACTTTTACTTTAGTGAATCTCTGCCTTGCCATAGGATAAAGCAATTGGTTTCCTGTAATGCACACCTGCATAAGCCTATCTTCTTTGCTTCCATTGGCTCTCTGCTCTGATCAGCTGGCAGTAGTGAAAGGAAAGCTCCTCATTGGCTAGATGTAGGGTTATGACATTCCCTGTGACAGTGTTGATTGGCTCAGTGCCAATGAGCCACATGTCCCTGTAATGGAAGTTCCCGCACTCTGCCTAAATGCTTCCATCATGTACAGCTTCCTTCAGTCTGAAGATGGATATCTGCTATTATAGGCGCATATTGGAACCAAGAACTAGGCAGGACTTGTTTGGCTGAAACGCGTTCATTGATCAGACACAGAATATGTACACTACTGAAGGACATCATAGATCTATTATAAACTGTATGTCAATTAGCCACCTTGATCACCCATTGTTTGTCTGGGTGGGCATTGAGTTAATGGGAATTCACACCTAGACACTGCTTTGATTAATCGGGATCGAACTACAGGTCAGACTTGCTGTCACAAGCTTCACTCTGTGCAATACACATTGTCCCAAGTATAAAAACCGAACACCTTCAGACAATAGCAGGAGACCTACTTACAATAAACAAATGATGGCATCAGCTATGAGTCCCAAGCTGACAGACCAACATGGCCTTTTTTAATGATGGCCTTTGCATTACATAACCTCTTTTTAAATGCTTGTAGGTCCCTCATGAATGAATGAGTGACTTGTATAGCGCAACGCATGCGAACTGAATCGCCTCTGGGCGCTTTTTCCAGCCAGTGTCTGCTTGGCTGGTGCGGTAATTTTTACCCCGTAGGATCTTGACACGCTAGGGACACAGTCATACACACATATATACATATATACTGGGCCAATTTTGGACGAGATCCAATTTACCTACCCGCATGTCTTTGGAGTGTGGGAGGAAACCGGAGTACCCGGAGGAAACCCACGCAGACACAGGGAGAACATGCAAACTCCAGGCAGATGGTGTCGTGGTCGGGATTCGAACCAGCGACCCTTTTGCTGCCAGGCGAAAGTGCTACTCACTGCACCACTGTGCCAGGGTCTATTCCAGCAGGCAGCAGTCCCCTTCAAAAGACTCGCCTGGGACAGAGGCTATCGGTTTCGGCATTCCCAGTCGCATTGGGTATTTGTCCCCAATGCTAAACATGGAAATGGAGGTGCTAACAAGATAAGTGTGTATGGCATGGGGTGTCGAGGGGTGTTAATGCAAATCTGTTGCGTTGCCCTGAGCAGAGTGCAGATTTCTCTCTGGTGCCAGGGGTCATGACTTGTAGACGAAAAAATTCTTAAAGATAGGCGCTGGCATTAATCTTTGGTTTTAGTGGCTGTATCCTGTCCAGGTCTGTCATCTATTGGTGCTATCAGCGTTGCTGTGGCTCAGTGAGTTAGTACAAAGGGCGATGAGGGTTATCAGAATGCATGAGTTCACATTTGCCAAACCGGTTTAATTTCTCATTGGCTTGAAGTCCAAACAATAAAACAAATGCCTCATATACTTTTTCTATGGCATTTAAAAAAAGTGTGGTCTCTTAAGGCTCGTACGCACTAAGAAAATCGTGCTAACATTTAATCCAAAGAATTTTCGTATAGTTTGTATGTTCACAACTTTCAACAGCCGATTCTGCTTTTTCTTATAAAAATTCCCAAAGGGACCAGTTCAAAAAACTCTCGTATGGGAACAGAACGAAGGATTTTCGTTAATGTGTACCGTTTTCGTTCACGAAAAATCATAAGAGACTAGACTGTGCATGATTAGAAACGAACAATAAAGGCTTTGTCGTACGAGAATATCCGTAAGAATGTTTGAGCCCTGGTTCACACTGGTGCGTTTTGACATGCGATTTGGCATGTCAAATCGCATGTCAAAACGGCGGATTTTGCCGCAAATTGCCGGCAATGGCAGTGTCCTAATCGGTGCGACGCTGCATCTGCGGCATTGCACCGATTTCAAAAAGTAGTCTCTGTACCACTTTTTGCGATTTCAGCCTGCGATTTACATTGATATCTGTGCAGAAACGTGCACAGATGTCTCTGAAATCGGGGCTGCCGGGCGGGAGTGAAATCGTGTGAGTTCAGCTGAACTCGCACTGCTTCACTCCCGCAGCCCAGTGTGAACCAGGGCTGAATGAGAATTCTACATCGATTTGCTGTGAAACATTGAAGAATCGGACGAACGTTCATCAGAAAAAAAAAAAAAAAATCGTTCTCTTATAGTGTGTACCCCACTTTATCCTTAATGTGCACATTTTTTTTCGTTGGTACGTGTGGAAGTTCATAAAGCAGCACTTTGTTGCTTTTAGCAGACAACTCAATGGAATTTCTGTAACGCAAATCTCAGTAACGACTTCCAAATGATGTTAATAAGTCGGTGCTGGTTTGTGGCAGCTGTTACCGGTCTTTGTTTGGGCTCTTTGTTCTGCTCTCATTCGCCGCTAGTTTACTGACATATCACTTAATAATGATCGCACCCCCACCCATACGCACAAATCAAGTGCTGGTTTCCTCCTACTTCCCTGTGCCAAATTTCTAAGAAGAATTATTGGTTTTGTGATATTTCTTGGCTTGTTGTTGAGTAGGTGTCTCTCTGTGTGCTCAAACAAGAGAGGCTGACCCATTCATTTATAGAGGGATGTCACTGCATGGCACCATGTCTTGAACCTAGAGTAGAGTTTTATTAGTTTTTTTTTTTCATTTATGCTGGCTTTTTTTTTTTTAGAAGCAGAATTTAATTTTATATATAACTAATTTACAAATTTTAACCACTTAAGGGCCACCGCACGCCTATGTATGTCCACAACATGGCTTGTACAGGCACAAGGGTGTAAATATTTACGTCCTCGCCTTTGTGCGGTTCGGGGGTCCGATCAGGACCCTCTCCGGCGTGCGGCGGTCCCCCTGGCTCTGGGAGCGATCGCCGACGAGTGGGCGGATGTCCATTTTTCGCTCCCAGCCAATGGGAGCGCTCCCCCTTCGTGTCACAAATTATGTCATCTCTCATCGCAGCGGTGTTTCCCACCGCTGCTGATGAGAGAAGACATCCACAGTAAGTGTGCACTGACACAACACACGCACACGCACACGCACACACACACGCACATTAACCCCTTGTGTCAGTGTGACAGGCAGTGTGAAAGTTAGTGTTGGGTTCAGGATAGCCCCCGTACCCCCCCCCAATAAAGTTTTAACCCCCTGATCACCACCCTCGTTAACCCTTTCACTCCCTATTGCCAGTGTCGCTAAGCGATCATTTTTCTGATCGCTGTATTAGTGTCGCTGTTCCCGCTAGGTAGGGTTTTTTTTTTTTTTTACTGAAGACATGTGGCTGAATTTTGGCCTAAATGCTTTACTAAAATGTATTTTATTTTTTTATAACAAGTAAATTGTTTTTTTTTTTTTTTTTTTCAAAATTGTCGCTCTAATTTAGTTCATAGCGCAAAAAAAAATCGCAGAGGCGATCAAATACCACCAAAAGAAAGCTGTATTTGTGGGAAGAAAAGGACGCAAATTTTGGGAGCCACGTCGCACGACAGCGCAATTGTCAAAGCGACGTAGCGCCGAATTGTAAAAACACCTTGGGTCATTTAGCAGCATATGTGTCCGGTTCTTAAGTGGTTAAAGTAGAGGTCTACCCTAAAAAAAAAAAAAATTGACATCGCAGGCACCTAGGACAGGTGGGTGTCCTTATTAAGTCAGCAGCTAGTGTTTTGTAGCTGCCGACTTAAAAAATAAAAATCCCAGGTGAAACCTTTACCTTTACTTTTAGGCTTCATTTTTCAGCTAGGTATGCCTGGAAAAATTTGCGTTAACGCGAAATTTACCGCGTTTTTGCATGCGCGTTTTTGCGCGTTTTTTAACGCTAGCGTTGGGCAGCGTTTTTTGAAGAAAAAAATCTCTAGGCTATATATGAGATTTTTTATGAAATCCCTGCAGCTCAAAAGCGCCGTGGTGCGCGTTTTTGCACGTTTTTTAAGGTCGAGCGTTTTTACAGCTGTGTTTTAGGAGCTTTAGAACGCCCTGCTCCTGCGTTTTTTTTACAGCTCAAAAACGCCTAGGCCATTTGCAGCTCAAAAACGTCTATGTGGGAATGATGCCATAGAATAACATGGACAGGCGTTTTTAAGCTGTAAAAAACGCTCAGAAACGTGGCTGTAAAAACGCCAGTGGAAATGAGGCCTTAAAGTGAGAAGATGGTTTAAGTCGGACCATCTGTTCTGCTGTAAGCACAACTGGCTGTATCTGCATTAAAGAGGTGTGGGGGAGAGGGGGGATTATAGCGGTGCCTGGGAAAGGAATTATAAGTAGAAACCAAAGAAGACTGCGTCAGTATTGAGTACAAAAGATTTTTTATTTTAAATATTTAAATTACTTAATAAATTAGCGCACACAAACAAGAAAAAAGAAAACCATAAGAAAACAAATATAGTAAAAACACAGTTGGGAGTACTCGTTGGGATATATGGTAAGTGATCCAGACAACCCTACTAGTTTCGCCAGGTATGGCTTCTTCAGGGGATTTTATAGCCGGATCGTTCCAGTTATGAGAACTCTAGTGCAGAGAGATTTTTAAATTAGAACATATATTTCAATGGATACAAAAACAAAAAACAGCAAAAGATGGTTCACATTAACATCATTGTGGAAGGTGTGACTAGGGTCCGCGGCGGGACGCAAACAGCCCAGGTACCCCACCGAACCCAGCAAGTATAACAGGAATACAGGGGAAGGATAACTTAGTGGCTGGCCTAACTGATTATTTATTCGCAGGTGTGAAGAACACAAGTGCGAATAGAACAACAGAGAGGGAAAGAATAACCCCTTGTAAAAGAGAAGGCACAAGAAAATAACCTACCCGGATGGTGAACCTGCTTACATGCGGATGGACCTTTAGAAGGAAAAGTGGTTTCCTAAAGGGCAGAAGGGTGCCCTCGCATATGGGAAGCAACTTGAATAGACATAGGTGAATCTAATAGTTGACAATAGAGAAAGACATCTTGGTTACGAGGGAATAGGTGTGGTATATGTATAGCAAAGTAAACATATCATGGATATATCACAGAACAAAACTAAAAAGTATGTAAAAGTACCTACCTTCAAAAATCAGTGCTATTAAGCTGGATTGAAGAGTAGATGAATCACCTTGCAAATCAGCTAAACAGGTGATGAGGGCGTCATGCAATCAGTGTAACAATGACCCTTATTAGAAACAAGACTTCCAAAGACTAGATGCGGGGTGCCTTAGGCACGCAGCATAGAAAGGGTCCAATCGATTGAAGGTAAAAATCAAGGGAACACTATAAACGGTAAAAATAAAAATAAAAAGGAGATGTAAAAGCAACATAAGAGCGGTAGCATATCTGTGAAAGAATTGAGCAGATTTTGAGGGACTTACAGCAACAGTCTTTGTCTGGAAAGCAGCCTTCCAAAAGGTTGGACATAGCGTGCCAGATGGTGTCTAACGAAAGGAAGTTCCAAGTGGTGGAATTTAGGATAGGGACACACTAAATAAGGAGAAGGTAGCATAAGAGCAAAGAAGTGTCTCTGAATAAGCAGGCAAACTAGAAGTATGTGATTCTATAGATGTAGAAGTTACCTTGATGTTGCCACACAGAGAGATAGTCCTAGCAGGTTGGGTTATAGTTGAAACTGACATTTATTTTGTCACCCGATTGTCATTTCAGTAATTGTAGGGTGACCCTATGGGTGACATTTACTAAAAATGATATGCACAGAATCTGGTGCAGCTGTGAATGGTAGCCAATCGGCTTGCAGCTTTTGTCATAGCTTATGTGACCAAGCTGACGTTAGATGCTGATCAGTTACTATACACCACTTCACCATATTCTGTGTGCACCAGTTTTTAGTAAAAGCCTCCCTATGTTTGGTGAAGGAACCAAAGCCTGCACATCACATTACGCTGTGGGCCACACAGGGATATCTACTGTATATATTGCGGTTCTGCCCGGAGACCCAAAGCAATGCTGGAAGTTCAAAAAAACGAAGAGGACCGGCCTCCCTGCAATGAACATTTCTTGATCCATAAGACCTACTTTATTACAGGTGATGAGACGCAAATTGTAGGAATTGCTTTAAACTTGTGCGCTGCATTGAATAAAAGCACCTGCTTTCAAGTTGAATGTAGTGCTCTGTTACAGCCAAGTGTTTTATCTGTAAATAAGCTCCTCAAGTAGCCTTTTGCAGAAGAATGTCCCAGTGTAAAGGAACACTTGACCGTTCAGCTGTATTTAATAAAATCATTCTTTGCAAAGTGGTGTGCATGTCACATGAGGACCAGCTGACTTTGATCACATCTGGCTTTGCTCTTGCATAACCAAGATAAGAACCATAAGGATTTGAATTCTCTTGTGAAATACTTTGCATTTACAGAGTGTTATTGGCTTTATCTTGGGATTTTCTAAAGCGTTCTTGGTCAGGACATGAAACTGCATGGTGCCCTTCTTTAAATTCATTGAGTCCTGGTTCACATCCGGGCACACATTGTAGAAGTCGTACTGCCTGTCCTTCCTGGAAGCGCTTTAATTGCATAATAGTTATCATGTGCTGAAATGCATAACCAGCCAGTGTAAAATATTTCTTTCTTGCAGAATTGGATGCTTTCAGTCATTTGTTTTTTTGCAGTTGTGTAGATCAAAGTCACAAACCAAACGATCCTCACCAACTATAATTTAAAGGCTGTAAAACACTATGGAAGTTGTAATGTGTTTAGTCTACAAGCCTTGTCATTCAGTTAATCGGATAGGGTGTCGCCTAATCCTTTCAGCATTGGGTTGTTTGACAAAAATTCCAAATACAGTCGGTTTCCTTTGTTTTTGTTTTCTGTGCTAAAAATTGCTAGTAAAGAGTGAATTGGAACAACCTGTTTCCATTGGAGCGCTGACATTTTTTTTAAGTGGACCTGTAGTGCAAAATGGAAATGTCTGCCATTTGGTACAAAATTTACTGGTAAATAAAAACTGGTTAATACATCCTGCCTAAAAGCAAAGCCCTAGTAGTGCTAAAGCCTTAAAATTACATTTTGTATAGACTAGAACAGTGGACAATAAATGTTTGCTTAAAGTGTTACCAAAAAAAACATGCATGCATACTGTTTAACCACTTGCTTACTGGGCACATATACCCCCCTCTTGCCCATTTGAAATTTCAGCTTCCGGCACTGCGTCGCTTTAACTGACAATTGCGCGGTCGTGCGACGTGGCTCCCAAACAAAATTGACTTTTTTTTTTCCCCCCACAAGTAGAGCTTTCTTTTGGTGGTATTTGATCGCCTGTGCGGTTTTTATTTTTTGCGCTATAAACAAAAAAGCGCGACAATTTTTTGAAAAAAAAAATACAATATTTTTTACTTGTTGCTATAATAAATATCCCAATTTAAAAAAAAAAACCACTTTTTTTCTCAGTTTAGGCCGATATGTATTCTTCTACATATTTTTGTAAAAAAAAAAAAAATCTCAAGCGACTGGTTTGCGCAAAAGTTATAGCGCCTACAATATAGGGGACAGATTTTTTTTTTTTTATATTGGGACTGCGACGTTATGGCGGACACATCCGACACTTTTGACACATTTTTGGCGCCATTCACATTTATACTGCGATCAGTGCTATAAATATGCACTAATTACTGTATAAATGTGACTGGCATTGAAGGGGGTTAACACTAGGGGGTGAGGAAGGGGTTAATGTATTCCCTGCATTGTGTTCTAACTGTGGGGGGAGGGGGTGACTGGGGGAGGTGACCGATCTGTGTCCCTATGTACAAGGGACACAGATCGGTCTCCTCTCCAGAGAAAGGAAGCTGTCTCTGTGTAAAACGGCAATGAGAGATTATCTCATATGTTTACATATGAGATCCTCTCGTAAGCCGCACAGATTGCATCGCAAGCGGCCGCTCTGATTGGACGTTCGCGGCGATCTGTGATTGGCTGTGTCCGAGGGACACGGCCAACATAGAACTTCCCCGCTGCGCGCACTGGAGCGCGTGCGGGGAACGTGCTAGTGACAGGCCGTCAATTGACGGCCTGTTTAGTTCCGCGCTGAAGCCATTCGGCTATAGCGCGGATCTCAAGTAGTTAATAATAAAAAAAAACTCTGTGCAGTGTTGTTGCACAGTTTCCTACTTCTGGGTCCCTGGCAGCAATCTTGGCGGCTCCTCCTGTTAGATACTACCATAGCCAGCATGGGGAGAGAGTGGTCTGCACCCTCCAAAAAAGCTTTTCAGGATGGTCTGGGAAGAAGGCCTCATGGCTGACTGCAAGCATTTCCAAACAGTAGTGACCTCAAGGGTCGACTGGGTTTCCTCATTAAGTCTGTTATTTGCTGCTGCAGTTTCCTTTTACCCTAACTGATAAATATTTGTGCAGCAACAGGATTTTCCTCAGTGGCGACATAGCAATGCTGCTCTTGTTGATGGAGAAATGGTTCAACCAACTACTTGCTGCCATGTCTGCGTTGGGTGGACTTCAATTTTTTTTTTTTTTCAAAATATCAGAACATCTTAACAGTACCATTATAAAAAGCTTTAAAAAAATGTCCAGAAATACACATCAATAAAGTTATAAATTTGTATTTTAACGAGTGAAATAAGTATTTGATCCCCTTTATCAGTCAGAAATATTTCTGGTTCAAAGGTGTTTTCTTTACAGGTAACAAGCTGAGATTAGAAGCACCCTCATTAAGGGAGTTCTCCTAATCTCAGCTTGTTGCCTGTAGTACATCAAAAAAAGGCCTATGTTTAATGTATATCCAAACAGGGTGATACTGTGGATATACCGGTAATCAGTGTGCCACCGTCCCGATAGTGTTTAGATTGGCTAAGGGCTAATGGTTTTGGACTTTGAAGGCATACAGTACATATGGTAAGAAACTAAATGAATGTATTTTGTAATAATGTCATAAAGGCAGAAAGTTGGCTAGGTAGAATGGGCCAAACAGCAGTGGACAGGGGTAGTCCTGACTCACTGAACACTAGCTTGAAAGTTTCCAGTCCAACATAGGGAAATGGATACAAGCAGTAGTAAGAAGGGTCCTTAGAGGCCCAATATCTTCCTGTGCAGCCGTGTTATTTGCCCCTGGTTTGTGGACACCTGTACCTTGTTGCCTGTATAAAAGACACCTGTCCACAGAAGCAGTCAATCCAGATTCCAATCTCTCCACCATGGCCAAGACCAAAGAGTTGTCCAAGGATGTCGGGGACAAGACTGTAGACCTACACAAGGCTGGAATGGGCTGCAGAACCGTAACCACGCAGCTTTGTAAGAGCGTGACAACAGTTGGTGCGATTATTCACAAATGGAAGAAACCCAAAATAACTGTCAATCTCCCTCGGTCTGGGGCTCCATGCAACATATTGCCTCAAGGAGTTTGAATGATCATGAATGGTGAAGCCCAGAACTACACAGAAGACTGTCGCCAATGATCTCAAAGCAGCTGGGACTATAGTCGCCAAAAACAAAATTGGTAACGCACTACGCCGTGAAGGACCAAAATCTTACAGCGCACGCAAGGTCCCTCTGCTCAAGAAAGCACATGTACAGGCCGTCTGAAGTTTGCTAATGAACATCTGAATGGTTCAGAGGAGAGCTGGGTGAAAGGGTTTTGTGGTCAGGTGACAACAAAATGTAGCTCTTTGGCATCAACTTACATGTTTGGAGAAGTAGGAATGCTACCTATGACCCCAAGAACACCAGCCCCACTGTCAAACATGAAGGTGGAAACCTAATGCTTTTGGGGGTGTTTTTTTCTGTTAAGGGAATAGGACCACCTTACCCTATCAAAGGGAAGATGGACGGGGCCATGTACTGTCAAATCTTGAGTGAGAACCTCCTTCCCTCAGTCAGGGCGTGGATGGGTATTCCAGCATGACAATGACACAAAACACACTACCAAGACAATAAAAGAGTGGCCCAAGAAGAATCCCATTAATGTCCTGGAGTGGCCTATCCAGTCTCCAGACCTTAATCCCATAGAAAATATATGTGGCAACGCGAACCTTCAGCTCCTTCCAAACGTTGGCCTAGAAACCTTAATGACTTGGAGAGGATCTGCAAAGAGTGGGAAACCGTCCTTACTGAGATGTGGCCAACTACAAGAAATGTCTGACCTCCAACAAATGTTTTTCCGCTAAGTTATGTTCTAAAAAAGGGGTCAAATACTTATTTCACTCATTTTTAAAATGCAAATCAATTGTAACTTAGAAATTTAGTTTTTCTGGATTTTTGTTTGGTCTCTGTTAAAATTAACCTACCATTAAATTTTATAGACTGATCATTTCTTTGTCAGTGGGCAAACTTTTTAAAATCGGCAGGGGGATTAAATACTTTTTCCGTGTGTTCTAATTTCAAGTTGTCCTTTTTTTTTTTCTTGCTCTTTTCCGCTAGTTAGCTGATTCTTATGAAATCGACCAGTTGCGTTCTTAGAATTCCTTATCCAAACAGCAAGCAGAATTGTAGAGGCCCTAACTTGATGGCTCCAGATGATTGCTGTGTATATGTCTTGGTGCCTGGGTGATAAATACCTACCTAATGTGCAGAAATGTTGCATTTTCTGCGATATTATTATTTCTCGTGCTTATATTTAAACTGAACTTTTAACTGGGAAATGAAGATAAAGCTAACCTAATTTCTCATTTTGGGACTTTTATTTAAAAAAAAAAAAGTGTCAACTTGGGAGCAGGGTCTGCGTCCAATTGACGTATATGGGACTCCCTGCATGAGGAGGCACAGGAACACGTGTGTGTGTGTGTGTGTGTGTGTGTGTGTGTGTGTGTGTGTGTGTGTGTATAATTATATATATAGTTGGTGTGCTTAAAGCTGAACTTCATCTTTTAATATCTACTTTACATAGTTTGTGCCAAGTTGGCAAAAAGAACTGTCTGTCAGTAACAGGCCGCTGGATGTGCGATGCTGTATGTAGCCGAGGCTACATACTGTATACTGCGCTGGATTCAAGCCAAGACTTCCTTTCTCATACTTGGAACAAAATTGAATAGCCGAGTGCTGCTCAGATAGAACTGAGAAAGCAATGTATTCTAGTGATGAATACAAAGCTTCCTCTGGCTCAGTCAGAGGTTGTTGCCTACCTCTCTGAATCCGCCAATCAGCGGAAAGCTTTCATTGGAATACATTGCTTTCTCCGACTGAGCACTGCTGTGATACTCCTGTACCGAGTATGAAACGGCCGTGTCTCCGACTTGGAACATGAGTTTATGTATTTTATGATCAACTGAGGCGAATCAGGGCTGCTCTGTGCAAAACCACTGCGTGTTAACAAAGTGGTAAGGCTGGGTTCACACCTGTGCGAATTGGTTGCGGTCTCAACCGCATCCAAAACGCAGAACATTTCTAAATACATTGTTTTCAATGAGGCTGGTTCACATATGTGCGATGCATTGCCGGAAATCCGTATGCGTTGTGGAGGCCTTGCGGTGCGGCTCAGGTGCGAATTCAGTCCCATTATCTTCTATGGGTACGCAGCTGATTTGCGGATGTGTTCAGTTCTCTTCAGGAATTTCTGTCATTCAGCTCAATACATTTCTCCCCCACTCTCCTCTCATTCGGAACTTCTCCCAGGTCTCCAAATTCGCAGCAAAAACTGAGCTAATCTGCTGAACACTTCCCTTATCTGTCTGCAGAGATAAAAGAGCTGAAATACGCACTGCACAAGTGTGAACCCAGCCTAAACCTCAAACATGAACAAAGCATGCCCCTCTCTACAGTGTGTACTTGTCATGGGCCAGAGCACGAAGTATCATTTCTGTCTGCTGCCTTGTTTATCTGCATAACACAGAGGTAAAAAGGTGAGAGCTCCATCACACAGCCCTGCTCCATGCTATGTTAAGGGGGGGGGGGGGGGTTTTATTCCAATTAAATCTTGGCTATGCTCACTGAGTGTAAATTCAGCTCCCCGCCCTCTAATTTCTGAAAACTCAGACCAGCTCTGTAGATTTTGGACTTTGAACAGATGTAGAGGAGACAAGACTGCAGATAAACTGAAACATTTATGCAGGAGACTCTTGGGGACATCCCTGTAGAGAGATGGATCTCGGGTAAATATTAGGGGTGCTGAAGGGGGCTGCTGACACAAGTTTTTATTTTAATGCATAGAGATGCGTTAAGATAAAAAAAAAAACTGACTTTACAACCACTTTAACACCAACAATAACGGCAGACACCATGCCTATTTAAACAAATGCACATCTTTTTAGCTAAGTGGACAGATTTATTTTAACAATTTTTTGTGTTACATGTGTTGGCAGTCCAGATTACATAGAATAAGACACTGGTCTGAGCTCCCCTTATATTTTCCTCACTGATTCTGGATAATATAGCACAAATTATTACCTAGTATAATAAAGCAACACAGTGTCGGTTCTACTTTTGTGAGAAGCAACACTGCATTCACATACAGATGGTAACACAACTTGCAGTTCTCAGGTATTGGTGTGCAGGCTCTATAGCAAGGATATGCAATTGGTGGACCCCCAGCTGTAGCAAAACTACAAGTCCCATCATGCCTCTGGGTGTCATGCTTGTGGCTGTCAGTCTTGCTATGCTTAATGGGACTTGTAGTTTTGCAACAGCTAGAGGTCCGCTAATTGCATATCCCTGCTTTATAGTAACTCATCTAGATAAAACTGGCCCTCTGGATGTTGTGTGCGCACCGCTGCTGTGATTGCCACCTCATGTAGCCCAAGGGCAGAAACGCGTGAGGCTGAAGTACTGTTTTAAATGAATTTTTACAGGCTAATTGGCAGCAAGAGTAGAGTGTTGCTGTAACCTTAGAAACACTATGGTGCTGCATCTTGTTGCTACAATTATAGGTCAGTGTTGGTGGCTCTAATTTCCCAGGCCTTTGTACCACATAATGCAGGACATATTCATTCAAAGACAAAAATGGAACAATCCCTAGCTCAACCAACCAGATTTACCTGTCCAACAGTCTGCGTTAAAAACAAGGGTTTAGTTGGCACGCATTTGCAAACTCGTACGCAAGCTGCAAGGCCTCTTCATGGCACCCTGTGTATGCTTGCAGTCCTAAACGCTACTAAATTTTATGAGCGTCTCCACAGTGGGAGCACATCCGTTCAATGGATAGATGAGGGACAGATCAGTCAAATCGGCTCTAGCAGATTTACAGCCCGGCCAGTCTGATGGGGACACAAATATGAGAAGGGGGGGCGGCCATTTGATGGACACAAATATGCATCCAAATATATGAACAGGTGTGTATGCCGGTAACGCGGATGTAAGGCCCTGTGCATACTGGAATTTTAGTCCCATTGCATTAGGTTCCAGCTTTTAAGTGTGGGCGGAGGATACAGGTGCACCATCAAGCTCTACTGCCGTCATCCCGTCAAATTCTATTTTCTGCTGCAGATTCATTTGAATAAGACTTTCTGCATTTTTCATGGGCCGGAAAAATAAATACAAAATGTGACCCTCTAAGTGGAAAGTTTGGAGACCCCCTGCACAAGACTATGACAGAAAACAGAGCATCCTTCCATTTAACAATATGGTTTCACTGCCCTGGCCCTTGTAAGTAAACGAATAGCAATTCTGCTTGACAATTGAAAGGGCATGGAGTCATTTTGGGGGAGGGGGGGGGGGGAGAACCCAGAAGCTGCTCCTATAAATGCTAATTGCCTGGCTGCCATTGCATATTTAAGGACTTGGAACCCAAATGGTATATCCAGAGACAGCCAGGCAGCTAAAATCTTTTGAAGTGGTTAGTAATGGAGGCCAACATATTTGTCATTACAGGTTTCCTGCTTAGGAAATAAACAAACCTATTAAGGATCAGGTGTCTTTTTTTTTTTTTTTTTTTTTGTATTGTCTGTCCACACATTATTCAGTGCCCGAAGCACTCTTGAAGTGGATGAGTGGTGTTGGGCAGAATCTGCCCATCACCTGCTGTTTTCGGGAACATCGGCACGTATTTCACTTGCTCTGCTCAACTACTGATGAATGAAGCTATCGGGTCACACAAAGCAGCTCAGCAGACTTTGTACCCATGTGTTGTGTAGTGCCTGTGCCCTCCTTCCTGCAACTGATAGAAGCAAAGCACATGTACATCTACTGCAATGGATGGCTTTTTTTATGGATCAAAGTAAATTGGGCATCACTGTTTGACAGGTACTTGTATAGCGCCAACAATTTATGCAGTGCTTTACATGCCGTATAAGCCGAGGCCCTAATTTTACCACAAAAAAATGGTCAACTTATTGACTCGAGTATGCAGCAGCTACTGTAAGCAGAAAAGAGGGTCAACAATGCCCATTGTAGCCTTGCTGTGCCCATTCTCACTGTCCCCATTGCAGCCTCAGTGTACCTGTGTTCTTGACAGGCTACTGGCATCCATTTTTCCAAATGTCACGGCTTCCTCCTGGTCCCATTCGTCCTGTGATACCTGTCGGGTCGCGGGTGTCTATTTTTCAAAAGTCGCGGCTTCCTCCTGGTCCGGCGTTTGACACTGTTTTCGGCTTTCCCAGCAGACGCTGTGTTCAGTGTTCCGCTAATCATGGACCTTTTTCATCCTCTGACAAGTGGACATCCATGATAGGCGGAACACAGTGTCGGGAAAGTCCGAGGATGAGAGGACCTCCGTGATAGGCGGTAGCGGAACACCGTGTCAAACGCCTATCGTGGACCAGAGGGAAGCCGCAAATTTAAAAAGACTCCTGCAACCTGACGGGTGCACTGACTCGAATATAAGCCGAGGGGGCTGTTTTCAGCCCTAAAAAGTCTGAAGATCACGGCTTATACTCGAGTTTATATTGTACATTCACATCAGTCCCTGCCATCACCAATCTTACAATTTAAGGTCCCTAACTCACAATCATCATACATACACTAGGGCCAATTGAGACTGGAGATAATTAACTTACCAGCATGTCTTTGGAGTGTACGAGGAAACCTGTGTCCCTGGAGGAAACCCACGCAGGCACAGGGAGAACATGCAAACTCCAGGCAGGTTGTGTTGTAGTTGGAATTCAAATTGATGACCTTAGTGCTGCTAGGCAGAAGTGCAGGCTATTTAGCCACTCTGATGCCCTATTAAATCTGACCTCCACGTGGAACTTCCGCTCATCGGATTCTACCCCCCCCCCCCCCCGGTGCCACAATTGGTATTTGCACCCACTTCCGGGCATAGACTCTGTGGGGACCTGGGCAGTGAAGCCGCAACTCTTCACTTCCTGATGATGGCGGTGGGGGCAGCCGAGACACGAGCGATTGCTTGTCTTATGCTGCTGACGTCACTGGACTCCAGGAAGTGTCCATTTATTAAATCGGCAGCTGCAGTATTTGTATCTGCTGGCTTTTTTTTTTTTTACGACCGAGCTCCGCTTTAATTTGTAGAAACGTCTGCCCTGTGTAAAAAGGAAGCGGAATTTTTTTTTTTTTTTCCTTCATGCATAGAACACATGAAGATGAGGGGGCTCAAAACCTTTTAAGCCTTTACAACCACTTTAAAGTGTAATTCCAGTTAAAAATGAAACGCACTTCTATATAATATAAAACTTTTTATAATTATTGAATAAAAAAAGTCCAAGACCCTTTTCACACTGGCGCGTTGCAAACATTGGGAGTGAAGCAGCGCTTGTATTAGCAGCGCAATTTGACCGCCAGCAGGGCACATTTAACCCTCTCTCCAGGCGCTAGTGGAGGGCCGCCAATTTTTTTTTTTTAAGTCGGCAGTATTTTGGGGGGAGGGGGGAGACGACACTTGGCTGTCCAGGGTGCGCGATGTTGGCACCTGAGGACCGACTCGTCCCTCAGTCCCTGGATGCTGCCACTGCCATATTCGGTAAGTGAATCCAAAGCCACGCAATCCGAATGAATGGTCCCTTTGGTCTTCTGGCACCGGTGTGTCTCCCAGAAGGCAGGGGGGGGGGGGGAGTGGCGTAGATACCTGCAGATCATGCCCAATCTGACACTGGAGGGGGGATGGGATCCGGACATCAGAAGTTCCACTTTTGTGTGGACCTCCCTTTTTATAGTGCCCATGTTGCGGCACTGCCAAAGTACTTTGCAGGCATTTCCAGTGTTGCCCATCAATTTCAATGGGCAGGGCGTTTTGGGAGCGGCATATACACCGCTCCCGCAACGCCACAAAGATGCTGCTTACATGATTTGTAAGGCCTCTTGCACATGGGCAAGAGAAATGCGTCACTCAAGCTTTGGGGGGGGGGGTGAAGATGGGGATTATTGGGGTGCTGGAGAGGGATGACAGAACTGGAACCGATCCCTCTAAATCCCTGGAGCGACTATAGCCAGTGAGAAAGAGAAACTGGCAATGTTGGGGGGGGGGGGGTGTTGACCCTCTGAGGATCAAGGGACGTATTTGTCCCCTTTTTTATTTTTTTATTTTTATTTTTTGTGTGTGTTTTGTTTGAGTCAAAATATTATCGCTGGATGCAGGTATTGGAACAGATCCCCCTGCAGAAGAGCTAGTGAGGGGGAAGCATCTGCTGCGCTGTGGGTGGGGTTAGTGGAGCCCAGTGTTGTAACTCATTTTGGAACAGAGCTTTCTGGATTTCAATGAAATCTTATGGTTGGGAGAGAATGCTTTTTGTTCTGTTGTGAAATTTTTGTTCTGTTGTGAAATTGTATGTATCTGTAGTGACAGGTGCACACCAAGGCAACCTACGGAGCTCTGTTGTTTTGATGTCAAGACATTCGGAAGCTTTTAGAACAAGCTTTAACTTGTCCTTTAACCTAAATAGGCTGCAGAATTCTTGCTAAAGTTTGAATTTGCGCAGGAAATTATAACCAGCTCGTCTTTTCAGGTATCCCGGCCTGAACTGTGGTACTCTTCTAACCAAGTGTGTGTGTGTGTGTGTGTGTGTGTGTGTGTTTTTTTTTTTCCTCTTAGTGGAAAGTAACATAAGTAGACCAGCTTCTTGTCCGTTTAGTATCCTTTGTTTGAGTTGGTGAGATTTTGAATGTCCGTCAGCACTATGTAAATGTAAGACATTTCAGTGGGTGGAAAATGCTTACATGTCACTGTGTGTTTCCAGGAGGTCTTCTATGGAGTGTAACATTTCATTGAATGCTGCAGTAGCTACTTAGAGGAACTTCAGCTTAAAAATTACAACAAAAGCCCCTTTAGAATTGTTTAGTAATGGAAGGCTACAGATCAATACTTTTTTTAGCTTTTGTTTTTATCACCAGTCTTCTAATAATGGCTCTTTTTCACTAAGTACAGATGAATCGATTGCCCTTTTACTTCCAGGCAGTGCTCCAGGAACTCTTGGTCTGCCTCCTGGAACGTGTGATGGTGCATATCAAACTGGTGACGTAGCCTTTCCAGGATGCATATGTATGGTCCAGGTTACATCAATTTCTCCCTCAGCCAGAACGTGGGAAAATGCTTATTGTAGGTAACAGCAAAAAAGCTTAATAAACATAAGTTCTCGCATCAACATGCAGAGCTGCATGCTGGTGTGTGTAATATGTCTGTCTCAATAGTGCCTGAAAACTGCCTCCCATGCCGTCCGAATGTGAAAGCCCTAGTGCGTTCACACTGGGGTGGTGTGCTTGCAGGTAGTTGGAAAGTCCTGCAAGTGGCATCTTTGGATTAGTTTGGGAGTAGTGTATACAGCACCCCCAAAACGCCCTGCCCATTGAAATGAATGGCCAGTGCTTCTGAGGCGCCTGAAAAGCGATTCGGAAGTGTAGCAATAGGAGCGGTTTTAACCCCTCCTTTGGCTGCTAGCAGGGGGGTAAAAAAAGCGCTGTGGGCCCCAGTGTGAAATTTGCTTCGAATTCTAGGCATGGATATTTTTACATTGTTAAAGGGGGATGTTCCACTTACTGTATTTATCGGCGTATAACATGTGCCTTAACTTTAGGAGGGAAGTTTCAGGAAAAAAACTTTACACAGACCCCTGCGTATAACACGCAGGCACAGTTCACCCTCTATTTTCAGGGTAAAAAAGTGAGTGTTATACGCCAATAAATACAGTATTTGTTTTTAATTTGGCAGCTACAAAAAGTGTAGCTGCTGCTGACTTTTAATAGCCACTCGCCCGTCCAGCGATCCAACAGGGTACGCATCGCAGCAGTGTCCTCCCTTGGTGTCTCTGAAATGGGCACCCAGCTGTGACTGCTTGTGGCTTCACAGCAGGGTGCCCACTGTACATGCGCAAGTGGTCTGTGACTAGCCGCTAAGGTCTTTTATGACCTGTCCATATGTCCCAGAAGACTTTGGGAGGCAGTTTCTGCTTCCAATCACCTAGACGACCAGAACGGACGTTTTTACGGGATCCTGAGCACTGTTGGCATAAGTGATTGGATATTGGAAGAGAGTAGAAAAATAATACTTCATCCGCATCAGACACGGATGGGAACTTTCAAGAGGCCCCTCGTATACAGTGTTTTTTTTTTGTTTTTTTTTTTTTGCTATAAATTTTTTGCAAGAACATTTGTGCCATGCAAACATATTTTACCTGCTTGTGAATAACATTCATCTAGTAATTTTAATTTGTAGACAGTGAGGCTGATTTACAATAAAAGTTTCTCCCAAAATTCACTTTAATTACCCAATTGTGTAAAATGGGTGCTCGGCCTGTGGCCTTTGGAGCGCGCTGTGGCCCTCAACTGAATGTAGGTGTTTTGGTGTACTTTCAGAAAGTGCACCACACCTTCAAGATATAATGGAAGTTTATGGCAAAGCCACAGGTGCATCAGTGTGACAGTAGCCTCAGGACAGTAAGGCTCCATTCACACCTGAGCGTTTTGTCGCCTGCGATGCTAGAATAAGCTAGAGGGGGGAAAAAATACATTCTCTGTGGAGATGGTTCACATCTCCACGACAACGCGTGACGCCGAACGCCTGAAGCTCAAACAAGTTCCGGACCCTTTTTTGTTGCGTGAATCGGGTGTGCTTGAGCGTTTGTATTTCCCATAGAAAGTAATGGAAACTCTCGATTCAAGCATCTAGCGTGACGAGCGTTTCTATGGGCGTTTTTGTCGCTTTAGTCAATAGAACATTTCACCCAGCAGAAGATCAAAAAAATCTACAAACCTAGCAACAAGTGATGAAAGAGATGATCATTTTTCCTATTGGCTAATAAAAAAAAATGTCAAGTTCAAAAACGTCCGACGCTGTATGCAAACGCTCGCATATGCGCGACAAAGCACCAGAAAAAAATGACCAAAAACGTTATGTTTAGGTGTGAATGCAGCCTAAGGGCTCACTTACATTTTCCTTTTTGCGGGTGGTTTTTACTACTGTCAGGGTTTTTAAAGCGCCTCATGCTCGCACACAGAAGCGGACACATACGTAAGTAGTGCCTGCATATCTAAACTGTTTGTACCACACTTGGTTTTCCCGTGAACATTATAGCGGGAGCAATTATTCTAGCACTAGACTTCCTCTAAGCTGGAAAACTGTGTGGGGGGGGAGAAAAGAGAATTTCAAAGTGTTGCCTATGGAGATTTTTAAGTACCAAAGTTTGGTGCCATTCCATGAATGCATGCCATTTTATGTGTTTGGTAGCTTTTTACTCAGCATAATTTTTTTTTTTTTTTTTAACAATAAATTGTATGTTCTAAAAAAAATCGCTGCACAAATAGTGACATAAATTACAACGGCAACCATTTTTTATTCCCTAGGGTCTCGGTTAAATTTTTTTTTGGGGTTATGAGTCATTTTCTATTAAAAAAATATATATTTATTTTTTAACATGTAGGAGAGAATGTTTGTCAGAATTGGCCTGGGTGCAAAGTAGTTTAGTGGCCCTTACTCTTCAAAAGGTTGGTGTAAAACAAATTTTACTGTTTTTTTTTTTTTTTTTTAAATACCCAATCATGTGCAGATGAAAGTAAGTGAACCCTTCTACAATTTTGAATGAAGGTTTTCAAGTCGTTTGATCGACCTCTGTAGACTATAGGCTCATCTTGGCACTTTCATGTACTCCAAATATTTTCCTCTACATTCATCTCCTATAAATTTTTATTTTATGTATGTATACTTTGGGTTTGTGCTTTTTTTCATTTCCATAGGTACAATTTGCACAGAATCGAGTGTGTGTGTTTTGTCTTTATCTGCTACTCGCTACTGCCTAGGAGAACTGTAACCATAAGTATACCTTCTTGATTCTTCTAAGCGAGGTGGAGATTTCGTCCATTGTATAATGGTTTGTACAAGCCGCTTGGAAAAGCACTGCTCTTGTCTTGTACCCATGAATGCAATGCTGTAATAGAGAACAAGCCTTCGATAGCTTGACACCATGCCCTCATTGTGACTTCAAAAGAAGGGCATTGTGCCAGTGTTGTAAACAGAATTCAGTCTTTCACGCTTTGTTAATTTCAGCGTTGGATTGTGTACTGTGGGTGCAAGTAGAGGTTAAAGGAATGTACAAATAACAAATCTTGCTGGACTTTGAACTTGGGAGCTTTTTTGTGTGTGTGTGTGTGTTCCTTAGACCCCATACACACTATTAGATTTTCTGCAGGTATTTGTTGTCAGATTTACCAAAACCATGGAGTGCAAGGGCATGTCTGATTGCATACAAAAAAAATTCAGGCGTTTTAGCGCTAAAAATGGCACCTGACATAGTCCTGCCCCAGCATTCTCAATGTGAAAGCCCGAGGGCTTTAATTCACACTGAGGCGATGCGCTGGCAGGAGGAGGAAAAATCTCCTGCAAGCAGCATCTTTGGAACTGTGTGTGTGTGTTTGTGTGTGTGTGTGTGTGTGTGTGTGTGTGTGTGTGTCTCCTTCTCATTGAAATCAATGGGACAGCATGGCTGTAGCCGCGGTTTGCGGGAGGTACTCGCCCTTTTTCGGCCGCTAGCGTGGGTTAAAACCGCACCGCCGAATAATGCGGTAAATACGACAGTATAGCGGCACTAAAAATCGTGCCGCTATACCGCTCCCAGTGTGAAAGGGGCCTTACTCCTGCTTGCAGGAATTTTATGACCCCCTGCCAGCGCAGCGCTCGGGCTTTCACATTGGGATTGCAGATGCAGCTTCTTTCAGGCGGGGTGTGAAAGGGGTCTTAAGGTTTGACCTCCATATTGTATGGTTTTGGTAAATCTGTAGACAAAAATCTGCAGAAAATCGAATGGTGTGGGCCTGGTTTACTTTTTTTTTTTTTTTTTTTTTTTTTTAGGCAGAATTTCACTTTTCATTATGGAAGCTTTTTCTAATGTCTCTTCTGCCCAAACCAACCCAATGTGCTTATCTTTCACTTATCTAGTCTGACCGTTTTGAGCCTAGGTTTACGTATATATGCAATGCGAGAACCAGCGTGACGCCAGAGCTGGGTTTTGCATCACATCTCTGCCCTTCGTGAACCGATGCAGGTGTCAAAATATTAATGACACCCGCAGATCAGTTCACAGATCGCAGTGCTAACTGTAAACTCGCACAGGAGTCGAATCACGACTCGGGGAATGGGAGGGTGTGAACACACCAATGTCACGCTTGGGCCCCATTCACACCTAGCATAGTTCTCACTAGTGCAAAAAATTTAGGTTTTATCGCATCCAATTGGCATGACAAGAGATTGGCTCTCTACGGAGCCGATTCACATAATCTCTGGAGCACATAGGTCCTGGGCGTCTTTTGTCTCAGAGCTGAATTGAGCCAAAAATGTGGCCCCGATTTGTCCATGAAACTGACAAGGACCCCGGCTGCGAGTGGCATCCATCAGAAGTGAACCCAGACTATTTTTTTTTTGTCACGCCCATAGGACAGCCCATAGATTTCGATTGGCTGCCCTACACTCTACAAACGTGTCAAAATGGCTCATGGGGTGTTTTAACTCGCCCCTTAATTATGATTTTTTTTTTTTACAACATTGTACACAATGCAATACCAGGATGATAGTTGAATAGACAAGTACATTTTGTTTCCTTAAAGCGGAGCTCCAGCTTAAAGAAATAAGCAGCAATTTTTGTGTGTGTGTGTTTATTCTAAACCATGGTTAAAATTCAAAGGAGATGGTGTATACTAAAATGTACCATACAAGTTTATTAGCAATCAGATGCACACTATAAATTGTGGAATAAACAATTTCCAGGTGCCTTTAGTTTTTTGTAGGGAGCGAGAGCAATGTGACGTAGTGTGTGGCATAAAATGTATGTAACTATTTTACAGCTATAAGAACATTTTAAGTTCCTGCATAAAGCTGCTTTCAGATCTAATGTAAAATTGATGAGGTCAAATTTTTTTTCATTTCAGCCGCATGAATTTGATGAATGCCGTTTTGATATCAGCGTTAATGACAGCGTCTGGTACCTGCGTGCTCAGGATCCAGATCACAGACGGCGCTGGATAGATTCCATTGAACAGCACAAGGTAAAAACTTAAATTTCTCTTGTTTCCACCTTGATGTACAGCTGAGGAATATGTCCAAGGTGCACTAACCTATAAAATTCTTTCTGGAAGGTTGATATGTGACCCAACCAACACCTGTAGAAAGTTTTATGTGAGAACAGGCAACATGTATTGAAGGACATATATTTAATGTGTTTCTTCGTTTTGGCCTTTAACAAGTAGCGCTCCATGCAGTGTAATAGAACTGTTCTAATCTGAGAGACTCAATTCACTCCGACTTAGAAAAACTAAGGGGTAGACTTCAGAGCGGCTTGCATTGACATCTATTGAAGAAATCGTTTGCAAGTTGTGCTGTGCGACTTCAGAGTCGGATGATTTGGAAGCCTCCCAGTGTGAACCAGCACTTTGTTATTTTGAAGGCTTTTTTTTTTCTTTTCTTCTTTTTTTTTTTTTTTTTTTAACAAGCATACCATACCTGCTGTGTAATGGTTTTGCAAAAAAAAGCAGCCCGGACCTTCTTTTCTCAGGTCCCCTGCTGATGTTCTTTGCCCTCTCACTCCTGCCTAGTGCTACCATAGCTGCTGCTCTGTGTCAATTTTCACACACAGTGGGGATTTGGCCCTGCCCCCGATCTCTCTCATCGTTGACATCCCTGCCTGTGATTGACAGTAGCGGGAGCCAATGGCTGCTGTCTGTCAATGAGTAGGAAAAGCTGAGGCTCCTGTGCACATCACTGAAACAAGATGGGGATCAGGTATTGGGTGGGGGGGCGCGCAAAGGTAATCCTTGAGCCTCAACACTTAAAGATTCATATGAAAAGTACTGACTGAAAGCCAAGCGGAGGCACCCCCCCCCCCCTTACCTCTTTCATGCGACAATGCCTAGCTCAGCCATGTGCCATGCATTTCTTTGTTGGCAGTGGGTGACCTCCCATTTCCAGGATGCCGATGTTGCCCTGAACTGTTTAGAAATTACTTTCTCCAGTCAGGAAGTGTTAAACATTCTCCAATCCATGATGCTTGCTTTGTTAGTCTTATAAGATGTCTGAGTATTCTGAGTTTGCTTTGGTTTTATGTTGTCCCTTTCTACTGTGTATGCCTTCTTTGTTACTGTTGCCCATTATGGTCTGTTTTCACATTAACTGGTCCAAGACAGTTGGATGATGCCCATGATATGTTGCAGTACCTCCAGTGATTTTTGTTCTATACGTTTTTTTTTATTGTAACTTTCAAGACAAAAAGGACAAGTAACAATCGCAAAAACAAATATCAAGAGTACAAGAGCCGCACACGTGGTTGGGCCGTGCATAGGAAACAAAACCCTTCAGATGTAGTATACCCACAATACACCAGGAACAACCAGAGATAAGTTGGTGGCAAATAAGGCACAGCAATAGGAAACCCATACCGCCACAGTTCAATTGCACTCATACCATCGGTACCTCCAGTGATATCGCAAGCGTGTGTATACAGCTATGGAATGTTTTAAAGTGGTTCCAAAAGCTGTGTGTGCGTGTATACTCTATGTATGTGTCGCCCATTCCTGACCAAGATCTTGATTCGGCTATGTGCATGAGAGCAGCTACCGGTAACTATTAAAACCCTTCGGGAAACTGACCATTTTTTGTCCATAGTCCAAAAACGAAATAAAACAATTCAGATTTTAAAGGGAGAGGTCTTTAGACATTCCAAACTACTTGATAGAAACCAGTAAACCAGTTTTTTGCCTTCCTCTGGACCAAGCCGGGAGGATTCATTGAATCCTCTCTTCATCGCCACCAAAAGGAACGTCTTTTCCCCCGGTGAATGGCGACCATGGCTGAGCGGCGGTACTCCGCAGAAACCATTTGGGATTTGAGGCGTTTCGCCGCAATACTGCCAGCCATCACCAAAAAGACCCTAAGAATTGAGCACCTTTTGAGGATCGATCGACGATCGACCGTCAAGAATTTTAGCCGTTTACCCCAACCTAAGCGCATTTCATGTGCTCTGATCAACACAAGATCGGCAGTAAAACATCGACTTGAAATCCATGATTTCATTCTACTACACGACTTAGACTGCCTCTTCATTACAGAGAGCTGGCTCACAGCCGACTGTAACACCATTCTAGGAGAATTGGTGCCAGAAAACTACCGTATTATAACGGAAAACAGAATAGGGCAAAGAGGAGGAGGACTGGCGGTGATCCATAAGACGCGTCTTGCGATCACAAAACCAAGCCTCCAAAACCCGCTTCCATTCATGGAAACCCTTACTCTTCAACTGCAAGTAAACGGCCAGGAGACCGTCCGGATTCTACTCTGCTATAGGCCACCTGGCCCCAAGTCGCAGCTGCTCCCATCTTTGACGGACTTTGTCTCCACTTATACCCTGGATAGCAAACACCTTTTGTTGCTCGGGGATTTCAACCTTTGGGCCAACTCCCCGCAAGACCCCATTGCCGACGCCTGCATCGACCACCTGGAAGGATTAGGGCTTCAGCAACTAGTATGTGGGCCCACACATGCTTCAGGTCATACGCTCGATCTTATTTTCAGACAAGATCTGGAAATAAAAATCTTGGAAAATGAACCATTGCCATGGACAGATCACCATGCAATCAAATTCATTATTGCCGAATTCCCCCCCTTAACAAAAACATCAAATCCAGTGACAACACACTGGACCAGATGTCAGAAGAAGCTCCATTCGGAACTCTTCAAAGCCACGTTAGGGGGAAAAATAAACACAATTCAGCCGCACCAAACAGCGGATGAAACATTAGAGGCCATAAATACAGCACTATTGCAGTCAGCTGACTTGATAGCGCCGAAACGAAAGACCCAGATTAGGAAAAACAACGCCGGCTGGTTCAACAACCAGCTGGCGTTACTGAAGCAAGAGCGTAGAAGGGCAGAAGCAGCCTGGAAAAGAAACCCTTCAGATGAGAACCTCGCGATTTACAAGGCAATTACCAGGAAATACTACAAGCAAATCTTCGAAGCCAAGAAAAACTATTTTTCTGAGGCTATCAACGGTGCCCTAAATCGCCCCCGCGAACTCTTCAAGCTGGTCACTCAGACCATGAATCCAGAATGTCTTGAAGCCCCCAACTTGGATACACAAGAATTTTGCGATGAGTTGTCGGATTGCTTCATTAACAAAATTGAGGCAATCCGGCAAAGCATTCAGCAGAATAATTGCCCTCCCAGCCCCCCCCGTAGCCATTTACACAGCACCGGCAGCAATTCACCACAGATTGGTGAGTTCACGCTGGAACCCATCTCCATTCAGACCACTAAAAATATCATCGGCACTCTGCGCAACAGCACTGCGCCAAATGATATTATCCCCACCAAACTGCTGAAGGAATGCGCCGACATCCTGGCACCTCCTGTCACGCAGCTTATTAACCAATCCTTCAGGGAGGGCAAAATGCCCTCCCAGCTGAAGGAGGGCTTCATTCAACCCATCTTGAAGAAAGCCACCCTGGATCCTAAGGATCCACTTAACTGGCGCCCCATAACAGGCCTAAATGTTCTCTCCAAGGTAATGGAGAAGGCAGTGGTACAGCAGCTGCAACAGCATCTAGATACCCACAACTTACTCGACCCATTGCAATCGGGATTCCGTCCCGGACACGGGACGGAAACAGCATTGCTTAAGATATGGGACGATGTTCTCGAGGCCGCAGACGAAGGAGAATCTTCTCTTCTGGTTCTGCTGGACCTAAGCGCAGCCTTTGATACAGTTGATCACAGGCTGTTATTGACTCGGCTGGCTAAAATAGCCAAAGTCGCAGAAAGCGATCTATCTTGGTTCTCCTCTTTTTTGGAAAACCGATCGCAAATAGTGAAGCTAGGACCCTTCACTTCTAAACAACGCACATTATCGTGCGGGGTCCCTCAAGGATCTCCCCTGTCGCCGATGTTATTCAACATCTATGTACGTCCTCTTTTTGATATCATCAGCAGCCAAAAACTGCTATATCACTCTTACGCAGACGACACGCAACTGTACTTCCGCATTTGCAATAAAAAGGATCACCACCTCAATCTAGAGACATGCCTCTCTTTGATAGAGGACTGGATGACAAAGAGTTATCTCAAACTCAACGGAGCGAAAACAGAACTTCTCCTGTTTCACGCCAAGCGTAGCAATCAATCGATAACAACCTGGATCCCCCCGCCCATTCTGGGCAAAGTCATCACCCCTAGCGCCAAAGTCAAAAGTCTGGGGGTCATTTTTGACGCCGACATGACAATGAACGCACAAATAGGGGCAGTAGTCAGCGGATCTCACTATCTGCTGCGCCTACTACGCAGACTCACGCCTTTTATTCCCAAGAAAGACATAGCGGTCGTGGTGGGAGCGATTGTAAACTCCAGATTGGACTATGCAAATGCCCTTTACCTCGGACTTCCCAAGTACCAAATCACTCGTCTTAAAGTCGTTCAAAATACGGCCGCCAGACTTGTGACTGGGAAAAAACCCTGGGAATCAATCTCACCCTCGTTGAGATCCCTTCACTGGCTACCAGTCAAAGACAGAATCACCTTTAAAGCACTCTGTCTAACGCATAGATGTATCCATGGGAATGCTCCCCATTATCTATGCGAAAAATTAAAAATGTACAATCCCAATCGTATTCTACGATCCAATAACCAAAATCGGCTTCAGATACCGAAAGCCAGATACAAGTCCAAAGGAGACAGGAGATTCGCTGTCCAAGGTCCCAGACTATGGAACGCCTTACCAGCCAGCATTCGACTGGAGGAGAACTACCTGGTCTTCAGGCGAAAGATCAAGACGCATCTCTTTTGATCTCAAAGGAGAAAGGAACAACAAGCGCCCAGAGGCGATTTATTTCGCATGTGCTGCGCTATACAAGTTCTTCATTCATTCATTCAGTAGCTGCTAATACCAATCCCTGTTGTGCTGCCATTTTTGCATTCCCTGTATGTTCTGAAGCAGACATTTATAACTTGGGTGCTTACAACTTTCAGTGACCCTGCCTCTGAATTCACATGACACATCACACCCAGATGAGTGACCCAAAAAGCGAGATTGCCAATGTTTTATAACGCATGACCAGCAAATTAAGAAGTTTGTAGGAGATGAGCTTAATTATCGGTTTTACATCTTCTGAATTACATTTTTTTTTTTTAAACGTGGTCAGTGTGTTCAGATTTCCTTTTATTTAACAAAGCTGTAAACCTTTCTGTAATGTAATTTAGTGTCTCTTGCTCCACCATGGATAGGTTTTACATGTGTAGTATTTTTAGAAATCATATGTGCAAAAAACTTTTTATTCTCAAACTGCATCTCCCTCCCAAAGTCCTGTTGTGTTTCATTAAAAATAAATTAAACAGTTTGTTTGGAAATGATTTTGCATGCAGGCCATTCTTGTTGCGTTTGTAATTGATTTTTCTTGGTAAGCACAATAGCTGCCTTATAATGCCTTCATTCATTTTGTAAGTACGGTCTAATTTTAAGGCTGTGTAGATCTATGGCCTCCGTGTTGTGCATTGGCTGATGGCGAAAGCTGCATAAAACGTCACTTTGTGTTGCAGGCCTGTAGCGATGATTCTTTGTTCTACCTGTTGCCAGCTACTGGTTTTAAAGGCATTGCAAGAGAGCCAGTGGTTTTCACTGGATGCATTTAGTTTTTGCTTCTGGAATTGGGGCTGCAAGTGGCATAGGGGTCTGTAGTGTTGGGCCCCTATTCCTTTGCTCACTCATCAGGCTGGCTGGTAGTAGTTGGACACCTTAACCTGGGCTTGTTCTGTAACTTTGAAGACCCTTTTTGTACCTTATCCAAGCCACTACTAAAGTTAGAATTAGATTTGGAAACCTACCCCAGCATTTATATTCACACAAACACAT
The DNA here is from genome assembly GCA_029574335.1 of Rana kukunoris. Taxonomy (NCBI): domain Eukaryota; kingdom Metazoa; phylum Chordata; class Amphibia; order Anura; family Ranidae; genus Rana; species Rana kukunoris. Next base: position 103,477,071 of record CM056049.1, read on the forward strand.
CAAAGTAGGCCTTCACTTAAAAGTGGAAGTACCACTTCTGCCTCTTCACCCCCCACCCCTGGTAGTGGGTACATTTTTCAGACAGGTTTCCAATTCTCACCAAGGCTAAAGTTCCATAAGCTTGGGCCACCCACCCTCAACCTCCTGGGATATGTCACACAGTGAAGATCGTGAATGGATCACAGGTGGATGTATATACTCAAGGTGGAAGCAACCGGTGCAGGCTAATGGCCCGTACACACAATCCGAATATCGGACGAAAACGATTGTACGAAGGTGGATTGTACGATTTTCGGATCGTGTGTACACTACTTTCGAGAGCCGATCACGACCGTTCATCCAATATTATTCGATCGGACAAGCGCGAAAATTTTCCTTGTACGATATCAGATCGTACGATTTTCGTTTAGTCAGTACAGTTGTCGTCCGACAATACAAATAGATGACATCACTTCCGTTTTTTTTTTTTTTTCTGTCGTACGAGAATTTTCGTGACTTTAGTAACCTATTTCATTTTACTTGCGACTTTTAAGCGAAAAAAGTCGAACGGTATTCGGATCGTGTGTACGGGCCATAAGCATGTAGCAATTAGAAGAGGGAAGGTCTGGACAGCCACACTCCAGTGTCGTCCCCCCCCCCTTTTTCAAATGGTCAAAAATTCAACGGCTGTAAACGAAATGTGCATTACTGCGTTTAGAAGCTGTTACAGGCATTTGGCGTTTCAAATGCCTCTGACCTTTCATCCTGGACAATTGTTTGTTTTTTATTTTAAAAAAAAAATGCTTTTAAAGCGGAGCTGATCGGCAAACCCTCACATTTGACACCTTTCAGGGGGAGGGGGGTGCAGATGCCTGTCTAAAGACAGGTATTTGCACCCACTTCCGGCCACACGTCTCGGGCAAAAGACGGGCATTTCTGACATCCCGTCCGTCGCCTGTTGTGTGCTGGGAACACTCGGCTCCCAGCACACAGTGGGAGTTAATCGGCGGGCGCATCGCGACTCACGCATGCGCCGTTGGGAACCGGGCAGTGAAGCCGGAGCGCTTCACTTCCTGGTTCCCTCACCGTGGATGGAGGGGGGAGGAGCAGAGTGACGAGCGATCACTCGTCCTCTGCTGCCGACGGCGCTGCACTCCAGGACAGGTAAGTGTCCTAATATTAAAAGTCAGCAGCTGCAGTATAAATAAATAAATAAATAAATATAATTTTTTTTTTTTGGAGCGGACATCCGCTTTAAACTCAACTGCCTAGAAACTGCTATAAACGGCAATGTGTAAATGTACTGATAAAATAACATCGAGGAGAATTAGGGGGCAGATGAAAATGACGCCCAGCTGATCCTAAATGTCCGTTTACCAGCAGCAGTGTACATGAGACCTAAAGGCCCGTACACACGATCGGATATTCCGACAACAAATGTGTGATGGAAGGGTTTTGTCGGATAATCAGACGTCTGTATGCTCCATCGGACAATTGTCTGAATTTCCAACAACAAATGTTGGGTAGCCATGCTCTCAAATTGACTGATAACTGTGTTCCGTTGGATTATCCGATTGTGTGTACACAAGTCCGGACTAAAATCCAGAAGTACAAACACGTATGCTCCGAAAAAAATGCTAACCATCAGACAACATTAGCAGAAGTTGCCCAAAGGGTCGTGCTAAAGAGCTGAAAAGCAACGTTTTATGTATGTTGGCTGAAAGTTGTGCCGTCTGTATGCAGAATAAGTTCACAGCCAACACCCCTCGGACAAAATTCCACGTATTTGTCTGATGGAAGTCCGATCGTGTGTACAAGGCTTTAAAATCAGCATGGCGGGGCTCCGCCCACACGCTCTCCATTTATTCACACTACCGCAACACTGTGGAGCTTTGTGGTGTTTTATTGATTTTCTTACTGTCAGTTTATCTGCCTGCCCATACAGTCCATTTGTAATAAAAACTTATAAAGCAAGCATGCTTTTTAATAAAGCTGCACTTTTATTTCAAGCATAATACTTTTTTATATATGCCAATTTTTCCAGTGTGCTTTTTTTTTTTTTTTAATGGCTTCAAAATTTCCAGAAATTGTACATTTCTACTTGTATGTGAAGACTCCGCTGTCGCTCTATATGGAAATGGTTAACATGCCGTTCTCTAGTTCAGTGTTTCTCATGTCCAGTTCTCAAGGTGCCCCAGCAGGTCATGTTTTTTTAGGCTTTCCATCATTTTGCATAGGTGATTTGATCAGTTTCTTGGCCTTGGTAATTATCACAGCCGTTTTTTCATGTAAAGGAAATCCTGAAAACATGACCTGTTGGGGCGCCTTGAAGACTGGAGTTGAGAAACATTGCGCTAGTTGATATTTTTGTGGCTAATGCAGTGTTAACACTGAAGGAGAGCGACCTCTTTATTTTTCTTTGTGTTGGGTTAATAATGATACCAGTTGCCAAGCATAAAAGGCTGCAGACAAGGGTTCTTTGCATGCTGAGATGCCAGTGAATTGACACGCATTGAGTACAAGATGTTTGACAGAACAATTGCCGACTTTCCTCCTGGAAACATATTTAGATCATTGTGCTTTCATGCTGCTTTCTATTTATGAGCGTGGTGTAAACCCATGTGTAAAAGAGCATTGTTTTGGCTCCCTTCCCAAAGCTTTGCAAACTGGATGAGCCGGATAGTCTGGTGCGGATTAGTGAGATGAGAATAACCAGTTCTTATTAAAAAATAAATGATTTAGTCTGGTGAGCACAATGGGATTCGTAGAGAAAATAATATATATTGGGGGCATGCTTAAGCTTATCAGCAGTCATAGACTTTACTCCCATTTACTGGGACATTCTGTATCTGGATAATTGGCTTCTAGAAAATCTGCATTTCTACTCCGTATTTTTTTTAAGCATGTTTGAGCAACGTTCATTGTCAAATATGTTAATATTTCTCGTGCTCATCAGATTTGTAGATAAGTGGCTCTGAACTCAAAAAGCAAAGTTTGTTATAGGAGCTTTTTATGTCTGAGTAGTAGTCTGGCAAATGTATTTAGAATTCCTCCTGAAAGTGCAGTTTTAGGTAATCCCCCCCCATTTTATTTTATTAATAAAAATAAATATATAATATATAATAATAAATAAATGCAGTTCATGAAGGAAATGATATCATGAGATTGGTAGGCAAGACTGGTTAACACCTTGCTGATTAGGTATGCTGTCTTGTATACACGATAGAATTTTTTTTTTTTTTACTTTTGATATTGTTGCTCTGTTTGTGTGGGTTTTTTTTTTTTTTAATGAAATACAGTAATGTTGCAGATAGGATTTTTTTTATTTCCACCTATGCTGAAATCAGGAGACGGGGTCTCCTCCAGCCCCTCCCACCTCACAATCCTCAGCGGACCTCTACCCCCAGCCATGCCGTGAACTGATTTTGGTGTACAAGTATGTATTATGTGTTTAACCAATACATACTGAAACTGCAAACTTTGACCTGGGTATCCAGCTTTAAATGACCTGAGGTCATAAATGTTAAAGCATGTAATGATAAAATAGGCAGTTGTCATTCAGCCAAGAGATCTAGAATGCAGCTGATGACCAGAGTTGCTCAGTAGGCAGCATGTGGATTTTTTAAGCTTGTTGACCTTTCATCATAGTTTCTCCTTTTTGTCTTTGCCCATTTCAAGAGAATACTATTTATAGGGTTGTCCCGATACCACTTTTTTAGGACAGAGTACAAGTACCGATAATTTTTTGCAAGTAGTCGCCGATACCGAATACCGATACTTTTTTTTTAAATGTGTCCCCAAATGCAGCAATGTCCCTCGCATATGCAGCCATGTCCCTCGCATATGCAGCCATGTCCCTCGCATATGCAGCCATGTCCCTCGCATATGCAGCCATGTCTCCCCTACCTAGTCACCGCCTCCGCCCGGGGAACATCACAGCTTGAATAGCTGTATTTTTCCCGCCCGTATAGACACTCCCCCTTGCTCGGGATTGGACAGATCACGATCATCCATCCAATCGCAAGCAAGGGGGAGTGTCTCTATATGGGCGGGAACACTACAGCTATTCCAATGAAAGCTGTTATGTTCCCGCACGATGTTTAACCCCTTGCGTCGGCAAGTTTCGATGTGGCGTTCGGCGAAAAAGTATTCTATTCTGGTATCGGGGGTATTTGCGGGAGTACAAGTACTCCCGCAAATACTCGGCATCTGTACCGATACTGGTATCGGGACAACCCTATTATTTAATTATAAACACCCAGAGGTTGGCATCTTTTCACAGATTTCCTGCAATCCTCTGACCCCTGGTAGACTTCTTTGGCCATTGAAGCAGTAAATTTGCAGCAGTAAAAGCGGGGAGATGTTTGTAATTCTGTGCGTTGAGGTCCAGTTCTCTCCATGACTTTCTCTATAAGGCCGATTGCACGTGGAGTAGGCCCTGTTGAGTCTGCTTGGTCAGCGGAGAATCTGACCGCTAAGCAGGTCAATGGCTGGTCCTTTCTGCTTGTGCAGAGAAGCAGCCTGGTCTCCTCTGGGCGGTTGGATTGAGTGGGCCGTCTGTCGGTTTACACCAGACTGCCATCTGATCAGCCAGATGGATGGAGATCTTTTCCCCATCTGATATTGGCATGTGTCAACAGACAGGCAACCTTTAGTGCATTGGGGAATACAATAAAAACACTACCTTTTTAGGCCCCTTGTACATTTGCTGACCGATTTGGGTTAGCCTGTCAGTTTTTCAGCCGGACCCTCCAGTCTTCTCGTATGGCGTTGTGGGCTGTACATTTACACATCCGATCCACTAAAAACAGACTGATGGGGATCTGTTCCCTATCTATGGATTGGATGGAAGTCGGTGTAACCTGACAGTCCATATTCCATCTGACCGCCCATAGGGGAGTGCGGGCTGTGTCTGCTCTGCATAAGGAAACCCTGACCAGCCGCCTGCCTGCTTAGCTGGGAATCAGCAGACAGATTCCCTGCTGAGCAGGCGCACTCCAGCGGAGCCAACCCTGTGTGGAAGGAGTTTTGGTGAGAACACGTTGGTTTGTGGGGCTTTGTGTTCTTGTTGACTAATGTATTTGTTTCACAGATGTAGCCCAGGATTCCTGTGCATTGCGTGTTGAACAGTCCACACCCTAATAGCCCTTCATTGCGACACCAGATGGATCCCATAACCTACTTTATAAAATGTCTGAAAAATGCTTTTTAGTTTGCAAGTTTCTGCATATGAAAGTAAAAGTATTCCTTTTAGTGACAGAAAAAATAATTAGCTGCTATTGACAGACTTGTACAAAGAGCCATGTTGAACACACACCGAAATAGGAAAGGTGCTGCATCCGCTGTAGACAACTAGGCCTCTTGCACACAGTACTGATGGGTTATAGCCGAATGAAAGCTACAGTGTGGAAGGGCGTAGTATGACGTCCATGAATGTCGGGTCTCCTACACCCTGTGTTCTGTCAAAATAGCCAATTCATCAAGATCTTTAATTATATCACATCCATTTTTTTTTTTTTTTTTTTTTTTTTACTGTAAGCCATCATTAATTGGACATTTCGATGACTTGCCATTTTGGCACAATACTGGCAAGCCGCCTGTACACTCAGACTTTGCTGTTTGGGCACAGCAGTGGGTAACAAGGAAATTGCCGCCACAGAGGTGGCCTTTTGTTGGCTAGTAACGGAACGGACTAGAACTATCTGCTTAAAATATTGTGAATTAAGCAAGGGGGTGTAAGTGCCCAGTGGGCACGTGGTTAAGCATCAGCTTTTTTGGATGCAATTTCAGACATTTGTGCTGCGCATAGTTGCACGTATTCGCCTTTGCGAGTACAATACAGTCCTAGGCATAATCCTATAATACTTATGTGCTCATATGAGCATATTTGTTTGGATCGTCGCAAAATACAGACTAGGATAATTTTTCTCTAACCCCCCACCACTCCCCATATAATATTTTCTTCTGAAGAATACGCAGGGCTTGCTCATGCGCCTGTGGGTCATTTGTAAACAATGGGCTGCTTTTTAGATTAATTAAAACTGATTCTTGTCGAGATTATTGGTTCTTTTTTTTTATTTTCTTTATACATTTTAGGGTGCATGGTTACGTGCGTGTCACGCCAACCCCTAGTCTTATTATATATATAGATTTTTTTTTACACTGTTTTATAGGAATACTGTACAGAAACTTAATCTTTCCCAGCATCTTTTTTTTTTTTTTTTTATGTTTTTCCTTTTCACACCAAGGCATTTTTCAGGTGCTTTTGGCCTAAAAATGGCGCCTGGAAAAACTCCTCCCCTTCAGTCTCTGTGTGGAAGCCTGCATCATGCAAGCGGCATCTTTGAAGCAGTGTTTATGGCGCTCCAGCCCATTGAAATTAATAAGCATTTTTAACCCTTTTTCAGTTGCTGGCGGGGGTTAAAAGCACCCCGCTAGCAGCCGTAAACCTCCACAAAACGACGGTAAAGCACTGCTCCAGTGTAAAAGCAGCCCATCAGAAGCGTTTCTGATTGGAATTTCCTGTTGGCTGGCCCCTTGCTAAATTTGCTGCCCACTCTGCATCTTGGGACACGTAGTCCCAGAGTTGCAGTGCACAAAATGTACCTATGCGCCCAAGATTCTTTTTCCTGCAATCTATTCGTCTTCGTTGGTATGCATGTACATACAATTTTGGTGTATTTCCATTGAAGTCTATGAACCAAAATCATGTTGCGATCACACCAAAGCAGCACTGGGCCCTTCCCCCTAAATCTGCCTTGCTGTGCTGCGTTGATTTGAACTGGCTTCATGGAGAATAATTCCATTTCCATTGTCGTGCGAATCCAGTCGCATCTGAAATCACACTCGTGTGAACCAGGCCTAACTTGTGTGTGATCCAGCACTGTGTGCAAACGTTCACTTGCATAGTTTTTATCTGTCAAGTACTTCAGGAGTTAACCTTTTTGAAGCGCATTCTCTGGTTGTTTTTATACTTTTCTCCCATGTCCTTAATTTGTAGTTATCCAAACACAAGCAGTATTGATCTGCAGTGACATCTTGCACCATACAGCGCAGAGAATTCTGTCGCCGATCAATAGACTACAGATCTGCTTGTTGATGTTGCTGCGCTCAACCATCAATAAGGCTGCATTCACACCTAGGCGACACGATACGCCGCGTACGCGGCTTATCTTGCCGCCTGTAGATGAAAATTTTTTTTTTTTATTTCTTTAACATTGCGGTCTATGAGCGAACGCCAATGTCGCCTGAAAAAAAGGGTCCGGGACTTTTTTTCAGGTGACAGACGTTGAGATGTGAACCATCTCCATAGACCGCAATGTTATTTCACATCTCGAGCGACAAGAGCGTCGGGCGACCGGCGTTTTGTCGCTTAGATGTGAATGGAGCCTAAATGTGAAGTATTATGTCACACTCTTCCAGTAGAGTAGGCACTGTATATATTTGTCGTCTTGGGTCAAATGCTGTCGGGAACAGTTAGGATTTTTGTGTTTGGTTGCTATAGGAGACTCCTGCTTTTCCCTCAGACATTTGATTTTATCTGATAAGTCCAGGGGAAAAAGCAGCCCTCCCCCTTATAGTTGTCTAAATAGGTTTAATATGAAAACTGGAGATGAGCAGAGCTGCTTCACACATTGGATTAGTTGGCCAAGGATCAGAGAAAAGGATGGTGGACTGCACTGTAGGTGATCATCGCGATCAATGCATTCATACAAATTTTGAGGTTTCACTTGGCACTTTTGTGTTGGTCATTCAGTTTAATGTACCGTTTTTGCATCTGGCAATGGGAGTGTATGCTTGGTGCTAGTGTATACAAACCCTAAGGATGAAACTCGACCCATTTGCCTTAGCACAGGGGTCTTCAAAGTCTGGGCCGCGGGCCACATTCCACTTTTTACAAATACAAAAAAAAATTTTTATTTTACCCAGCCCGCAGCTCATTCAGACGCTTGCACTACCGCTCTGCTTGTCTTTACAAACTCTGCAGTCAGCAGTATTTGGCAAGCGGCAGACAAAGCCACCCAGCCACGATGTGCAGTGTAGTTGGTCACTGGGACCATCTGCATCCCCAGCAACCTTTTACATAATAAGTGCAGCGATTCCCAGGCTCCCACCCACCGTTTTACATTTGTGTCCCTACTGCCTGCTTGTGTAGCATCTGGTGGTAGCTAGCAGGTGATTTTAATGTGCTGTTGCTGCACCAGTACACTAAGACAGTATAGTAAGAGGCACCCAAAATGGCAGCAAACTGATGCCAATCCCATCGCAACATCTGTCTTGGAAACAACAAGATCCAATCTTCAGCCGTCATGGTGGACAATCTCTAACTAGACCTTTAGGGACTTTATCCTTGTTGGGGTCCACTGCCCTAGACCTGTAAAGCACCCTACCAGGAAAAAACTTGGTTAGTTGCTACTGCACAGGCTTCCATATACAGTCTCCAGTGCCAAATGGTTAAATTGCAAGCATTCCCCACTTCCAAGCCTCTTCCATAGTAGTTTAAGAATGAATCTGGATGATGCCAAGCTCTTGATCTCTACTGGAACCATTTGAGCATGCAATGGAGCTTGTGCAGCGCTCTAGTTGAGTAACTATCTTCAGACACTAGGGAAAAATAACGGTAGTACTTCTACCTAGAAGGGACGTTTTAGAGGGGTTTACTTCCTGTCCAATCACCTCTAGGTGGCGCATAACCCCTGTGAGTAAGGAATAATATGTTGGCTCTGTCCTGCAATGTACAATATGAATTTCAAATCTGCATGCTGGTATTTTTAGTGCAAAGGGAGACGATCCACTTTAAATCTTTCCTAAGAAACCTAGTGTGCTAATCTAATGTATTGTAGAGCATGGTCACCCTCTGTTGCATTTAGAGCACTAGCCTCAAGCCCAAGCAGAATTCTGCCTTTGCAGAATAAGGATACAGACTGAATTGCACGTGTGGTGTTACTTCCACCCCAGCAGGTTTTTATGTAGGTGCATCTAGAAACTATGGAAGGCACTTGGTAGCTGGTTTGCAGTAGTCTGATTTGGAGACTCTCCCATACTCCCCTCAGATGTTCGTCTTTTAATCCAGGCTATTTTTGTAAGAGTCTTCTAATTTGTGGAAACTGATGTTGTCGTTCTTCTGGATTTTGATCATTGAGTTTACAAATGAAGTCGAGTCAATTTAAGTCCATAATCTTTTTAATCTGTCTAAATCTGCAACAGACACTAAACTTAATCCCTCGTTAGTCACTGCTGCTGAGACTGCTTGTGTGCAGATCCAGACAGATGCATTGGCATGTAGTAGAAATGCCTTGGCTGGAATTTTATATCTACAGTCGGACAGAAGGTTATTGTGCAGTTTAGAAATTGTTAACCGGTGATCGGTTATCCCCTGGTCCCAGTTTACAGTGGTGCAGAGCTAAAGCATATGTAGGGCTGTAGATGAATAGGGATCTTGTTTCCCCTTTACATTGGGTCTTCTTAAAATAGACTCTAGAAAAACTGAAATGACTGCTGCTAAAAGTGACAGCAGAGAGACATTTGTATCCAATAACCCACTGCACCTGTAATGAGGGAAAAGACTTGGCTTGCTGGTGGGAGCCACAGCACCCTCGCTGCTCCTTGGTGGATGCAAGTATGCCGTACTTCCAGTTTGTGGAGTGTCTACCCCCCACAGAATGCTCTGGGTCCTTCTATAGCATGTATATTAATACAAGTACTTACAAGCCAGATGGAGGAAACCATGTATGTAAAGGAGGAAATAGGAAGTTTACCCATTTGACTGGCCCAATATTTGCAGCAGTCAGAAGGTAGCAAAGGAGTTTTAAGACTCTCGATGCCTTAAAAGTAAGACTATTCGCGCTTTTGGTTATTGCATGCAAATGGTGGGGGTCACTTTAAAACTGACAATCTGGCAAGACAATCTTGCACTTGGCCTTAAAGGGGTGTTCCAGCCTAGTTATGTTTATTAAAAGTCAGCAGCTACAAAAAGTGTAGCTGCTGGCTTTTAATAAACAGACACTTACCTGCTCCAGAGTTCCAGCGACACGCCGACCGGGGCTCCGCTCCTCTCCCCCCCCCCTCCCCGGCCGGTGTCCTCATTGCAACTGTGGGCACCCGGCTCGCCGCTGATTGGACAGGCAATCGCATGGGACCTGTCAGTGTCCCATGCGATCGCCTACAGGGAGGGGTTGCTGTAGGCGATTAAGCTTAATCGCCTAACCAGCCCCTCGGCGAAAGCAGGAAGTGGGACAGGAAGTCCCACTCCTCCTGAAGTTTTCACTCTTCTTGCTTTGAATGACAGGTTATTTACATATCTAGCTTGGACATGTTTTTCATATGTTTATCATAACATGAGGTGATTCACAGTATAAAAAGTGAAAATCCACCCCTCCCCCACATAACACATCCTGGTAATATACAATGAACTTTGGATCACCTCATGTTATGATAAACATGTCCAAGCTAGATATGTAAATAACCTGTGACCCAAAGCAAGAAGAGAGAAACTGACTTTATAATTTGGCAAGTTTTTATCTGGAATTCTGTTAATTTTCACTGAACATTAAGAGGATTACTCAGCGCTGGATTACCTCTGTGGCAACACTGGGCACAGATGATATGAAATCTTATACTCTACATTGACGTAAAAAAAAAAAAAAAGTTAAGGGTTTATATCCACTTTAAGTGTCTCCTTGGAGTATACAGGATTCCCCCCAGGTCATCAGAACTAGTGTCCCCATTGGAAGATTCCCCTCTTCTGTGGACAACCCAACATTTTTAAATTTTTACTTTTTCTTTCAAAGAAACTGGTAAATGAAACAAATGGAGGGTGAATCTCTCCTTTAACGGGGTACAGACGGCAATAAAAACTGACAAGCATTCTCCACTCTCCTCTTCACTGAATCCCTCTCCACAAAGTCATACAGGCGGTCCTCGGGGTACAAACAAGACAGGGACTGTAGGCTTGTTAAAGTGGAGTTCACCCTGAACAAAAAAGAATTGCAGGAAAATGCTGCAAAAAAAGATTTGAAACTTTTTTTTTTTTTTTCTCGCCCGAAATACTTATTGCTATGTGGATGTCCCTAATCTGCCTCTTCCTTATCCGCAGTGGGTCTTCTGCACCCTCCTCCTTGTGAATGGGGCACGCTGCCTTCTGGGACTGTGTGCAGCCGCCCATTCACAAAGCGGCGCGAGCCTCGCACATGTACAGTGGGAAACGGGCAGTGAAGCCGCAAGCTTCACTGCCTGTTTCCCTTACTGAGGATGGCGGTGCAGGACCTGCAATAATCGGGATCGGGGGCGCGCTCACCTAGGACAGGTAAGTGTTCTTAAGTCAGCAGCTACAGTGTTTGTAGCTGCTGACGTAAAAAAAAAAAATAAAAATAAATCACGGGTGGAATCCCGCTTTAAGTTGAATCTAAGTTGGAATATTTTTATTTTTTTTTATTTTTTAAGTGTAGCATAGGGAAGGGTTATCACCCCTGTAAAATTTGTTTTGCGGTCTGTGCACCTGTTCAAAAGATTTTGCCTCACTTTAGGGTTATTACGGAAACAAGAATTGGTGATAAAGCATCAGTGGAGACACCTTTTTTCATATTAACTCTTTCAGGAGAGAATTTCCCTTCCTAGGGGTAGATTTCATCTCACTTCCTGTTGTATCCCATTTGTAAGTAGGAGTCCTTTGTGAGTCAGGTGTTTGTAAGTAGGGACTGCCTGTACTTTAACTGCAAGATCTGCTTACATACATATGGTAGATGCAATGTGGGTTTTTTATTTAGCTCCTATCTTTTTTTTTAAATGATCTGGTTTGGAATTTAACTTTCACAAACCGTGGGCAAAAAAAAAAAAACCTTGGGTGGGGTGTCATGGCTGTCTCAAGATTTCTGTAGAGTGTCAAGTGTTTGTCCCTATGCTATCCCTCCTAAGCCTACAACGCAGGAAGGCATTTTCCACATTTTGAACCCTTTGTTAGAACAGTGTTCACATCTAGTTTACTGCTAATGACTATAGAAGACTGGGTTATGTTCAACATTACTACACAGCCCTTCCTATCGGTACAAAGCAGGGGGAGCATATAAGGATTTTAGTCCACTAAAAAGCGCCTAAGAAAACCAGTGAATTAATTTTTTATTTATTTTTTCCATTGCTATAGAAACTTGTACCATTTATAAAGTAGACGTTATCCATATTTGACTGCCAAAGTGGAAATACTTTGTTACACTTGCATTGTTACCCGCCCTAAATCACATGAAAAGGGGATTTCTTTGCATCCTGAGGGAATCGCTCTTGTGCTCCATTACCCTGTAATGTGAGGGAACCCCCCATGCCAGTGACATTCCTGGTTTATTAATCGTGTCTTTCTAGTTGTCCTAATTCTGTGAGTAATGCTTTTGTCAAAATATGAACAGGAAAGGATATAAATACTGCAACCACTTGGTCTAATCCTGTTCTTGCATGGACATGAGCTCCGAGGTTATGTTCTGTGTGCTTAGTGACAGGGTTTACCTTCCTGTTAGTCATATTTGCAGCGTGACTATGAGATGGCAGTGATTGCTCATTGTACACGTGCTTTAGTGTTTTCTGTGTTCACGTTGTGGTTTTCAGAGATGAAGACATAACTTTTGCTGCTGGAAGGCTTAATCCAGGTTCCTGAGGAGAGGGCGATGGCAGATTGTCCCTATTAGACTGGTCACTTGTATTACAGGCTTGCTGCACAGTGGTCCTATTCTACCAGAATCTAGTTATCGTATGTGTTTATACGACCACTTGAAAAATGTCAAATCATATTTTACATTGTTGGATCTTAAGGTTCCACATAGAGCTTCAACATGCAACAAGAAGAAATGAGAGTGAGACGAAACATTTTTTGAGCATTCAACAAACTGAAACAGGCTGTTTTTCAGCTGATCAAAAGTTTAGGACCACACCTCCAAAAAAAAACGAACCCCCCCCCCCCCCAAAACAAATCCAACTTCTAAACTTGAACTCAGTAATGAGTAGCTCAGCCGTTATTCATAGCTTCAAAAATGTGTTTTGGCATGCTTGATGCAAGCGTTTCCATGAGGTGAGTAGTGACATTTCTCCAAGTGGTGAAGACAGCCGCACGAAGGCCATCTACTGTCTGGAACTGTTGTCCATTTTTGTAAACTTCCCTTGCCATCCATCCCCCAAAGGTTCTCAATTGGATTTAGATCAGGGGAACACGCAGGATGGGCTAAAAGATTGATGTTATTCTCCTGGAAGAAGTCCCTTGTCCTGCGGGCATTGTGTACTGTAGCGTTGTCCTGTTGAAAAACCCAGTCGTTACCACACAGACGAGGGCCCTCAGTCATGAGGAATGCTCTCTGTAACATCTGGACATAGCCAGCGGCCGTTTGAAGCCCCTGCACTTTCTGAAGCTCCATTGTTCCACTGAAGGAACCATTATGGCACCCCTCCACTGTGGTGCGTAGAAAACCTCTCAGGTGGGATCTGCTTGTCATGCCAGTAACGTTGGAAACCATCAGGACTATTGAGGTTAAACATTTTTTTTCTTCATCAGAATAAAACTTTCTTCCACCTTTGAATGTCCCATGTTTGGACTTTGCAAGAGAGCACCAAACGAGCAGTTCTGTGGCGTTTAAGGAGATGAGGTTTTTGAAGATGTTTTTTGTTTTTGAAGCCTCAGATGCCGTCTGATGGTTATGGGGCTGCAGTCAGCACCAGTAAGGGCTTTAATTTGGGTTGAGGATTGTCCAGTGTCTTGGAGAGACCCTGCTTATGCAGTTCAGCAACCCGACCACGTTCAAAAATGGAGTTCCGTTTGCCTTTGCCATCACAACGTGTGACTACCTGATGGAAAATGACAATGAATCCACATCTTTGCACAGATTTGGACTTTTAAAGGCATGTGGTTCTAAACTTTTGATCAGCTAAAAAACCGCCTGTTTCAGTTTAATAGTTTTCATTTAATTAAATGCTCAATGTTTTGTCTCGCTCTCATTTCTTGTTGCATGTTGAAGCTCTACTTCAGGGGTGCCCAACCTTTTGAAGAGCGAGGGCCACTTTATCAACTTGGTAACCAGTCGTGAGGCCACAATCAGCGGAGCGGGCGGGTGACGGGTCACGGCTACTCTATAGGCCATCTGAACCGCCCAGATGGAAGGGGACGAATTCTCTTCTGTTTTTCGTGAATTGAGGGTCCCATTTGGTTGGGTTGATCGTGTGAAAAGGGCCTAAGACTGCTTTTACACTGATGTGCTGCGGTTTACTCACACTGCAGGTGCAGCATAGTGCACCTGTGTCTATACTGCGGGTTAGCTGAACTTTGCCATAGACTCTGCCTGTGGCAAAAGCCGGCGCTGTAGAGGATACATCGGCTTATGGGGCTGCTTTCTTCCTCTACCACCAACTTAATTTGCAACACTGATGCTGCGGTATGGCGGATCTGCAACCTGCGACCTGGGCTTGTCATCCCGCCATTCCAGAGCAGGAGGTCGAGGGCCACATCAGAGGGCTCCGTGGGCCACATGTGGCCCCCGGGCCACTGGTTGGCCACCCCTGCTCTACTTGGAACCGTTTGTGTGTGAGCAAACCATCAAATTTGGAGTTATGATGCTGCTTTACAGGTTTGGAGGGATTGCTGTAAATATATTTTTTTCCTTTTGTGAAATAGAGAAACTTGTAAAATGACACATTTTTTCATCTCTTGGATTAGCTGTTTTATGCCTGCTTGTGCGTCATTTTTCCTTCTGACGTAGCTGTTAATCGGCTTTCTTCCTGAGCATCTGATGTAGACTAACTTCCCCCTTACAAGAAAGGCTGACTGTAATAATCAAGTGCTAATGAACAAACCAGCTAGCAAGTGACTTCTAGGGCTGAGTCATGAAGCCTCTTGGCATTTGTTAACGTGTGGTGGAATGTTACACTATGCTTGTAGTGCGATTGCATGATTTGCACTGTAAGGCAAGGTCCCTTGCACACAGGGCTGTTTGGGTGAAATGCAGCTCCCCCAGCGGTTTACTGTGCCTTGGAGGGATAGGTGCAGTGGTCAGCCCCACTACAGGCAGCATATCCATCTATTGCAGGCTGCCTCTGGATGGGGGCATGGAAGCGGGTGTATGACCTACCGGAAGTCATATCCTCTCTGAAGTTGGACAGGGATGAAGTAGTGGCATTTTAAGCCACAGGCTGCCAGGTAGTTGAGCATATATGAGCGTCTTTATGGGGGGGGGGGGGTGTATTTGAGCCCCGTGCTGATTTCTTTCTCGTACATCACGGGACACAGAGCGGCATATTCATTACTATGTGGGTTATATGGAGTACCTTCAGGTGTGGACACTGGCAATCTCAAACAGGAAGTCCCCTCCCTATATAACCCCCTCCCCTAGAGGGAGTCCCTCAGTTTTTTCGCCAGTGTCTTAGGTGTTGGTCACGGAATAGCTTTGCTCCACATCCTTGGGATTAAGGGCGGGCTAACCGGATCTGTCCAAGGAGCCTCAGTGCCAAAGTGGACAGTACCCGGGCCCCAAGCCGTGGGGTTTTGCCTATAATGCTCCTCTTTGGAGGGCTGGACCCTGGGCCCAGGACTTGGAGTTTGTAAAAACCATAAGTTCCTGTTTGCCAGGGTGCTATATAGGTCCAGGACAGTGGGTACCTTCATAGGACCCCAGGGCCTGAAGGTCTACTACGCTACCCACGGAGATGGGAGAAGATTGGATCAGTTTGCTGGACAAACATCCTGCAGCATGGAGCAGGTAAGGGGGAGCCTGCGGGACTTGGTTCGACAGCAGGCTCTCCGGGGTAACCTAAAAGGGGGGATAGCCTAAGTATGCTCTGCATGGGCAACCTTGTTCACTATGTCTAAAGAGAGACAGGATGACACCTTTTCCCCCCCATCACTAGGTCCCCCTGTCTAAATATGTGTGCTAGCTAAACCTGCTGTTCCTTCCTAGGGCTAGTAAGGATCCCTAGGGGCCTTTGGAGAGTCCTACCTGGCCGGGGGTTTGAATCTGCCGCCTGTTTCTGCGTTCCTGGATCTCCAGCAGCGCGGCTCCTCCATGTTCCTCCTGTTTCCGGCATACGCGCGCGCGCACGTCTTATGGACGTTTTTCGCGCCGTTCACACAGGAGGGCGGGGGGGGGGCGTGCCTGCGGCGTCATACAGGGGCGCGCCTTTGTGCTGTTATAGACAGCAGGCATTGTCAGTGCTCAGTCTGAGGCTGATTTTCAGAGGAGAGGACGCAGAGCGGCAGAACAGTGACTCCCGGTGGCGGAAGAGGGGTAGTACATGTGGACTTTGTTCCAATACCTTTTTGTTAAGCCAAGAAATCCCCCTTTTTTGCAGCAGGTTTGGAGGCTGGCAAACTTAGTTTGGGGTCACTGTATGTTGTCAAAAGAAAATATATAATATATTTAAAAAAAAAAAAAAAAGAAAAAGAACATACGGGATCCCATCAGTTTTTGGGCATTAGTGGTCTATTGTCCCCTAAACTCTGATTTTTGTACTCCTGCCCACTACAGTCTGTTGTGTGGGCGGAGTCCCTCGATTTTGTATTATGGCTTCCAAGGGTTCGGGGTCAAAGGGTACAAAAAAGACCAAAAAACAAAAGGGTTCCCTTTCTGATTCTGATATGCCGATACTTTCCCCGCAACTTATTAATTTAAGAAGCGCCTTGGATGAGCCATTAGGGGGATCTGGTGCGGAGGCTGGCCCAGATCAGCCCAGCCCTGTGTTCATCACAGAGGAGATGCTAGCCGTATCCCTAGGGGGGCTAGAAGAGAGAATAGCAACATTGATCGCTAGAGCTATTCCTGGTAAGAAACGGGTTAGATCCCCATCACCAGGAGGTGTATCCTCAGATGCTGAGATTCTCTCTCCAGAGGAATTGGAATCACAGGAGGATCAACTAGACCTGAACCAAGAGGGTTCAGGGATTGAGGGATCTGCCTCTGAGGAACCATTTTCAGACTCCCAGACAGAAAGACTGTGGGTACAGTCTTTGACGGACATGGTCCGCTCGGCATTTAGTTTACCATTGCCAGAGCCTCAGGTTCCTCCGGTATCCTCTCTGGGCTCTTTGAAAGCTCCGTTAAACAACACAGTTTTTCCGGTCCATCCTCTCTTGGAGGAATTGATCTTTCGGGATTGGGTACGGCCGGACAGGATTTTTCTGCCACCGAAAAGGTTTGCGGTCATTTACCCCATGGAGGAAAAGTTCTCCAAGAGGTGGAGGCTCCCAGTAGTGGATGCAGCCATCTCATGTGTGAATAAATCACTAACTTGCCCGGTGGAAAACATACACATGTTTAAAGATCCAGTTGATAAAAGATTAGAGACACTTTTAAAAGCATCCTTTGCTACGGCAGGAGCAGTGGTGCAGCCAGCGGTGGCTGCAATTGGAGTTTGTCAGGCATTAAAAGACCAGACAAAGGAAATGTTAAGGGACATGCCTACCCAACAAGCAGAAGAGTTTTCTGACATTCCCAGAGCTCTGTGTTTTGCGGTAGATGCTATAAAAGATTCCATCCAGCAGGCCTCTCGTTTATCACTATGTTTGGTGCACATGAGAAGGCTCTTATGGTTGAAGAACTGGGCGGCGGAGCCCCCATGCAAAAAGCTTCTGGCAGGGTTTCCCTTCCATGGAGGACGACTCTTCGGAGAGGATCTGGATAAATATATTCAGACTATTTCAAATGGCAAAAGTACCCTTTTACCGGTCAAAAAGACATTCCGGGCTCCTACATTTAAAAGGCAGCTCTTTCCTGTCTCGGGGCCCT
The DNA here is from genome assembly GCA_029574335.1 of Rana kukunoris. Lineage (NCBI taxonomy): Eukaryota > Metazoa > Chordata > Amphibia > Anura > Ranidae > Rana > Rana kukunoris. The sequence continues at coordinate 103,494,794 of CM056049.1, forward strand.
CAAATTCCAGGCAGTATCGACGGCCGCCTGCACGATCCAACGTTAACAGTAGATCGCAGGGACAGACCCCTGGGGGTAAGAGGCCGTGGTATCGCAAGCCGTCAAAGACAGCCCCTAAGTCTGCCTTATGAAGGGGCGCCCCCACTCTTGCGGGTGGGGGGAAGGCTTCGTTTCTTCGCAGAAGTTTGGGAAGCCAAGATCCCCGACAAATGGGTCCGGGCATCTGTAACCACAGGTTACAGACTGGAATTTCTAAGTTATCCTCCGCCTCATTTTCAAGAATCAAGGCTACCAAGGGATCCAGCGAGGAAGGCCTCAATGCTGGCAGCTTTGGATCACCTGCTTTGCCAGGACGTAATTATAGAAGTGCCAGCCCAAGAGCAAGGCCTAGGTTTCTATTCCAACCTCTTTGTCATACCAAAGCCCAACGGCGATGTCAGGCCAATCTTGGACCTAAAGAGGTTAAACGGTTACCTAAGGGTTCGTTCCTTCCGGATGGAATCCATCCGGTCAGCAGCCGCCGCGCTTCAGAAGGACGATTTTCTGGCCTCCATAGACATAAAGGATGCTTACCTTCATGTACCAATTTTTCAGTCGCATCAAAGGTTTTTACGCTTCGCGGTGGGGCAGCGACACTTCCAATTCAGGGCGCTCCCCTTCGGGCTGGCCACGGCCCCCCGGGTATTCACGAAGATCCTAGCCCCAATTCTGGCCAATTTAAGGATCCAAGGGGTCACAGTCCTAGCATACTTGGACGACCTTTTAATCATAGATCACTCACGGCCGGGTCTGCAAAAGGCAGTAAACCTCACGGTTCAGTACCTCGAAGAATTCGGCTGGGTCCTGAACCGGGGAAAGTCAGCGTTCCAGCCTACAAAGCAGTTGGAATACCTCGGCATGAGGTTAGACACAGAACATCAAAAGGTGTTCCTGCCCCTTGTAAAGATCGAAGCTATCAAGGGGTTGGTTCAGTTGGTTCTAAACAAGAAAAGTCCAACTATTCGCCTGTGTATGCGATTACTAGGCAAGCTAGTGGCCACATTCGAGGCAGTACCATACGCCCAGATCCACACTCGCGTCCTACAGGCAGCCATTCTAGCAGCCTGGGGCAAGAGGGCACATGCCTTAGAGTCCCCTTTGACGCTATCATCAAGGGTCCGACAAAGCCTGGCCTGGTTGTTGAACCCTCAGAATCTTCTAAAGGGAAAATCCTTCAGCCCTGTTGTCTGGAAGGTAGTTACCACAGACGCCAGCCTGGCAGGCTGGGGGGCGGTCTTCGAGGGGTTCTCCCGCCAGGGAACTTGGGTGAAAGCAGAGAGGCAGCTCCCCATCAATATCTTGGAAGTCAGAGCTGCCCGCCTAGCCCTTCTGGCTTGGACCTCCAGATTAAAGGGGTTCCCGGTGAGAATCCAGTCGGACAATGCCACGGCGGTGGCATACATAAACCACCAAGGGGGAACCAGGAGCCAGGCCGCTCAGAGGGAGGTGAACTTGATTTTTCAATGGGCAGAGGTTCATGTACCCTGCATTTCGGCGATATTCATTCCCGGAGTGGACAACCTGCAGGCAGACTTCTTAAGTCGCCAGAGTCTGTTGCCAGGGGAGTGGTCTCTGCATCCCCAGGTCTTTCAGACAATCTGCCAGAGGTGGGGAATGCCGGACGTAGATATAATGGCATCCAGGTTCAACAAGAAACTAGACAGGTTCGTGTCGCGAGCGAGGGATCCTATGGCCTGCGGAACCGACGCGTTGGTTTGCCCTTGGCATCAATTCAGACTTCTATATGCATTCCCTCCACTACAGTTACTCCCGCGCCTGTTGCGCAAGATCAGAGTGGAGAACAAGCCAGTCATTCTAGTAGCTCCGGCTTGGCCCCGGAGGACTTGGTACTCACTAGTCCTGAAGATGGCAGTGGGAGACCCTTGGACTCTCCCTCTACAACCAGACCTACTCTCACAAGGCCCGATCCTCCACCCTACATTACAGCGTCTAAATTTGACGGCCTGGAGGCTGAATCCCTGATTCTCAGGGATAGAGGCCTGTCTAGGCAGGTAATTCCTACCCTGATTAGGGCTAGAAAGCCGGTCTCCAGGGTGATTTATTACAGGGTGTGGAGGAACTACGTAGGCTGGTGTGAATCCAAAAGATGGAATTCCCGCAAATATACTATTGATAGGGTGTTAAGTTTTCTCCAGCTAGGAGTGGATAAAGGCCTGGCACTAAGCACAATCAAGGGACAGATCTCAGCTCTGTCAGTGTGGTTTCAGAGGCCGCTGGCCACCCACTCGCTGGTAAAGACCTTCTTACAGGGGGTCTTGCGTATTAATCCTCCTGTCAAGTCACCAATTTGTCCATGGGACTTAAATCTTGTCCTGTCCACTCTACAGAAACAGCCTTTTGAGCCGTTGGCTGAGATTCCTTTACTCTTACTGACAAAGTTGGTTTTCTTGGTCGCCATAGTTTCGGCCAGGAGAGTGTCAGAATTAGCAGCCTTATCGTGTAAGGAACCATATCTCGTTCTGCATAAGGACAGGGCAGTTCTCCGGCCCCATCCTTCCTTTCTACCAAAGGTTATATCCAAATTTCACTTGAACCAGGATTTGGTACTTCCATCCTTCTTTCCAAAACCTACATCTAGAAAGGAGGGGTTGCTGCATACCTTGGATATTGTCCGGGCCATGAAGGCCTATCTTAAAGCTACAGAAAAGATCCGGAAAACAGATGTGTTATTCGTTCTACCAGATGGCCCCAAGAAGGGGCAGGCAGCTGCAAAATCCACCATCTCGAGATGGATTAGACAATTAATCATTCAAGCCTACGGGTTGAAGAGGTTGCCTCCTCCGTTGTCGGTAAAGGCCCATTCTACCAGGGCCATGGGCGCCTCTTGGGCAGCACACCATCAGATCTCTATGGCTCAGATATGCAAGGCGGCAACGTGGTCATCAGTCCACACGTTTACAAGGTTTTATCAACTAGACGTGAGAAGAAATGCGGATGCTGCCTTTGGTCAGGCAGTACTACAGGCTGCAGTTTGAAATCCTCGGGATCAGAAACGCCCTTGGTTAAAAAAAAAAAAAAAAAAAGTTTTTTCTTGACTAAGTTGGAATTATTATTATGATTTGAGTTTATCTCTAAATTGAATCCTTCTTTGGAAGATGTCTCCCTCCCCTCATTAAAGCATTGCTTTCGGACATCCCACATAGTAATGAATATGCCGCTCTGTGTCCCGTGATGTACGAGAAAGAAAAAGGGATTTTTAAATACAGCTTACCTGTAAAATCCTTTTCTTGGAGTACATCACGGGACACAGAGCTCCCACCCCTCTTTTGGGTGACCATTTTGGGAGGCATACTGCTTGCTACAAAACTGAGGGACTCCCTCTAGGGGAGGGGGTTATATAGGGAGGGGACTTCCTGTTTGAGATTGCCAGTGTCCACACCTGAAGGTACTCCATATAACCCACATAGTAATGAATATGCCGCTCTGTGTCCCGTGATGTACTCCAAGAAAAGGATTTTACAGGTAAGCTGTATTTAAAAATCCCTTTTTTGTATGTTGGCCCTCTAACAAAGACATAAGTTTATCATTTTAATGCTAGGACAGAACAAAAAAAAACATTTAAAAAAAAGTTGAATGGATTTGCATTTTAATGACTGAAATACATATTTGACCCCTTCGCAAAACATGTTTTGGTACTTGGTGTCAAAATCCCTGTTGGCAATCGGGTCGGACATTTCTTGTAGTAGGCCACCAGGTTTGCACATATCTCAAGAGGGATTTTGTCCTGTCCCCTTAGTAGAAAAACGCCCCAAAAGCATGTTTCCACTTCCATATTCGTCAGTGGGGATTGTGTTCTTGGTCATAGGCAACATTCCCCCTTCCCTCCTCCATTTTGGTCTTGCCTGATTACAATGCTTTCGCCCAGTTCTCCTCTGAAGAATTCAGATGTTGGCAAACTTTAGATGTTCCTGTACATGTGATTGCTTAAGCAGATGGACACTGCAGGATTTCAGTCCTTCATGGAGTAGTGTTACCAATTATTTTTTTAGGGACTATGACCCAGCTGCTTGGTTCTGGTCTCACCATACCCATGATCATTGAAACGCCATGAGGTGAGATCTTGCAAGGACCGAGGAAGATTGTTACTGGGTTTTATTTACAAAAGGCGAATCCACTTTGCACTACAAGTGCACTTGGAAGTGCAGTCACTGTAGATCTGAGGGGAAGATCTGAAATGAGAGGAAGCTCTGCTGATTTTATCATCCAATCATGTGCAAACTAAATTGCTGTGTTTTTTTTTTTTTTTTTTTTTTTTTTTCTTTCTTTCTTTCTTGCATGTCCCCGGATTGACTGCTTCTGTGGACAGTAGTCTTTTATATACAGGTAACAAGCTGAGATTAGGAAACAAGCTGAGATTAGGAGCACTCCCTCTATGGGAGTGCTCCTAATCTCGGCTCGTTACCTGTATAGACACCCAGGAGCCAGGAATCTTGCTGATTGATGGGGGATTAAATACTTCTTTCTCATTAAAATGCAAATCAGTTTTGTGAAGTGTTTTTTCTGGATATTTTTGGGTCTCTCACTGTTAAAATAAACCTACCATTAAACTTATTGCCAGTGGGAAAACCTACACAATCAGCAGGGGATCAAATACTATTTTTTTTTTTACCCACTTAACCACTTAAGGACCGCCTACTGCACATTTACGTCGGCAGAATGGCACGGCTGGGCACATCAACGTATATATACGTTGGTTTTAGTACCCAGCCGTGGGTCGCGGGCGCGCGCCCGCGACCCGGTCCGAAGCTCCGGGACCGCGGGATTCGCGGACCCGATCGCCGCTGCAGTGCGGCGATCCGTCCCTGGAGCGGAAGAACGAGGAGAGCCGTGTGTACACACGGCTTCCCCGTGCTTCTCTGTGGCCGGAGCATCGATCGCGTCATCCCTGTAATAGGGGGACGCGATCGATGACATCACACCTACAGCCACACCCCCCTACAGTTGTAAACACACTCATTAGGGCACACATTCCCTACAGCGCCACCTGTGGTTAACTCCCAAACTGCAACTGTCATTTCCACAGTAAACAATGCAATTTAAATGCATTTTTTGCTGTGAAAATGACAATTGTCCCAAAAATGTGTCAAAATTGTCCGAAGTGTCCGCTATATTGTCGCAGTCACGAAAAAAATCGCTGATCGCCGCTATTAGTAGTAAAAAAATAATAATTGATAAAAATGCAATAAAACTATCCCTTATTTTGTAAACGCTATACATTTTGTGAAAACCAACCGATAAACGCTTATTGCGATTTTTTTTTTTTACCAAAAATATGTAGAAGAATACGTATCGGCCTAAACTGAGGAAAAAAAATGTTTTTTTATATATTTTTGGGGGATATTTATTATAGCAAAAAGTAAAAAATATTGCATTTTTTTTTAAATTGTCGCTCTATTTTTGTTTATAGCGCAAAAAATAAAAACCGCAGAGGTGATCAAATACCACCTAAAAGCTCTATTTGTGGGAAAAAAAGGACGCAAATTTTGTTTGGGAGCCACGTCGCACGACCGCGCAATTGTCTGTTAAAGCGACGCAGTGCCGAATCGCAAAAACCCCTTGGGTCATTTGCCAGCGTATTGGTCCGGGTCTTAAGTGGTTAATGTACATTCCTGGACTTTTTCACCAGTTGCTGCTCATAGGATCACTTTCGGTGGAACACTAGAGTTCATCCAGAGGTTTCCAAGGGGTTCCTTGAGCAGAGTGTTGATATAATATCCTATTTCATAGTGCCTACATTGTTCCAGGACCAATGCCACTTGGCAAGCCAGCAGCATGACACCAATTATGTTTGTCTGTACGGGTGGCATTCTGGCCACCACTTAAAGGGGGTCATTCTTCCCACTGACCACCAATGTAAGGTGCAATTATTCCCACTAACACCTGCTGTGTGGGTTTTTTTTTTGTAAGGTTTTAAGATTTTCTGGGGTAAATGCCCTAAGGTATTTTTAATTGGGTAAGAAATTAAATGTAGATAGTGGAATCCTTTCTATAGGACTATTTTGCCATGCTCACTTTTTCTGCCTGGCTACTGGACTCCCAATTGTAGCTTGCTGCCCCAGTGTGGAGAGCCAGGACAGTGCTGTTTCCATGGCAATGCACATACATGGTAGGAGCGGACCGGAAATGTCTATGTAATCTAACAAATGTTCAGATTGGCTGAAGAGCTTTATGTGACTGGTAGCATCCATACTTTGTTACCCTTTATATCAGGGGTCACCAAACTTTCTGAACAAAGGGCCAGTTTACTGTCCTTTAGACTTTATGGGGGCTGGACTGTGGCCAGTGGGAGGCAAAAATGTTTCCGCATCGGTGGAAGTAAACAAAAAAAAGCTGGGCGGTCACTGGAAGACCATTTTATATAGTGCCGAGGTCAATGTTAAAAGGAATCGCTAGTGCCCCCTTCATTGGTATTAGTGGGAGGCATAGTGGCCCTAAGGCCCGGACAAAGATGAAGTGCGGCACCTTGGCCACGGGCTGCAGTTTGGAGACCACTTCCTATCGGGAGGACGATTACCACTTCTAATTCTCCCTCGCTAAAATGGTATCTAACATGTATAGTGATTGGCATTCTAAAAAGGAATGGCAATTGGGTTTAAAAATTCCAATAACCCCCACCTCCCCCTTGTAATATCACCCTTAAAATTTACACTTGAATAAGGTCACAATGTTACCTTCATTATTCTAAAAGTCTCAATCTAAGCATAGAGGTTAAGGTGTAAAATTCACAGCAACGTTGCCCGTTTCCGACCTACATTGTGGTGTCTGCTCTGTATGAAGGATTGTCTTCTGCATCGTCTTTTAAATGAAAAGCATGTGTCTAAACATTTCTGATCCTTGTATTCACAGTGAGACGTTTTGAGAAATGTGATTGGCTGGAAGTGGGAGATAATGGAATATGTTCCATGTGTCTGAAATGCACACGAGACCACCTACAAATACGGAAGTGGGTTTGGGTACTATGCCATGCACAAGGCTTTGTAAAGAAAGCTTGGCAATGAAAGTACAAAAAAAGCTGACGCTTCAATACATATAAAAAAGAGGGGAATTCAATGAATTATTTACAGATTTCTGTGTGTTGGTCTATTTAGGTGTGTGTGTGTGTGTGTGTGTGTGTGTGTGTGTGTGTTATTCTTCTTGAGACTGACAAGTCCTACCCCTTGATTTACGATTACCGTTCATATCTGGGGGAATTCAAGGTCAAGCAACTTCAAAGAATGCACTTCTTTCATCTGATTTGAGGGCTCTTTCATATGGACGGGGACCGTTCAGGTCCACCTGTCAGTTTTTTTTAGGCAGACCTGAACGGGCGCTCCGTGCATTTCAATGGAACCACAGATGTCGGCGGCGACATGTCAGCTGACATCCGATCCGCCAAAGTGTGATGAATACCCTATTTTCCATCCGTCTAGCGCAGTGATGGCGAACCTCGGCACCCCAGATGTTTTGAAACTACATTTCCCATGATGCTCATGCACTCTTCAGTGTAGTTAAGCATCATGGGAAATGTAGTTCCAAAACATCTGGGGTGCCAAGGTTCGCCATCACTGGTCTAGTGGATCAGATGACAACAGACTCTATGGTCCATCTGACACCCCCCCCCCCCCCCATAGAGGAGAGCGACGCTCAGATCGGTCCCTCTGCACAGTGCGGAGACAGACCTGTCATTTGTCTGCTCAGCCGGGATTGACTGAGCAATCCCCGCTAAGCAGAGCCCACACATGGACTGGGTGAAAGAGCCCTAAATGGGCTTTTTTTTATTTATTTTTTATTTTTATTTATCTATTTTTTTTATTTTTTTTTAAGCGTCCAAATAGTGTGACTTTCAGGTCACACAAGTGTGAAAGGTGCCCTTAAATTTTATTGTTCCAAAAAAAAAAAAAACTCCAGCTATATTTAGTAATTGTGTCTCTAAATGCGGGCCGTCATATTTTCTCAATACATAAAGCAGCTCTGCTTCCTGCTAAAACAGATTATGGATTATGCTGCTGCTCCCCACAAAGCAAGTTTGAATCTGCTCACTTGATAAACGAGTAATTCCACTTTTCTGACATTTGTGTTATGTTGCACCCATATTTAGGGTGTAACCTAAAATGAACCTGAAACCAAACAAAATTTACTTTTATTTTTTTGGATAGCATAGGGAAGGGTTAACACCCCTGTAACATTTCACTTCACTTTCTGTCCCTTGTCCTGGAAGAAAGGATTTCTGATAAAGCTTCAGTGGAGGCACATTTCCCTTTTTCAAGAGTGAGTTTCCCTTGGATTTCCTCACTTTCTGTTGTCGTTTTGTGAGTATGAATTGTATGTAACTCGGGTACTGCCTGTATTTAAAATGTGAAAGTCTCATCAATAAATGCTATTGATGTGGCGTTCCACCCAAAAGTGGAACTTGTGCTTATCCGATCCCCCCGGTGCCACGTTTGGCATCTTTTGGGGGTGAACTAGTTTTTGACTGGTATCCTGCCCCCACTTGTGTCTGACCTCAACGCGGCAAGGTACGTCAGAAGCCCAACCACCACCGCCTCCTCCTGTCGGGCCAGTAGGAGAGCGCAGCTGCGTTTTGTGCATGCGGTGTAGGGACCTGGCTGTGATGCCGAAAGCCTCCACTGCCAGGTTTCCTTAGGCCCCTTTCACACTACTGTGACTGCAAAGTCGCACGATTTTGCCGCGACTTCTGGGATTGCCTGTGTAACTGGCATGAAAGTCAGACCAAAGTAGTGCAGGGACTACTTTGAAGTCGTACTAATATATGAATGGCTGTCATTGTAAATCATGGGGAACGACTTGTCATGCTACTTTGCAATCCCAAATCGTGGGACAAGTCATACAACTGTGAAAGGGGCCTAACCGGCAATGGTGGCGGCAGCACCAGACAGCCGATGGAAACCTCAGCTGCGGTGCCAACATCGCTGGACTCCAGGACAGGTAAGTGTCCTAATATTAAATGTCAGCTGGGGCAGTATGTGTTTTGAGGGAAAGCCGAAACTCCACTTCAAGTAAATCTTATCTTAATAACTCAAAACTGGTTAAATGTTTTTACTTTACCACTTTTTTGTAATAGAACGTGTTCATTTCTTGAGGGATTTACTTTTTCATTTTTTTGACGTTTTTCACCTAGGTTCACATTGAAGCAATTTGGCATGCGATTTGAGAGATCAAATCGCATGTCAAGTCGCAGCCTATTGGCGGCAATGGCACTGTTCCAATCGGTGCGACAACGATTTTTGCGGCATCGCACCAATTTGCAAAAGTAGTTCCTGCACTACTTTTAACGATTTCAGGTGTGATTTCTATAGATGTCTGTTTATGAAGCCATGCAAATGTCTATCAAGTAGCATCTGAAATCGCGCTGACCTTGCTACTTTGAAATCGTGCTGCTTCAAGTAAGGTAGCACAATTTCAAAGTAGCATCAGTGGGAACCAGGGCTTCAGGTTGTGTCCTATTTGTCAGCTTTAGCAGTTTATTTTTTTCCCTACAAGCCATTATGTCTTGTAGCTACATAGATGATAGCCAACTTTATAACAGACTACAAATACTACGTCACAGCTTTTGCATTGGCTATAATATTAATGGTAAGTATTGTCGGTTTTAATATAATCGGGTAGTTGTCTATATATGTGATTGTATGCATGGTAGGGGGATTGTGGAAATCTGTCTTCAGTGTGGAGACCACAAGCCAAGATGGTTGCCTACCTGATCAGTAAACCTCTGTTGGCAAATATAATATGCCATGTGTGTGGGAACTAAAGTAGTGATCCTGCTGGGTTCTTTTTTGGGTTCCAGGTTTTAATACCTTTTTAAATAGTTTGGGTCAAGGGATCCCTTTCCATTACTAAATGATATTCGCTGGGTGCCCTGTAGTTGATTGTAGTAGCATTGGCTGCATACAGTAAGCAGTACTATGTTCTGGCAGTATGAGTGACTTCTGTCAGGCCAACTATTTCATTCTGGCAGCAGACTGCTCTGCTCTTCAGGAGAAGCCTGGCAAGATTAATGACTAGAAGACTTCCTGTGGCCGAAATGGAGAGGCAGATGCATGTCAGGATTTTTGCTTTGGCCGGTCAGGAAGCCTTGTATTGATTGGCAGAGAACTAAGCCTGACTTTTTATTTTAATTCTGGCAGCAGACAGGAAGTCTCTGTACTGTCCCCAGAAAACTGCACCACATACAGCATGTAGCTAATGCTGCTGCCGTCCATTACAGCACGCGGCAGCCACGTTATTTAGTATGGGAGATATTTCATTTTGGCCAACTTGACCGAAACTAACTTGTTAAAGCGCATTGAAACCTGGAATTCTACTTTAAACACTCTGCGTTCCATAAGGGCCGTTCACTCTGTGTGCATTGAATGGTTCTTTTATGCACGGGAAGGTTGTTAGTGATGGTATTGAACACTTTTTTTTTTTTTTTTTTCCTACACATTGAAAAATTCATTTTTTTCCTACACATTGAAAAATTCATTCTTAAACTATTTGGTGATTGTAGATGTCTTAATTGTTCCACTTCATAAAGATTATTCCGTGCAATTTGATTCGCTACAGAGGTATACACTCATTGTTTGGATGACTTTTTATACTGTACCTGTATACTGTGATTACTTTTTATACTGTACCTGTTTTTGTATTCAAGATTGTATTTCTTTTCTTTGTAGAAATTTTAATAAAAATATTGAAACAAACTATTTGATTTTCTTACTACAGCATTTTACAAATTTCAAAACTGATGGCACCTGCTTTTTCAGTGCTGCTTCCCTGCACAGGCCAGACATAATCAAATGTCAAATTTTTTAAATGAATTTGAATACAGATCTAAACTTTGTTAGGTGATTGCTTCTATGCCAGTGCTGCATCGGTATCCACTTCTATGGGCTGTCTGCACAGAGGACAGCACTAATCTGCCATCTGAATGAGTCTTCGCATAGGAATGTTATGAGATATCAAACTGATCCTTATTCTTGATAGTAACCTGTTAATAACTGTGTGTGTGTGTGTGTGTGTGTGTGTGTGTGTCTTCCTAGAAGAACTTGTGATTAAAAAAAGGGCCTGACCACTGTACAGCTTTTTAAAAGTAATAAATCTGGTACAGTTTATGCCTCATTCACACTGGATGTTTGGTGCCCCTTTCACAAGCGCTGTCCAATCAAGTCTGCCTGTCAGTTCTTAAAGCGGAGGTTCACCCAAAAATCCACTTTCTCTCACTAGATCCAGCATACTGCTGACACCTGCAGTATGCTGGATTTTATTTTTATTTTTTCGTACTTATCGTTTTAGCCGGGCTTCTTAAACTCCGAGCGGGGAATCCTGTGGGGGAGTAGGCGTTCCTAAATCAAGCCCAGTTGATTGACGGGCTTGGATAGCGCGTCACGCCTTCTGAAAATAGCTGAAGTGACACTCTGCTGTTTACGGCGCCTGCACCTGCTGTGTAGAGCTGACTGCGCAGGCGCCATTAAGACCCGAGCGTCACTTCGGGTATTTTCCGAAGGCATGACGCGCTATCCAAGCCCGTCAATCAACTGGGCTTGATTTAGGAACGCCTACTACCTGGAAGGATATGCCGCTCGGAGCTGGAGAAGAAACCCGGCTAAAACGATATTTACGAAAAAATAAATAAACAATCCAGCATACTGCAAGTGTGAGCAGTATGCTGGATCTAGTGAGAGAAAGTGGATTTTCGCTGAACCTCCTCTTTAAAGTGGATGTAAACCCATGTCACAATGTAGAGTATAAGATTTCCTATCATCTGTGCCCAGTCTTGCCACACAGAGTTAATCCAGATCTGAGAAATCCTTTTATGTTCAGTGAAAATGAACAGCCTTCCAGATAAAACCCTGCCTAAAGCAAAAGTCAGTTTTTTCTCTCTTCTTGCTTTGAGCGAGAGGTTATTTACAAATATAGCTAGGACATGTTTATCATATGTTATGTTTTGTTTATCATAACATGAGGTGATATAACACCATAACACATCCTAGTAATATACAATGAACTTTGGATCACCTCTTGTTATGATAAACATTTCCAAGCTAGATATGTAAATAACCTGTTACTGAAAGCAAAAACAGAGAAACGGACTTTATAATTTGGCAGGTTTTTATCTGAAGTCCGGTTAATTTGCACTGGACTTTAAAAGAGGATTACTCAGCGCTGGATTAACTCTGTGTGGCAAGACTGGGCACAGATGATAGGAAATCTTATACTCTACATAGTGACATTAACACAAAATTTTTTTTTTTTTTTGGGTTTACAACCACTTTAAGGTGAACCTGATCAGAGCTTGCAGTCTTCTCTATGGATCCGCAGACACGTGTCCCCTGACATCTGCTATGCGATCCGCAAAACCCAGGCAGATCCCCCATAGAGGAGAGCTGGACTCGCACAGTAAGCAGCGATGGACCGGTCATCTGCCTGCTCAGCGGAGATCAGAAGAGCCCGCCAAATGGAGGGGGCTTTCGACAGACACCCCTGTATGGTTGGCCTTTGTGTCCCTGTACATAAACATTTAGAGGCAGAAAACGCTGCCAGTGTCCAGGAGCTGCAGCGTTTTGGCCGAAAAATAACTAGACGCGTGTAAATGCGCTTTAATGCATGTTTAGTGCTTATGCGTTAATTTCAGTGGCCAGAATAAATTCTAGCAAATTAATTCATGCCCATGCACTTGATGCACCTAAATGCATTACAGGCATACCCCACTTTTAAGTACACAATGGAGTTTACTTACCATCTCTGGAAAGTGCAAAATCAGGCTTACTTCTGTAGAGAAACCGACGAGCTTCCAGGTTTTATTACCAGGCTTAATTGAACAAGCTGTTGTTAGGAGCTCATTGGTTTCTATACAGAAGTGAGCCTGATTTTGCACTCTCTAGCGATAGTAAATAATCGCTAGAGAGTGCAAAATCAGGCTCACTTCTGTATAGAAACCAATGAGCTTCTAACCCCAGCTTGTTCAATTAAGCCTGGTAATAAAACCTGGAAGCTCGTTGGTTTCTCTACAGAAGTAAGCCTGATTTTGCACTTTACAGAGATGGTAAGTAAACTCCATTGGGTACTTAAAAGTGGGGTATGCCTGTACACATGGTTTTTCACCTATCAACATATTTTTCTGGCAAATGCTGCTGCCTGGAGGAAAAAGGACGGGGGAGGGAGAGCCAAAATATCCGTGTGCATGACTCCTAGATTTTATCATTTTTACCTAAAATGTTCACTTACAATGCAGGTAGTAACTAATTTGCTCATCCTATCAGCGTGACTAGTATTTACACAGCTTGGGAAGTGTTACCTTTGGTCTTTGACCAATAGTAACCTTCAGTTTCTATGACTGCTTGCTTACTAGCACCATCTAGTGTTTGATTATGTGTGGTGCAGGATATTCGTGTGTGTTAAATGGAAGTATACATTATTAATCTGCTTTTAATTGATTTGCTGTACAGGTTTATCCAAGGTACCATATCTTCTCTGCTGATTCAACATCATAAATGTCAGATATGTTCTAATTTTGTATAGTAGCTACTTCCCTGGTTTTAGCTAGGCTTGTCATTTTTCACATTGATTTGTCTTCTAAATATACGTATTTCAATGCTCTTGGAACTATTCTTGGTGTACTAAAGTCAAAATGAAAAGAAAAAAAAAATCTGTTTGATTCTACCTTGCTTCTGTGTGGGGTCTGAGTTTATTTTTTTTCCTCTTTCTTTTATTTGTACCTGTTAATCCTTCCAGCATTAGCTTTACTTCCACTCCTAGCATAACACTTGGTGTAACTGTAGGAGCTTTTGCTATCCCTGACCCCCTTCCTGAAAGTGGTGCTTGCCTGGGTGTCTCTGGCATCAGTGGTTTGATTCTGTAGCGCCCCTAAATTGGAAGTCATTGATTTTTATTTTTGTATTCAGATCCATGCATTTAGTTGTCTCTTCTGCTAGGACTGGGAGGGCTGTAAGAAGCGCTCCCATGCTCTGAAAATTCCAGATTTACAAAACCAATTCTGTAGCGTAGAATGTAGTAGGTCAGTTTCTGGTTATTGTGTCAATTATTAATGCAAATTGCAAATACTGGTTATTAACTGGTATTCCCAGTAAATGTATAATTTGCTTTAACTTAAAAGCTATCCCTTATATTCCATTACTCAGTAGTTTCACATTGTGGAAATACTTGTTAATGGAAGTAAAATGCTTTAGAATTTATCTTTTCAGGTAATTGCAGTAAAACCGTGCTGAGGAGTCTCTGGCTTTTTTTACATTTTTTAGAAGTCATTGACCCTGCCAATTCAGCTATATTGGAGTGATATCCTGGGCTGTATACTCCACTGCAAGGGTTTCTTATCCCAGAGTTGGGCTTTAAATGAAAATGATTCTTCTGTCTGCTACTAGAGAGATAAAATCACTGCCTCAGCTTCTGATTGGACAGTGAAGGCACAGCAGTTTACATTCTGGTAACTCCTCTCTCCTCCTGTCAGCATGTTCCTCAGAGTGTTGCTCTTCAATGATTACAAGACTCTGATACAAAGTCGATGCATTTAATTATTTTAATGAATACATAACTCCATATGTTTACGTATAAATGCCAGGCAAAAATATAATCTTCCTTATAATGGCTCAGCTATTTTAAAGTTGAACTCTGACAGATCTAAAAGACACAAATGCAGCTGTTTAAATGGGCCTTGCCAGGATGTGCATCAAACACAGGGCGGCTAATCACTGTGGATGCAACTATTTTAGTGTACCAACGTCCTGATAATGTGAAAATGAGAATTATTCTGGACTAGTAAGTAGCTAATGTAAACAAATCTAAAAATATGTATTCATAAAAAAAGCACATGTAGAAAAAATTGTATACACAACTTTGTAAGACAGTATAGTGTCAGCATAGATCCCAGTATATGACAATGGTATTTCAAAAAATCTTATACTTTATGCAAATATACTCCTAATATGAGAACGTATAGCATCAAAGGGTATGTATAGACTTTTATTTCTTGAGGCTGGGTTCAATATGCGAGGTGGTAGGTCTTGCTGTTACACTTGACATGTTTCGCGTAAAAAAACGCTTCATCAGGAGCATAGTCTAATAATGGACATACATGATACAAAAAAACATCAAAAGATGTCAATTGGTCAAACAAGTTTATACATAAAACCTACATGTAGCGCCCCCTTGCCTTCTTTTTTTTTTTTTTTAACAGAAGGAATGTTTATTTGAACAATCAACCAGTCACATGCGATACAAGTCAGTACCAAAACAGAAGTACAGTAAGCAATATGACAACATAAGATAGGATGCAATAAAGGGAGTCATAGAACAGAACAAAAAAAAAACATACAGTTGTCAGGTTGTCAGGTTATCACGTTGCAGCAAAGTATATAACCAGTTGCATAGAAAACAAGCTAGCATCACAACATACTAGAAGTACCCCAGCGTTACAGGCAATGAGCCCGACACAGGCAGTAAGCGGAAGAGGGAAGAATTATAAACTACTAAGGATTAGCTTTGAATATTAATATTTGGAATCACCTTAACAGAGGGGATAGGGGGAGGAGAGGGGAACATACCACAACCAGGGTTTGCCACGGAGAGAAGAAACAAAAAACCCCCAGCGACCACTGGGTCGAATTCACAGGGACTCCCAGTAGCTAGGGTCAGAGCGTGAGATGTCTCGCCGCCACCCATGCCGCCCAAATCTTGTGAAGCAGGGGTGTCAAACTGGCGGCCCTCCAGCTGTTGCAAAACTACAAGTCCCATGAGGCATTGCAAGGCTAACGGTTACAAGCATGACTCCCACAGGCAGAGGCATGATGGGACTTGTAGTTTCGGAACAGCTGGAGGGCCGCCAGTTTGACACCCCTGTTGTGAAAAATTCCTGGGGCAATTACGCCCCATACGTCAGTTTATACAGGGGCAGAGCCGTGTTCACCAGGTTTTTCCAAACAGCAACCCGGGGAGGCTCCGTAGCTTTCCACTGAAGCAATATAGCCTTCCTAGCGTAGAATGCGGCGTAAAAAATAAAGTTTCTTGTGCGTAGTAGTAGGTAGATTATCTGTGATATCCAGTAATAAGACCAAGGGGTTAAGGCCAACAGATATGCCACTAATAGTCTGTCAGCAGCCACTGCCCCCCAGAACTCTTGCACCCTCGGACACAACCAGACCATGTGAATGAAGTTTCCAATCTCTTGTCTGCATTTGGGGCAACGATCATCAGAAGTACGATAGATCACGGCCAGTCTTTGAGGGGTGTAATACACCCTATGGAGAAATTTAAGCTGTATAAACTTATCCCGCACAGAGATCATAAGGGGAATAAACTGTTGCAGTCCCTCAGACCAGTCCTCGAGCGCCGGGAGGTCCCGACGCCATGCCGAAAAGGCCCTGGAGGCGCCAGAGTCACCCGCGCCTGCAAGACGGAGATAAATGGAGGAGAGTGTCTTGTCAAAGCGGGAAGTGAGCAGTCTCTTTACTGTATGAGGTTTGACCTGAATAGACCCCGGGAATTGCGCCTTGAGGGCATGTTTTAGCTGCAGGAACCTGAAGTACATCCAGGGGGCAGCCAAAATTTACCCCTCAGCATGCCGAAGGGAAGCAAGCGGCCCTGAGGCATCGCCCCCTTGCCTTTAGCGCGGGTATTGCACTAGGAAAGTTGGTTGGATTGGGAGAGTTGCTTTGCTCCCGGTCAAGATTTGTTAGCTTCGTGACCCGTATCATTCAGGAAAGATCCACTGGCTTGGACTGCAATCTGGGCATGCGAGTCCCTCCCTGGCCGGCAGTGGGAGAGGGTTTTCTCTCGCTGGGCATGCTGGGGGGGGTTATATTTGTCGGGTCATGTGTCGGGGTTCTTTTTGCGTTGCCTGCAGGGGTCGGGGTGCGGCACACACCTTTAGCGTGTGCGCTCCCAGGGGGCCCCACCGGTGTGGTCTGCCTGGCCAAGTGTCCGGGACCTACAGAGTCTGTCGGAGACGAGTCTGGAGGGACCCCAGTGAGTGGCTGGGTTTCCGATGCCGCCGAGAGAATCGGGCACTTGGGCCATACACGGGTGCGTGCCGATGTTGCTCGGTATGAGACACTGAGAAAACAGAACGGGGAGGCTCTACTTTATTCAGACAACTGCGAATCATTCAAGTTACACCGGCCTGTGGCAGAGGCCAGGTGTAATGAAGGAGACCTGTTTTCCTCCCTGTCTGTGTCTAAATGGCGACGCAAGCAAATCTGTACGCTTGGCGGTTGAGTTATGCTGTGCTCTAATCCAGACCCGACATATTAAGTCTTTCTCCATCAACCTGTTTCACGTTCGTTATGATGTTCAGCTATGTTGGCCTGGAATTAAAATTACAGAAAAAAACCTTATTTGCCCGTCTGACATTCCATTTGTTACTGAAAACTTCTGGTGTACCCCTAGAGAGAAGTGCCACTTAATATGCCGATCCCATCATCAAACCAGCGGCTCCTTCGGGGGTGAGTTTTACATACCAATAAAAATACCATATTAAAAACCGTTAGTAATTGTTGCTCGTGCATAGCACAGGCTGCCACGCCCATCTAGTGTACACATAGCCGGACGCACTCCACCCACAAGGCATTGCCTATAACCATTATGGCTGATACTGTCTTTTACTAATCAATGTGTGTCTGGCTATGTGTACACTAGATGGGTGTGGCAGCCTGTGCTATGCACGAGCAACAACAGTTTTTAATATGGTGTTTTTTAGGGTTGTCCCGATACTGATACTAGTATCGGGACTGATACCGAGTATTTGCGGGAGTACTTGTACTCCCACAAATACCCCCGATACCCAAATAGAATACTTCATCCGACCCCCGCCGCCGTATATACAAAGCCGCCGCCGCGAACATTATAGGCACCTTTTAAATAGCTGTTTACCCACTGCACGTGTATAGACACTCCCCCTTGCTCAGATCTGTCCAATCCCGAGCAAGAGGGAGTGTCCTTAACATGGCGCGCGGCAGGGAAAATAGCTATTGAAAGGCATTGCCTATAATGTTCGCGGCGGCTTTGTATATACGACAGCGGCGGCATCATCAGGTAGGGGGGCCGTGGCTGCATTTGGGGACACGTTTAAAAAAAGTATCGGTATTCGGTATCGGCGACTACTTGGGAAAAAAGTATCGGTACTTGTACTCGGTCCTAAAGTGGTATCGGGACAACCCTAGTATTTTTATTTGTATATTTGTTTTATGTATAAACTGGTTTGACTAATTGACATCTTTTGATGTTCTTTGTTTGTATCATGTATGTCCGTTATTGGACTTCTTTGCTCCTGATGAAGCAAAACATGTCGAGTAACAGCAAAATCTACCACCTCGCATTTTGAACCCAGCCTCAAGAACGAAGTCTATACATACCCTTTGATGCTATATGTTCTCATATTTATTCTAACACCCTAGAGAATAAAATGGCGATCGTTGCAATACTTTCTGTCGCGTCGTATTTGCGCAGCGGTCTTACAAGTGTACTTTTTTGGGGAAAAAAAATACATGGTTTTAAATTTAAAAAAGAAAACCATCCAATTTTTTTTATTTTTTTTTTATATTGTGAAAGATGTTACACCGAGTAAATTGATACCCAACATGTCACGCTTCAAAATTGCATCCGCTCGTGGAATGGCGACAAACTTTTACCCTTTAAAATCTCCATAGGTGACGTTTAAAAAATTCTACAGGTTGCATGTTTTGAGTTAGAGGAGGTCTAGGGCTAGAATTATTGCTCTCGCTCTAACAATCGTGGCGATACCTCACGTGTGGTTTGAATACCGTTTACATATGCGGGCGATACTCACGTATGTGTTTGCTTCTGCACGCAAGCTCGTCGAGACGGGCGCGTTTTCTGGCTCCTAACTTTTTTAGCTGGCTCCTAGATTCCAAGCAAACACTGATGTAGCACTCTGACTTGGAGGTGTGTAGGTTCCTGGAAATGAAAACCATATTGTACTATATACCTTTTTTTTTTTTTTTTTTTTTTTTTTTTTTTTTTATGGGTTTTGTTTCTGTGTACTGTCTTTTTTAAATGGACTTGTAAAAGGTCCTTGTTCCTCACTTGTGACTATAGACGTCGGTGGGATAGGCAGCACAGGGATCCAACGTTCTCTGAAATGCTAAAGATTCATAAAGGCTTATGTGTGAATGATGCTGCATTAATAATCCGCTCTTTCCCTAGGAGTTTCCTATACAGTGCATGTAGTGATTTGCTTTGTAGAAGGTTGTGTCTCTGTGCAGCAATGCCATAAATATTTGCACAGAAGTATTTTCCCATGAGTCTTTGTACAGAATTATCGACCCAATTCAGATTGCGAAGAGTCCTGCATGTCTCCGTTGTGCCCTCGGATAGCATGTCAGCCAGGCCAGTCCTCTTTTCCTGGCAAGCAGTCTAATTGACTAGGCAGGGCTTATGAACATCATCTCCTCTCCTTCATCTGACGACATCACTACTGGAAAGAGGAAGCCGTAATATGGAAGCCCCTCGGATGTCTAAAGTGCTGGAGAAGGTGACGCAGTGCATCAGGTTTTAGAGCGACATTTGCAGGACTGTACTGATCTTTCTGCACACTCTGTGCCATAGGCATTAGGCAGTGGCCAGGTAACTGCTAGACTGTACTGGCTCAGCTCTGTACTAGTAGCTGCTCTTTTTGGTCACCCTGCATCAAGTTTGTGCATCGTGTGGCTAGCCAGCTCTTCACAAACTACAAATATCAGCATGCCCAGGCAGCTGCTGATGTCGTGCTGGGATTTGTGGCTCTTCCTCAGGCATACAGTGGGGTTAGATGGCCAGTGCTAGGTGATCAGATTTGGTTTATGGCATTGTTGGAGTTAAGTCATAGAGCTGTTTGTGCTGGCAGTTGTTGTGTTTTTTTGTGTTTCTTTCATTATTGATCCTCATTTCTGAGTGCTTTTCTGCAGAGAATTACTAATGATGAGCCTTACAAACCATAAGTGCAGCAGTAAAATCTCTGGCTTGCATGTTGGATTGCAGAACTGCAACTAATATCCATGGATGGCAAGAGACCAAGTGTGCCACCCAGTTACCTGTATGTTGCTGTATCACTAGTTCCTTTTTACTAGTCTGACGTCTGAGATGACATTGATGTTCAGGAGAATAAAGGTTTTCTTGAACAGTTTCTAAAATACCATCTGTGTAAAATTGGCCGATATTGTAGTATTTCTGAGGACTTTATAATGTGCTGCTTGTGTAGGTTGGATTTACATAACGTCTGTTTTACATTGTCTATGCCACTAAATGTGTAAATCGCGACACCCTATGTTCTACTATATGGAGGCCGACTTTGCTTCTTGGTGCAATGTGGGGTAAAGTTAAAGGGGTGTTCCAGCCAAAAAATGTGTTTATTAAAAGTCAGCAGCTACAAAAAGTGTAGCTGCTGGCTTTTAATAAACACTCACTTACCTGCTCCTGCGTTCCAGCGATGCGCCGACCGGGGCTCCGCTCCTCTCCCCCCCTCCCCAGTCGGCGTCTCCATCCCGACTGTGGGCACCCAGCCGTGACAGCCTTCGGCTTCACGGCCGGGCACCCACTGCGCATGCGCGAGCCGCACTGCGCATGCGCGCGCGGCGCGGCTCGTTGCTGATTGGACAGGCGATTGCCTAGGACCTGTCAGTGTCCTAGGCCATCGCCTACAAGGAGGGGCTGAAATAAGGCGATTACGCCTCTCGACTTATCAGCCCCTCGGCGGAAGCAGGAAGTGGGACAGGAAGTCCCACTCCTACTGAAGCCCCCACTCCCCCCCCAAAAAAATGACATGCCAAATGTGGCATGTATGGGGGTGAGGAGTGGATTAAGAGGAAGTTCCATTTTTGGGTGGAACTCCTCTTTAACAGGTCCACTTTACACTGTAAAAAGGCTTTCTCTGATTGGTTGAGGGGCAGACAATGACTTTTTAAACTTCCACATGGGCCAATCGATGAAGCTTTTATATGCATTGATTAAGGCTTCTCCTGAATGGAAGAGTGTCATTAAAGGGGTGTTCCAGCCAAATGTTATGTTTATTAAAAGTCAGCAGCTACAAAAGTAGCTGCTGGCTTTTAATAAACATTCACTTACCTGCTTCAGCGACGCGCCGGCCGGGGCTCCGCTCCCCCCCCCCCCCCCCCCCCCCCCCCCCGGCTGGCGTCTTCATTCTAACTGTGGGCCCCCTTCCGTGACAGCCTTCGGCTTCACGGCTGGGCACCCACTGCGCATGCGTGAGCGGCACTGCGCGTGGCCCGCCGCTGATTGGACAGGCAATAGTCTAGGACCTGTCAGTGTCCTAGGCGGTCGCCTACAGGGAGGGGCTGCTGTAGGCGATTAAGCTTAATCGCCTAATCAGCCCCTCGGCGGAAGGAGGAAGTGGGACAGGAACTCCCACTCCTACTGAAGCCCCCACTCCCCCCCCCCCCCCCCCCCCCAAAAAAAAATTACATGCCAAATGTGGCATGTAAGGGGGTGAGGAGTGGATTAAGCGGAAGTTCCATTTTTGGCTGGAACTCCGCTTTATGCATGCCTGGTTTACTTTAGGCAGCTTTACAGATGACTTCCCGTCTGGTGATGAAATTAAACGCATAGCACTGCTTACTGTATGTAGCGGATGCTACTATAGACCGTTACAGTGCACGCTCAGCGGCTGCATAGGTTTGTGATGAAAACTTTGTTTAAAAACTTTAGGCCAAAGCTGGACATTGTCAAATTAAACAATTCTACTTGAAGTGGAGTTCCACCCTGATTTTTTATTTTTTTTTTCAAAAATCCCAAAAAAAAAAAAGTTTATACTTGCCAGAAATAGCAGTTTCTATGCGGAAGTCCGTAATCTGCCTCTTCATCATCCATGGTGGGTCTTCTTCCTCCGTCCTCCTGCGGTGTCTTCCTATGAATGGGGCACGCTGCCTTCTGGGAACTGTGTGTATCCCAGAGAGCAGCCGGCCCTTATTAAAGTCAGCAGCTACAGTGTTTGTAGCTGCTGACTTAAAAAAAATTTAAAAAAATTGCGGGTGGAACCTCGCTTTAAAGTGGTTCTGAAGGCTGAAGGTTTTTCACTTCTTTGCATTCTCAGCATTAGACCCAGTTCACATGCGACTTTTTTAAATCCGACGTTCCTGCACGAATTCATCGCGGCTTGCATACAACGTCTTTAACAGAAGTCAATGCAAAAGTGATGCATGAACCTTTTTCTAAGTTGGAGCGACTTGAGTCCCAATGCTGGTTATGGGGTGCAACTTGTTGTAAAATGAGTTCAAAGTCGCTTGATAAGTTGCACCCAATTAAAGACAATGGAACCGGTCTAATTGATGTGACTTAAGTTCTATTTGATTTAGAAACGGTTCCTGCACTGCTTCCTCAGAAGTGTGAACTAGGGCTCAGGGTAAAAAAAAAACCTTAGTGCGGGCTGCCTGGCACCCACTTTCCTGATCTTGATCCAGCGATGTGCTTGAGAGCAGCAGCTCTCTCCCTCAGGCTCAAACACAGCAGCTGGAGCCATTGAGGAGGGAGCAGAGGGTGGGCTGAGATGCAATTTGTGCGTTTTTTGCCCACAATCGAATGCCTCCAAAGCAAGTGGCTTGACCTATAATGGGCACTTGACAGATGTTGGGGGGGGGCAGAGCAGAGCCACGAGTGCTGGTGGGGAACCTGGGAAGAGGAGGATCGAGTCCGTTCTGTGTAAAACCACTGTGGTGAAATGTTTTTTTTTTTTAAGGCTGGCCATACATTGTACAATTTTTCTGTAGATTCACCAAAAACATATGTCATTCTACATGAGGGTAAATCAAAAGGCAATCCAACAAATTGATGTATGGACTGTTTGACTTTGGTTCAGCTTGCATAAGAGCAGTGAACAGGAGGCTTTGACAAAGCATTTGCAGAGCTTTTAGCAAGCTTTCAGTTTGTAAATGTTGAACATCGATCCTTACGGGAATGCTGATTGCCACTGTAAGAAAGCTGCTAGCAGGCTTCGGCTGGTTTTCAGCAAGCTTCAAGAAGTGCTGAAGCCTGATGGCCACTTGTTTAAAGTGTCAATCCGTACTCTCATTAGGATCTGTGTTCAACATTTACAAATTGGAACCGAATGGTGCAATGCTTTGCTTTTTACACATGTATGTGTTGACTTTTTTTTATTTTTTATATCAATGTCAATATTGGGGACTAAGTCAAATATACATACCCCCCAGCTTGTGAACACCTGACAGAATTTAGGCAACATTTCTATTCGGTGCCAATTACTATAACATTGTTTCTGAATGCAAACACCTGGGGAACAAGGGTGACGTCCTTTTACCAAAATGACTCGTGCAGGTACAAGATTTCCCCCCGATCATGGAGGGGTTAGAGTTTTTCCTGTACATCTTCCCATAAGATACTGCAAGCATTCATTTGACTTAAATGCTATCCTTTTCTCTAGCGGTTAATGATTTTGTGCTGCTGCTTTGATTCACGTGTCATTTTTTTTCTTTTCTTCTAGTCTGAATCTGGTTATGGATCAGAGACTAGCCTACGACGGCATGGCTCGATGGTCTCCCTTGTGTCTGGAGCAAGCAGCTATTCAGCCACATCTACATCATCGTTCAAGGTCAGTCCTTTAGATGTATTTACTTCCAGTTGTAACTGCCATATTATGTTAAATAATATTAGGTATGTATTTATATAGTTTTATTTTTACTCTCTATGGCTGCTTTCACATTGCAGCTGGAGGCGCGGTGACGGTATAGCAGCGCGATTTTTAGTGCCGCTATACCCTCGTATTTACCGCGGTATTCGGCCGCTATCGGTGCAGTATTAACCCCCGCTAGCGGCCATAACGGGGTTAATACCGCCCGCAATGTGCTTCGGCAGAGGCGCATTGCGGGCGGTATTACCGCGGTTTCCCATTGATTTCAATGGGAAGGAGCGGTATAGGAGCGGTTAACGCCCAGCTCCTATACCGCTCCAAAGATGCGGCTAGCAGGAATTTTGGAGCGGTCCTGCTAGCGCACCGCTTCAGTGTGAAAGCCTTCGGGCTTTCACATTGAAGACTACAGGTCAAGATTATTTCAGGTGGTATAGCGGCACTATTTTTAGCGCTGTACCGCCTGAAAAATGCCCCAGTGTGAAAGGTACCTAACTCTCTTGCAATACACCTTGCTAGTACAGTAAAACCTTGGTTTGTGGGCATAATTTGTTCCAGAAACATGCTTGTAATCCAAAGCATTTGTATATTAAAGCATTTTTTTTTTTTTTATAGGGTATAAAAGAGAGGAAGCGCCTCAAGTGTAGCAATTTGCAAAATGTACCTTCATTAAATGTAACCATATTGCTACTTAGAGGCTCCTTTTTTTTTCTTTTTTTTATACTCGGTTGTAACATGACGTTACTCTTAGATCAAGACATTGCTTGTATATCAAGGCAAAATGTATTAAAACATTTTGCGTGTCTTGAAAAAAAGCTCTCAAACCAATTTTTTACTGTATAAATGAAAGCATATACAATTGTTTTAATTGGTGTACATTACAGAAACGTGCGACACGTTGCGGTAAGGCGCCTTTCACACGGATGAACCAATCGGGTCTGCCTGTCAGTTTTTTCAGGCAGACCCAATCGAACCATCCATTATACTATCATATGGTGAGGATTAGTGGTGGTAGTGTGCAAGAAAAAAATAATGCCTGAAGTTGCTAAGTTGCCAATCCTTTTTGGTGAACACGTATATGGGCTAAATGAAGGGCTGTTGCTTTTCCCTGGAGTAGTTTAGTTTATAAGAGCAGATAAACACTTTCTGAACTTGACTTTTCTAAGGAGTTCTCTGAGGAAATTTTACATTTGTTGCATTTTTCATTTTCAGAAAGGGCACAGTCTACGTGAGAAACTTGCAGAAATGGAGACTTTCCGCGACATTCTATGCAGGCAGGTCGACACGTTGCAGAAGTATTTTGATGCATGCGCTGATGCAGACTGTAAAGATGAGCTTGAGCGGGATAAAGGTAATTCTTGAAGCAGTAGATTCAATTTAGTTGTAAAGACCAAAAAGAAAAATCCTGATGTATAATATCTTAAAGCAGGACTTCGCCTAAAAGGGGATCCTTCTAAAAGTGAAAAGTGAAACTCCGTGGGCGTGATCCTGCAATGGTTTTGCTCAGCTTGAGGCGGCACTTCATTAGAGATTGATGGCAGCACAGCCATTGGCTCCTGCCATCAATCAAAGCAATGACGTGACATGCTGGGGGGCGGGGCCGTGTGATGCAGTCAGCGGCTATGGCTGCCAACTATCACAGGCGTGCGCCCGCAAGCTAATCCCCTTGGGAAGGCGCTTCCCAGAATGGGGGTTAGCTGTTGCGGAGAGGAGCAGAGACAGCTGCCGAGGGACCCCAGAAGATGAGGATTGGGGCCACTCTGTAAAACTGCACAGTGGAGGTAAATATGGTATGTTATATTTAAAAAAAAAATAATTACATTTACGACCTGTTTTGAAGGTGAAAAACCTGGAGAATTTATAGCCCTTTTTAAATGCTGGTAAGATGGTGCTCAGCGTTTTGGGTTTGAATCTCCGAGCGCTGTTTGTGAGACATCTGCTTGCGTACAGCCGGCCTTGCTAAAGGTTTATGTTGATGCTTTAAGAATACATGAGATTACAACAGAAGTTGTATTTTCCTTGGAGGAGTTCGGGTTGGTCAGTGGGGGAGTGTAATATCTCACTTTGTCTTCCTGGCAGTGCTAGCCTCACACAAGAGGGGTGTGTGTGTGCGATCCGAAACAGGATTGGTGACGAGTAATAACTGGAGCAGAACGACATGTTTGGTTGTTTTCCATATTGTCCTGTATACAGCGTACTCTGCTGTCACTGCCGTGCACCTGAAATGACAGTCCACACACTAATTCACTTCTGCTTGTTTAGTGGTTGAAGATGATGAGGAAGACTTTCTGCAGAACCACGCAGAGGGGGAATACAATCACACAAGTAACGGCACTAAAGAAAAATGTAAGTTGATGTCTTTTCTATAGCTTTTGTCATTTCTGCAGTTTAGCATTCACCTTTGTATACATACTGTACTGTGATTTTGTGTTCATTGGTACTTTTTGCATTGTTTGCATTGACAAATACTGCCTTACTAGTATAGTAGTTGTGTCCCTTTTCTTTATCGTACATCACGGGACACAGAGCGGCAATCCATTACTATGTGGGTTATAGTCTACCTTCAGGTGTGGACACTGGTGTAATTAACTACACAGGAAGTTCCCTCCCTATATAACCCCTCCCATACTGGGAGCTCCTCAGTTTTTTCATCAGTGTCTAAGGTGTTGGTCACGAGTGAACATGTGCTCTTAGGAGCTCCACTGGAGGGATCCATGCTGGATGTAAAAAAACTCCATAAATCCGGATCCGTCCAAGGTGCTTCATAGCCAAAGTGGACGGTACCCGGGCCTCGGTACGAAGAACGAGGTTTAGCCTATAATGCCTCTCTGCGGAGGGCTGGATCCTGGGTTCCAGAACTTTGTGCCTTCTAAGGGCCAAATGTTTTTTCTGCTGCCAGGATGCTATATAGGTCCAGGGGAGTTGGTGTTCCTGCCATGGACCCCGGTCCCTGAAGGTCTAGGACAATACCCACGGTGAAGGGGGAAGATTGGGCCTCTTGCTTGGCAATACCCTGCAGCGTGGAGAAGGTAAGAGGAGGGCCTACGGGACTTGGTTCGACAGTAGGTCCTCCGTGGGGGACTTGGGTCTCGCCTATATTATGCTTCTATGCATGGGCAATGTAAACCACTATGTCCTCGGAGACAGGATGGCTCAGGGCACCCATATACCTCCCCTAGCCGGCATGCAGCCTGGCCCACCATGTCTGTTAGACAGGATGGCTGCAGTACCTATATATCTCCCCTTGAAGGGGCCGATACATAAATAAATAAAAAAAAAAAAAAAAATATGCCCTTAATCCTATACAAAGGATTGTTTTCCGTGAGTAGTTGCAAGTCTTATCTGTGTTTCCACTACTATGGGCAGTAGAAGACACGCCTGATGTTTTTGCTTACCATGCTTTCCAGAAAACGGAAGCTTAAGTGTTAGCTGATCTATTGTGTCCCACTTCCTCCGCTTCAGGCTCTACCATGTTGCACGTGCTCACTGGCTCAGTGCAGTCGCAGAGAAGGCTCTTCAAAGGGCCCGGACGTCAGAGCTCTGTAAAGCTAGGGGGACACAAACGTAAGCACTTTGTGTGAGTTGGATACAGATTCATCTAAGACGCCTACTCGCTTCTAGCTGTGCAGATTAGCAGGCATTTTGTCAGACTAAATTCAGCTATTTGATGCACCTGGGTTAAGTGTCTCTGCTTTAGCTTAGGACTTGGTCTCCCCATTGAATAAGGTCAGGGGTAGGAATATAAAGAGGGATCGCCACCTGAACCTGGTGGACCCTTATTCTCCTCTGAAGAGACTTAAACAGCTCATAGATTGAGCCATCAGACCTGTCAGGCAATGCAGCCTTCCCCCAACATTGCAATCACTCTGCATGTGTTTTGCAAGAAAAAAAAAAAGGGGGGTGTCACCCTTTTCCTGCTTTAATCCTGAAACAAAGGGATTAGAAAGCTTGGGGATAAAAGTTTCACTGTCAGAGGACAGGAGACAGGAGCTGCAGCCTAACAAGGAGAAGCTATCAAAAGCCCTACAGGTTCTGATTACACCTCTATCTTCTCCTTAGAGTGTAAAGAGAGGTTTTCCTATAGGTGGCTAGTAAGACCTCCATATAATCCTCAGCCTGGTGTTGGCTTCAGGCTAACCAAATGCATCGGAGGGATGCACAGTTGCGGGCACACATTGCTAATGTCTCTTAATTGAGGAAACACACATCTGCAGAGGATAATTTCCTCTTTACCAGTCCGCATGTTGCATAACATACATGAGTTTGGAATGCATGTGGGATAAAAACAAGTAACAGAGCAGATTCTATTGTGGATCGCATAAACATACATGTTTTTGTCTATATGGTGCTGCATGTTTCCGCAAGAGGTCGCATAAAAGATGCTTGTAATGCTGAATCGCATAAAGACGTTTGTAGGCATAAAAATGCTGAATCACACATGATTACCTGATCACCCAAGTCCTTGTTTCCCCCAAGGATGTTTGGTTACACAGAAGAGGTTTGTTTCCACAGAAAGGCCTAAAATAGCATAAAGTTGCTTGGATGCAAAAAAGATGCTGGATCACACATGGTTACCTGATCATCAGCGTCCTGGATTACCCAAGGATGTTTGGTCACACAAATAGGCTTGTTTCCACAAAAGTACCTAAAGTCGCATAAAGATGCTTGTATGCATAAAAATGCTGAATCGCATAAAGGATGCTTGTATGCATAAAAAGGTTGAATCACACAGGATTACATGATCACCCAAGTCCTCGATTCCCCAAGGATATTTGGTCACGCAAAGAGGCTTGTTCCCACAGAAATGCCTAAAGTCGCATTAAGATGCTTGGGTGCATAAGGATGTTGGAACGCACAGGGGTGCTTGGTCACACAAGGTTTCTTGTCCGCACAGTAGTGCTTAAAATGCATAAGATGTTGATCGCATGGAAGATGCTGAATCGCATGCATGGTTACTTTAAAGTTGCACATGGTGGCTTAATTAAGCAATACAGGATGCCTTGTGTTTGCATAGAGATACGTGTCTGCATGGGTTCATGTTGCACATTGTTGCATAACACGTTTATAGCACATGCTTGCTTGCTTGCTTGCAAGGATGCTCGTTCCAGAACACACATGCTATATGCATGTTTGGCGTGAGACATATTTATCTGATTTCATGCTTCCATGAACACACACTGCCATGTACACACGCCTCCAGTGAGGCATATGGCTTTAACACTTGCCACAAACACATATGGGGAGCCAGTTGCATATGTGTTTATTTACTTGGGACTGCAGAGGTTGTCTGCGTTGTGCAGGGGAACAGCACTATCTCCAGTTGGTGGTCTTGCCCTTTTGCGTTCGCCTCCGTGTCTGGGTTGTCAGGGTGCTAGGGCCCGCCTCTAGCAGGTCTGTAGGCCCAGGGTATAGCAGTAATGGCATACGGAAGCAGACTCCTGCTGATGGATCAGTCAGCAGCATGGCTGGACCTAAGGGTGTCCAGCATGGTCAGGTATCTGGATCTCCTGGGTTAGGATTCCAGTCTAAAGATACATTCTTCATTGACAAGAAGCTGAGTATGTTTTGCACCAGGAGAGTCCTTTTGGCCTAAGACAAGACCATCGCTATAAGAAAGCTGGTCTAGGTGGTTACGGCAAGGAACAGTTCCTTACTTTTGGCCTTCTGCTTAAGGCACTAGAGAAGATGGTGCTTCATTCAAGACCGTTCCCTATACTTTTATTCAGGACTGTTATAAACAGTATTGTGTTGGCCTAGAAGGAGTGGATCTTGACCTAGCATTATCCAAAGAACCGGTCCCAGAGATAGGCTGGAATTCCTCTTGGTGGTTCTTAACTAAAGGGTTTGCCAGGTCAGGAAGAGACCTTGGCCCAGGGGAAGTAGTCGAGCTCCAAGGGAGCCTTATCTGTCAGCTAGAGCTACCGATGGAGCATCTGGCTTAGGGGCCTGAACGTTCAGGGGCTGGTTGGTTCGGTCAGAGTTCAATCAGACTATACCATATTAAGTGATTTACTTAATTTACCAAGGAGGAGCTTGTGCCTTGCCTATTGACATTCGTCATTTCATGAAATGCAGAATTGGCAGGCGATTCGCTGTAGCCGTCAAGTGTCTCCAGGAGAAGGACCTCTACACCCCGACTGTTTTCCTGACCAAGGGCCACAGAAATCGTACCCTGTACATAAGAGGTATTGGCGTCCAGGCTCAACAAGAAATTGAACAGCTTGAGGTCAAGGACAAGGGATCCACCCGCATGCGGGGCAGATGTGTTAGTAATCTGGTGGGACCAGTGGTCACTGGTTATGTCTCTCCCCCCAGTGCCGCGGCGTTTGTGGCTTCCATGCAACATTAGAGGATGGTGGAAGCTGGCCTGATTACTCCGGCATAGCCCTGACGACCTTTTCTGTGCAGGGACAGTAGGGGTGGTAGTAGAGGACCCACTGTCCCTTACATCTTGTCCAGGCCTACTTCGAAGGGGGTATTACATCCTGTCGTGCAACAGGTGAATTAATGGTCTGGCTATTTTAGCCCACATTCTTCAGGATCAGGGTTTTTAGAATCAACGGCACTTCCTTGATTCATACAGGAAGGCTGGCCTCCAGGACCAGATATCCCAGGATCGGGAGAGCCCATGTTCCTGGTATGAAACAGATGGTGGCATCCTTGGAAGTTTGTCAAAGATAAAATTCCTGCCTTCCTGCATTTGGAAAGGAGACGGAGCCAGCCTTGAGTTACATCAAGGATCTGATCTCGGCCTTGCCTCCAAAGGTCGCTTGCTTCACACTCTTTGTTCCGAGCCATTATACAAGGGGTGACGCGCATAAGTCCACCAGTTTAGTCGCCCTTGTGCTTGGAGGATTGGCTCTAGTTTTGTTGGCTTACAGAGTCAGCTCTGTGGGCCGATGCACCATATTTCCCTTCAGCCTTTAACAAGGGAATTGGTGTTCTTGGTTGTGGTAGCCTCCAAGAGAGTTTCAGTATTGGCAACCTCTTGGTATAAAACCATACTTATTCATACTAGTAGGGTGATGTTAATCCTCACCCAGCCTTATTTACTAGAAGGATCTAGTGTTCATTTGAATCTAGATATTCTTACCTCCCCCTTTTTCAAAACCTTGTTTTCGGAAGGAAAGGTTATTGCTTTCTCTCAGTAGAGATGAGAGCAGTTAAATATCTATCTGAAGGTTCAGATATAGAAATCGGAAGTTTTTATTGTGCTGCCAGAAGACCCTAGATGTGGGCAGGCAGTGTTCAGTTCAGCTATTAAAATGGTTACACTCTCTCTCCTTTGGAGTAGAAGGGTCAAGGCCTATCTGAAGCGGCTGCTCTGATACGGAAAGCTGATGTTGTTGCGCTACCAGGAGGCCCCAGGAAGGGGCAGGCAGCGTCTAAAATCAACTGTTTTCAAGATTGATTCATCAGGGTATTATTCAGGCTTGTGGTTCGGAGAGTGGGACTCCCCCTGTTTCTTGGGGGGGGGGGGGGTGCTCCGTACCAGGATAGTTAGCGCTTTATGCGCGATGCTTTACCGAGCCTTTATGACGCAGATTTTCAGGGCCGCAACTTGGCGTCTGTGCTTAGGTTCACTGATTCTTGTCAGATGTACATAGGAGGGCAAAAGGATGCAGCTTTTTGGCGCAGTATGCATCTGGCAGCATTATAGATCCTCACATCTGATGGCGGCCTGCGTTGTTTGTGTCTCCCTCCCCTCAGTAAGCATTGCTTTCGGACATCCCACATGGTAATGGATTGCCGCTCTGTGTCCCGTGATGTACGATAAAGAAAATAGGATTTTTTATGACGGCTTACCTGTAAAATCCTTTTCTTGGAGTACATCACGGGACACAGAGCTCCCGCCCCTCTTGTTTGGGGATATTGGGACACTTATTGCTTTGCTACAAAAACTGAGGAGCTCCCAGTATGGGAGGGGTTATATAGGGAGGGAACTTCCTGTGTAGTTAATTACACCAGTGTCCACACCTGAAGGTAGACTCTATAACCCACATAGTAATGGATTGCCGCTCTGTGTCCCGTGATGTACTCCAAGAAAAGGATTTTACAGGTAAGCTGTCATAAAAAAATCCTATTTTTTTTCTCCATTTACAGCCAATTATGAGCTTGCATAACTCCCGAAAAAGGGATTATGCCCCCTAGTAACTGGTTTTCAGTGTCGGTGGATTTGATTTACTTAAAGGAGAAGTCCAGCCTGAGCTTTTTAGGCTCTGGGTCACAGGAGTGCAATTTGTTTTGCACTCCTGTTACCCGTTTTCAGTGGAGAGCTGTCTGAAGTCCGCTCTGTCACTGCCATCAGACGGGGCAGCGCGTCATCCCGACTTTTAAGTCTGGATCTGCCAGCTGCCTTGATTGATGGCAGTCTCAGCAAGCCGCTGAGATGGCTGCTCCCTGCCCCTTCAGTGCTCCAATGAGCGCTGAGAATTAGAGCAGAAGTGATGCTGACTGAGCACATCGCACTGCTCAGTGAGGAGTGAGAACAGAGCCATTGGCGGTGTTCAGTGGCTTGTCATGAGACAGATGCAGCATCGGTCTGATGCTGCATCCATCAAGGTAAAAATACTTCTCTTTTAAGGCAAATACTGTTCACTTTGCAAGAGATTTTTTTTCTTTTAGCATAGCAAATGTAGTAAAATACACATTGCAAAGAATTACTCAATCATGTGTTGGGGGGGAAAAAAAAAAAGTTTTGCTAGCATGTGATTAAATGATGGAAGTCAGAGCTTCACCTAATTTACGTTGTACTAAGTTAATAAAAAAAATTCCCTTGAAATGTGAACAGCCTGTTTGCATTTAGTAAATCAACTCAGTGTTTTGGAGTAGTCATCGTCCCCTTGATCCTGTAATTGCTCTTGTAATTGGCTCCCTGCCTTTCCTCAATGTCTGGCACACAAATCTTTGTAAACAAACATTTCTAAAATGCCATTCTCACTTTCTGAAATACTACTGCTCCAAACTCCAGGTATGGTTTTTATTGCATAGTTACGCTTGTCCAGCTTGGTCCAATGTAACTATACATTTTGCATACCTGTGGGACTGCGGTGAAAGCAGAGAATTACTGTATTGGCGAACGCTGCCACAATGATCACCATCTTCCCTTGGTATTGTGCCAAGTGGCTGTCCTAGTGCACTGCTGCCATTAAAAGATTGCCATAGACCAGGGGTAGGCAACCTGGGGCCCTCCAGCTGTTTCAGAATTAAAAGTCCCATCATGCCTCTGGGAGTAACTGTAACTGCCAGCCTTGGAATGCCTCATGGGAAATGTAGTTCCACAACGGCGGTAGGGCTCCAGGTTGCCTACCTCTGCCGTAGACGGTGCGAATTTCTTTTTCTGCATGCTTCCCCCATCAATACTGTGCTGACACAGGAATTCCCCCTGCCAAGACAGCGATTATTGCAAGTGGCTATAGCAGCCGTAAATCCGGTAGGCTGGTTGTCCCAAGTTGATCAATTGGCTTCAGCTTGCCCACGCAGGGTTCAAATCTCAAAGGGTTTCCTGCTGAGCCAGCTGAGATTCGAACCATTCGAGTGGAGAAGCTGCCCCTGCCAGGAGAAGACTCATTATCGCTAACGGCTGTAGCAGTCGCTAGCAATAATCGCATGTAAATCTGACGGGCGGTTTGTTCCCAAGTTGATTGATGAACTTGGTACATTTAGCCTGCCCATACACAGTTCGAATCATCTGGTTCAGCAGGAATTCGAATAATCTATGGCCGGCCATAACTTTTCTGTGTAGGACTGCAGTGTGTGATCAGGGAGTTTATTTTCTTGAGTTTAGACGCACTTTACTTTCTCTCTTAAAACAAATGGCACCCGCAGCATCTGTATGCACTTCTGCTAATGCAAAGAGGAGCAGGAAGAACATTAGAGGTGGCCTTTCTAGCTTGGAATGCTCAGGACCTTAGGAGATCTGCTTCCTTGAGAGAGGTTGTACGGAGTTGTGAAATGGTTGTCCTGGTCTTGTATAAAGTGTGTACGTTGACTTGTGATACTGTTAATCGTACCTTCTATAAAGCCAGTATTAAACCTTTCTAAATTGGTGGGTATTTTTATTGTACCCAATACTTGTTTTACTAAAACACTAAAAAGTATTTTAATTCTTTGTTCTAAGTACAATTATCTTTTCTTTCAGTGTTCCCACATGTGACTCCCAAGGGGATTAATGGCATTGATTTTAAAGGAGAAGCCATCACGTTCAAAGCTACTACAGCAGGAATTCTGGCCACACTGTCGCATTGCATTGA
The DNA here is from genome assembly GCA_029574335.1 of Rana kukunoris. Lineage (NCBI taxonomy): Eukaryota > Metazoa > Chordata > Amphibia > Anura > Ranidae > Rana > Rana kukunoris. The sequence continues at coordinate 103,528,688 of CM056049.1, forward strand.
CCTTATGGTTAAACGGGAGGACAGCTGGCAAAAACGGCTGGACAAGGTGTGTCTTATTTCCAGGTTTGGCTATCGGGCTAACCCATTGTCTGTCTTCGCATCAGCTAGTTAATAAAATATGTAGCAGCTGCATTTCCAGGCATCACATTTTGGTGTTGGCCCTTTCAACAAGTTTCAGTGGTAGTTTTTAAACCCTGTGTTTTTAAGTGGGTGTGCAACATTATTGGCACAGTTTGGCCTGGCCTTTATTGTATATTGTGGAGTTTCCTCCGGTTCAGCCAATGATGTTTATCAGATAGAGGGACATAGTCACCAACCCACTAGCCTTTCTATCTGTTCTCCCTGCTCTGATTTCCAGATAGAAGTACATCAGCCAGGCTAGAACACCTATAATGGAGTATGAAGAAAAGATGAGCGCACATGCTCCTGGGTCTTGTAAAGCTCCTCCATCAGGCCTTATCTTTAAGGGCCCTTTCACACTAGCCGACGAACGGTCCGCTCATTACAAGTCCGTTTACGGACTTGTAATGCTTCCCTATGGGAGCGGATCCGTTAGTGGATGATGCATCCGCTAACATCCGCTCGATCTGCATCCGTTTTTGCGGACGGAAGAATGTCCTATTTTTCTTCCGTCCGGCCAAACGGATCGGATGCAAACGGACAGACGGTCCGTTTCCATCCGACTCCCCATAGGGGAGAGCGGAGGAGAGACGGGGCGGTCCCTGCACAGTGTGCGGGGACCGCCCTGTCCGCCCGACAGCTCAGCGGAGACCCCCCGCTGAGCTGACGGACACACGGAGCGGACCGAAAAACGGACCGCTCCGTGTGTAAGGAGCCTAAGTGTGATTCTTAAAATATCCACCATGTTAAGTCTAAAATGTGCTCCTTTAGTGAATAACGCATCATAGTTGGATAATGGTACAGACACATAGTGATGCGTAGAAATGAGATTTCTATTCTTTTTCTGTAGGAAGTTGAAAAAAGGAGACGTGTGGAAGAAGCATATAGGAATGCCATGACTGAACTAAAGAAGAAAGCTCATTTTGGAGGACCAGATTATGAAGTATGTTACCCTTTATTGCAAGAAGTAGTATCTGCGTGATACTGTGAAAATGTGTAACTTGCTTTTCCTGATGTTGCCTGTCATGCACCCATATCCATCTGTGCCCCAGCGCCCACACAGATTACATTGCTCCATGCATGATACATGCCTGTCGCAGCATTTTTTTGGGGTGGGTTGGGAGCGCTGTATTTAGTGCTCTCATCTATTAGTTCTCTGCTCTGCAGTTTTTTTTATTTATTTTTTTTGCCCACTTTTTTGTCCTCACCTTTTTTTTTTCTACACGTTCCTTCATCGGCTCTTCTCCCACTCACTCTTACAGTCCATATAGGTCATCGGCTCGTCTCCCACTCACTCCTACAGACCACTTTACCCTTTGTATCTGTAGGTAAAGTGCAGAAAAATACCCATTGATCTTGGCAGAAATTTGGGGAGCTGATAAATTCCTGTGCTCTACCTCTGCCAAACTTTGACTGCAGCAGGTAGGCTGGTACAGGCACAATATTGTACCTGTAAGTCTCTGCTTTCTTCCAGGTCCACTCGCACATATGCACACAGACTTGGCAGACTGTGCTGTCATTCGCTGCAGCACAAGCAGATCAGTAGGTCCCGGCCAATGATTTATGTCTGGGACCTGCTCATCAGCTCTGCGAATGACAGAGCTCTGTGTTGGTAAACACAGGGCTTTCTTCATACTGGGGGTGCACCGAATGGAAATTTTGGTGCTGATGCCTAAAATGAAGGATGCACTAGGCCGAAGATTTGTATATACAATTGTATTTTGTATTCAGCTTTTTAATTGATGCCAATTTAATATGAATTTGTTTGCCATTATTGGCATCTTTTTAGTGAAAGGAAAAATGCAGTCTCTAATCTTTTGTATCATGTCTGCAATCTCTTAAACACTTTGCTAATCGCTTCCATTCAGTGCACCTCTAGCAGACATGGTACAGGAGATGGTCAGACTGCAGACATGATGCAAGATATCAATGCAGCCTCACCAGTGTCATATGCAGCATGCCTGTGCCCAACAGCCTCCCCAGTGTCCATCCTATTTAGCATGCCTGTGTCCAGATCAGAGTGGTGATCTCTGTCTCACGGAGCAGGGTTTGAATTGCCCAGGCCGCAGTAACAATGTCCTGCCTCCTGTGATCACGTCGCACTGATTCAATATCCCGCCATTGGATCAGTGTGTCGTCTAGAACAGGAGGCGGGACATTGTTACTATGCCGTGGACAATTCAGCTTCTGTGACACATGGCGATCGCAGCGAGGAGGGAGTGGAGGACTGGGGCGTGCCAGGGTGATACTCCGGCAATGGGCGGCACCCGTGATGGACCACGCCCCTTTTCTGTATAGTTTTTTTTTGCTGTCTGCCGAATGGAAACGGTTTTCGGCGGCAGAAATTTTGGCGCGCCTCTACTTCAGTGATGCTCCATTCCACACCCCCCCCCCCCTGCAAGAGTAAATATGGGCTCATTGCTAGTAAAACACCACACCGTGTAAACGCTAGTCCTTATTGGACACACATTTAACCCCTTGATTGCCTTAGATGTTAACACCTACCCAGCCAGTGTCATTAGTACAGTTTATAATGGCGCTGATTATGGCATTGGTGTACCTGGAGATGTCGGTAGCAGGTAGTTGGTTTGTGTCAGATTTGCTGCCACACTATCACAGTCCCCTTATAAGTCACTAATTGCCATTACATCATCCACATCCTCTGTGTAAGTTAAAGGACTCTGATGGGGAGTTATTCATTTTAATTTGTACCCTAGGTTCATTATAAACTAGTTTTTACACAGGATATAAATCTGAAACCTAGCCCAAATTTTGCGCCGCGTCGCCTACAAGTACCTCCACTCAACGCTGTCAAAAGCTTTGGCAGTGTCGAGGGAGAAAATGGCACAGTTTCCTGGGTTATCCCCCGGGTGTTAAATGTTGAACAACCTTTTTTATATTAAAGGCCGTAGATCTGGCCAGAATGAACCTTTGATCCACACGTACCAGTCTGGAGATGACCCCCACCTAGCCAAAGCTCTGGCCAGCAGCTTAACATCTGAATTGAGTAGTGATCTAGGCCTATAAGCCAGGTTGTAGTAGGTCTTTCCCTGGTTTGGGAATGATCACCACTATGGTTTTTCATTGAGTCAGGCAAAGCACGATCGCCGCCATTACGAGTATAAAAAAAAAAAAATTGGAATTCCAGTTTATGTACCATAAAAATATTTAAAAAGGGAATTTGGACTTTAGTGTGTCATTATTTTTACGACTTCTGCCTAAAAAAAAAAAAATATATTGTCTGATAGGTAATACTTCCGTTAACAATTTCTGTATAAAAGTAACCTTAATCTTCCTAAAATTCTTAATCTTTTTGTTGGTGATCTGCTAGGAAAACTGCAGTGTCTACAAGTGGAATAAGTTGTACGTTCAATTTATGTGTTTAATACATAATTAACCATGTCTTGCTTTGACAGGAGGGACCCAACAGTCTCATCAATGAGGAAGAGTTCTTTGATGCTGTTGAGGCTGCTTTGGACCGGCAAGACAAAATTGAGCAGGTAAAGAACTAAATTGTCTTTCAGGCAGAGTGAAGGCAGATAAAGTGATAAAACAAATACACACTTGAAGTAAAAGCCTAAACTGCCCTTTCCCAGTACTGGGAAAGTGCAAGGCGTTTGCTTTTTTTTTTTATTTAGTTGTTGGTAAAAGCGACCACACATGTGCTGAAATGGTGGAAAGCCAGATGCTAGAGAGAATGTTCTGCGGGCTGATTGCCTGTCTTTTTGATAAAACTAGACAAGTGGTCAGGGGCCATGTATACAAGGTGTCATACATTACCTAATGAGAAGGGAAAATCCCGCTCAGGCAGGTCCGCCAATTACCCCATTGCTATCGCACTAATTGGGTGCTGACCTTTCACTGGAAAGAAGTTGGTTGGCCCCCCGACTAAAATCGCCTTTATTGCGAATCTACAATAAAACCACAAAATCAAATACACAGAGGGAACCAGAACATCCAACGTGTTTCACGCTTATCTAGTGCTTATTCATAGCCAAGTAATTGAGAAACGTATTTACTGTTATGCTTCCCTGTGTATTTGATTTTGTGTTTTTTGTATTAAAGATTTGTGATAAAGTTGGTTTTGGTTGTATGGATGACCAAATCCTTTCCTTTCAGTACCATACATTACCTACTTGGAATTTCAATAAAAAAAATGCCTAATCCGTTGATCGGCAGGCGGAGTTAAAAACACTGGTGATCCTGTATAGAATTCAATAAAAACTGAAAGCTCTGCCTCCATTGCAATATATACAGGGAGATTAGTGCTTGTAACCCCCCACCGCTGCACCTATCGTCCCCGACTATCCCCTGCGCTCCCCCCTCCGGCCCAGATCTGTCAGGATGGAGAGTGGAGGAAGGAGCCGGTAAGTCTGTCATTTACTGGCTCTTTTTTTTTTTTTCCTTAATGCACAGTCTGTGATCAGACTGTCCATTCATAACTGAGCATCGTAAACTGTTGCTCCAGTTTATGAAAGGACAGGAGCCTCTGTTTCCTGTACTTTTATCTTTAGTGCAGCTGAGGCTGCAGAGAAAGGAACTGGAGAATGTGTCCTCAGTCTTTTGCCCTGTCTCCAAAAAGAACATAAAAAAATGTAAAAAATTATATAGATATCTCTATCGAGATAGAGATTATATATTCTGTTCCTGATTAAAATATTCGTGTTATCAATATTTTTTTTAGATCAATAAACTAATTTTGATTTTGGCGCACACACATTTTTCGGCGGGAGCTAGGCCGAAGCTGCGGCCTTTTCCAAATATATATATATATATATATAATATATAAAACATTTTTTTTTTTTTTTTTTTTCCGGTGCAACCCTAGTAGTTGTTTTTAGTTCTGCACAGCCAAATGTTCAGCTTAGACACTATTGGCCAAATCTCAGAAGAGTTGCGGGGGGGAACCTATGTAAACGGGCACCATTAAAAATGTTGAGACACCACTGCGACCTGAAACTTGAGTGACTTTGCCAGACTGCCTCCTGAAGATTTGCTGGCTGGTGACTTGAGTACTACTTTGATGCAACCTTTTAAGTGACTTTCAGGGAATGCATGGGTAATTCTGTAATGTTGGCTTCCAAATCACAACAATATAGATGAGGATCTGATTTGCAGGTGACTTCCAACAAAGTCTAAGGGCACAAGTCACCTTGAAGTAGTACTAATTAAGGCAGCTCTCATTGATTAACATTGGATTTCACATGTCATGAGACTTGGGGTCTCAAGTCGGATCCCAAGTTGTGGCATTGGGGACAGAGCCTTACCCTCAGCTGGGAGTAGCCAAGGGGTGCAATACACGGGTCCTGCTGCAGCACAGTCCAAAAAAAGTTTACTCACCGCTTTGGGTTAGCAATTCTTTAGATAAGCTGCATTCTATTAAATGCTAACTGTGTATCACTTATTGTTTCGTAATGTGTAAAAAAATATTTTTGGGGAGTGGCCAGGTTTGTCCAGTTGTGGTGCCGTTTTTTACATTTTCATATCCTATACCAATACTTTTTTCCTCCTTCAGTCTCAGTCAGAGAAGAGTCGGACACATTTATCTTCTCCTATGCCAGCAACTGACGCATTCACAGGGGTGGGAAACCACCGATATGCCAGAAACGTGAGTCTTACTATGTTACTATTAAGATTTATCATATTTCATACTGCTGATGGTGTTACTAAGGATGTACATCACCAGTGCTGTTTTTTTGGCAGCAGTAATGAAATATAACGCCAGTGGTGTGTGTAGTGAGCATTGCCTGGGCAGGTAGGAATTACACTGTAAAGGGCTATAATGTACTGAGAGGTTATAAACAAATAGATTTTCAGTTGTGTGAGAAATCCACATAAAACAAGTACACTGACTTTCTAATATGTTGTAAAAGTTCTCCGATACCTACTTTCCATAACAAATTTAATTGCTGCTTATCAGCTGCATCCCCCAAATCCATGTCAGTCCTGTAGGTCATATGGCCTGTGTTGATGGGGAAACTACAATTTTGCTTCCAGGTGGATTCCATTTGCATTTAACATTAGTTTGAGATGCTTCTGGGATCATTCAAAATTCATTGATGGGTGTATTTGACTTGCTGTTGATATCCTAAGCTTCATAAAACAGTTTTTGCATTCCCGTTACCAGTTCTTACTTGAACAGCCTGCTAACATGGGCCATAAGGCCCCTTTCACAGGTGTTTTCCGATCAGGCCTGCCTGACTGTTTTTCAGGCGGACCTGATCGGAGCCTCTATTCACTCCTATGGAGCGGCAGATGTCAGTGGTGACCTGTCCGCTGCTATCCCATCAGATCTGATCCTGTCTGAAATCCAGAAGAATGTTGACTTGACCCCATTTTCCATCTGTCTATCGGATGAAAACGGACAGGTGGTCTGTTTTCATCCAACCTTCCCATAGAGGAGAGAGGAGCTCTGACAGGTTGGTCTCAGCACAGTGAGCAGAGGCAGACCTGTCATCTGCATGCTCAGCGGGGATCAGCGGATCAATCCCTCACTGAGCAAGTGGACAAGCCTGCTTGAAAGGACCCTTAGAGTCGCAGTATGGAGATGTGAATGCATACAGACTGACCTTTTCTCAGATTTTAAAGTCTACCTTTTTAGGATCTACTTTCAAGGATGTATGTTTTGGAGGAACATGTCCTACTCTTTAGGGAATAGTTAAGTCTAGTAAGATTGCCATTAACATGGTACTGGAAAAACTGTTTAATTGACCAATCAAAATCTTTGTAAGCATCCAAGGTAACGCTATTCACACCCTTGACTCTCACCGCTGTCTGCAATCATGACCAGGAAGACTACCCTGCAGGAGAGCGATATGGAAGCGAGACTTCTTGAAGTACCCATGGAGCGTAACTTGGAAGGGATGGCTTTGATGGTGGTGCAGAGGTGGACAGCTTTACCCCGGGTGTCTGTTTTAATCAACCATGCGAGTTGCAAATTATTGTACCTTTTTATTTAATGTATCCATATTACTACACCTTAAGGCACCACTCTTGTCTTATATACTCTGGAAATCCTGCTGGATTCTGCTTTATGCATTTCCTATTTTTTTTTTTGGTAGTTGTGAATCAATCATCTGAGTTTCCCTTATTTCTTGTGGGGAAATTTGCTTTGATAAACGACTGCTTTGGATTACAAGCATGTTTTGGGAACAAAGGCTTGCAATCCAAGGTTTTACTGTACTTGGTACAGTTCTGCAGAATTGTCAAAGTGGCTCTCTAAGTCTGTGTATGATCCTCCTTTGGTAGAAGGATAACTCTAGACTGCTGATGCAGCCCCTCTGTTCTGGTCCTTCAGGAGGGTACAGATCATGATCTGACCAATGAGAAGGTCTGAGCAGCAGTTGCTGGAATGTCAGTGTTTGTATTCATGCCAAGGTAAATTTCATGAACAAAGTATGATGGGTATTGGAAGGCCATTTCACCTAGGAGAGGTGTTTGGGCTTAAATGCTGCTAATTACCCAATGAAGGTAAATATGTCCTTGTTCTGGTTGTATGACTGTTGGCTCAGAAGTTTTTAAATACACTGCAGTTTGGATTCTTTGCTAATGACAGCCAATCAGAAATGTGTATTCGGCTGTTCTACCAGCTGAGCTTCTCACAAAAGGTGATGAGTCTGATAATATTAGTGAAGAACGATGTCTGTTAAGTTTCTAGTTACTCAAACCTGACAGCTGGAAAGTTTTATGATGGCCATGAGACTGAGATGTGCGTTGTTAGATTCTGCTAATCCTATTGGAAAACTGATGAGGGTGTTTAGAATACAACTAAAAGTTTAATTGTAGAAGATTCCTCACTGGGATTGCTGCTGCTGTGTCTTGGTGTTACAAAATGGCATGGCTGACTTAGAAATGTTGAACACATGGCTGCCCTGACTTCTCACATAATCAAGAACTTACCAAGTAGATAAAGGAAGGAAACCGGCAAGAGGGTATTGGGCTCATTGATGCATGTGGGGAGCCAAGGCCGGCTTGTGTAGTCGAATCAAATAGAAGATCTACTGTAGCTACAGAACTTGATGGATCTGCTGCTGATGGCTTGTTGCCATATATTACAGCATATCTTTTTAGTGGTCTAGTGGTATCCATGCCACAATAGGCCAGGGCTATTTTGATGGCAAAAGTGGGATTTGTTAGGTGGGTGGCCATAATGTTATTGGTGTATGTCTCCAGCTGAGCTTTCTAGGCACAGTTTGTGACGTGACCTTAAGATCTCGCATAACCTGCTAGAGATTTCAATTCGGCAAATACAAATCGGAATTGTCATCTTTCTTGTGCAGTGACTTGCCATTCTCTTTTCTGCATTTTGCTTATCTTTACCTGTATTTTTATTTTTTTGCCATCTGACAGTCCCACTGTTCCCCTCCAACTGATTTAATCAGTATTTCCAGTGAACACAGATTTGTGTGCCAGGTACTGTGATATTGTACAAGTGAGACGTGTGCTTTCTGACTTTGTTCTTTAGTTCATTCTTTTTATAACCAGACAGACCTTTTTGTGTTTTCTGAATGCTGTAAAATGAAATTGCATCTAAACTAAAACTACTGACTGAAAGACTGTTGTGTCCTGCTGTCCTAACCGTAACAAGTGTTGTGTATTGTTCATGAGAGAATGATTGTTACTAAAAGCATTATTTGCTTTGTTCACACTGGATCTGCTGTGGCTTGTTATAAACTTGATGGATACGTTGTAGCAATTATCGAGACTTGGTGTAACTGCGGGTAGTAATGTGTCACTGTCCCTCTGCTCTTCAGTGCTGGAATGTGGCCGGGCCCTTTACTGCATTTACTATAAGTCTACTGTACTACAGGATGACAAGTGGGGGGGGGGGGGGGGGGGGGTGTTAACGACAAACAAATAGGTGATCAGCATGAATGGCCATCACAAGCAAAACGGTTAGGCATAGACCCTGTAGGTATGTGGATTGATTGTCCCATAGAAATGCAAATATATTCTTCCATTACAATTATTTTATTGCTGCCTAGCACTTGTCTTTAATGTAAGAAATGCAAAACAAAAATGTAGTTTTTTTATAGATTAAATGCTTTACCACAGATCTAATGTGAATAGGCCAAGAGAATTTTGAAAAGGTTTGACATGAGCCCCTAATCCTGGCTCCTGTTAGTCCTAAAAACGAATGTTCTGTATTTGCATCTTAACCGTGTGTGTGTGTCTGTCTTTCGTTTTTTTGTTTTTTTTTTAAAGTCTAACTCCAACTAAAACTATTTGTATCAGAAGGGGAAGGTTTAGAGTCAGGTTTGTACTGTAACTGTCCAAAAACCTTTTATAGGGTAAAAATAAAGGGTTAAAACGGAACTATGACATTATAGCTATAGAGGATCTCAAATAAGGCTGGTCCAAAGAACCGCATATTATATTCAACATATGCAATGACATAAACACATTTGCACATTATTGTAATTGAAAATAACATTACAAGAAATGCATTACCAACAGAGCATATATTTACATATGTTTGTAATGTTTTCCATTAGAATCTAAGGATGTGAACAATTTGCAATTTATTCAACAGAGGGATTGTACCAGGCCATGCTGTGTGGGTGGGGGTGGGGGTGTGTGTGGGGTGACTATTAGTTTTCAGACTATATAGTGGAACTGCTCGTCTTGGGAAATGGTAGTTGGGATTATTAGTTACAGGAATGGGGACATTCAGCCAAGCTGAAAATTCTTGTTCATGACAGAAACACATGGAGTACCCAGGGGCAGATTGGCAGTGCATGGGTGTCGGACCGCAAACTGTAAAGGGTATCCTTGGGGCCCCTTTCACACAGGCACAACACAATGACTGAGGAGCTGACCCCCAGGTTTGGTGGCAGGGTGTTGGAACCGCTGTAATGTGTTTATTTTTGTGTTTGCCTTTGTCTCGGGGCCCCTTATATTCTTATCTTATTCTGTTGTCTCAGGAATAAAATGTTAGGGGAGATGTCTTTAGCAAGTCACAAAGAAGTAACCTGACCGTATGTCAGCACTTACCCCACCTAATTTAAAATAAAAATTGCTTTGGTTTGGCTCTTAATTTCTCTTGAATGTATTTTGCAGGTGGAAGAGATGGTACAAAACCACTTAACGTATTCACTACAAGATGTGGGTGGAGATGCCAACTGGCAGCTTGTTGTAGAAGAAGGAGAAATGAAGGTAACGAATGCCATTTTACACAGTGGTTTTATAAATATTTGTGCTGGGGGTGTTTTTTTTTTTTTTTTAAAGGACTTGTGTGCAAGTACTGCCCTTAAGTTTTAGACTCCTGAAATAATTTGTAGTTTTTATTCAACCTTTCACAGGTCTTATTTTTTATTCTTTTTGTCCTGCTTTTGATACGGTTTGTCTCTTTTTAACCCCAACTACTGGTATAAAATTTGTATTTTAACTTGGTTTCGGGCACACAAGCCCATCTCTTTTTGGGCTACTTTCACACTGGCGCTATTATGCTAAAAATAGTGTTTGTGATCAGCAATTTTTTTTTATAGTCCTTACTCATTGTTTACTATCGTGATGCTATGATTGACCCGCAACCATCACATGGTACAGGGTACTGTGATTGGCACATGTACCATGTGATCACTGGTGACCAATCGCACACAATGGATTGTTTACTGTCACATGTGATCACACAGTGATCATGTGGTACCTGGGCCACTCACAGCAGCCAAATACTGAGCATTACAATCCTCTGTGTCTGGTGACATAGTGGTTGCAGCGCCCTGAGCTGTATGCCCCAGGGGAGGTGCGCATGGACAGTGAGACAAATGAACGAGTCGCAGTGCCTAGACGAGCCACCCACTAGTAGTAAATGTAGGAAGGCGGTTAATTGGACTCCAGGTGTGCAAACAGACTCCAGGAAAACCTAGCAGAGGAACGAGGCAGTGGACAGAAATGAGACTTGCTGCTCTGGATTAGGGAACGTTTACACTATAGAGGGATATGCTTTGTTCATATTTCACATTAGAGGTTTACAACCACTTTAACAGGTTTCATATTTTTTGAGCTTTTTAGGAAGGCAGATGTCTGTTCCATTTAGGTATAAATTAGCCCCCTAATACAATTGTTAGAGATCCTGTAGCTACTGTTGGTACTTGATCTTTATGCTCAAGGATTAGGAGCAAATATACTTGTTAATCCAGTTTAAAAAAATGTCAGCAACTCTGAAGGGAGATTGTGTTCCAGGGAAGAAAAAGCTTTTGTATTGCATAATTGGATTAAAATAAGATATCTGTAACTGCATATAGGCAACTATAGAAGGATGCTTTCTTTATTGGGTTTCATTTCTTTAGCTTGGTTCATTGTGTCTCTGATGACCTGCTTGTCATGGACATGCTCTAGTATTGAAATTTTATAATGGTGAAAAGTCTTATCTGAAGCCTTTTTTCTTACATTTTTATAATCTAAATGAACTTGGCCATAGGTTTATAGAAGAGAAGTGGAAGAAAATGGCATAGTCCTTGACCCATTAAAAGCCACCCATTCTGTGAAAGGCGTTACCGGGCACGAAGTCTGCCAACACTTCTGGAATGTTGAAGTGCGAAATGACTGGGAAAGTAAGCAGTTTCCTAATGGGGTTTTTTTTTTTTTTCTATATTTTTTTTTTTTCTCTCCCTAGTTATGCAAATATTCACATTGTTTGTTTTTCAACAGCTACTATTGAAAACTTCCATGTGGTTGAGAAATTATCTCTCAACTCGCTCATCGTCTATCAGACGCACAAGGTATGATTATTGCACTGTACGCTGTCTACTCTCCAATGCCTACTTACATTTGTCCCAATTTAATGACTGCTTGTGATTGCAGAGGGTGTGGCCGGCTTCCCAGCGGGACGTCTTGTATTTATCTGCTATCAGAATGATTCCAGCTGCTAGTGAGAATGAAACGGATACTTGGATTGTGTGCAATTTCTCTGTAGACCATGACAATGCTCCGGTGAGTAAACTGGTTGTGAGAATACTGGTGGCTAAGCAGGTGTCTATTGGGGGAGGAGTATTCATTTTTATACAATTTTATAATTCCATAGTGGATCTGGCATTTGTTGGCAATGACACCGTCCTAATCGGTGCGACGCCGCATTTGCGGTGCTGCACCGATTTCAAAAAGTAGTTCCTGTACTACTTTTTGTGATTTCGGGCTGCGATTTACATTGACATCTGTGCAGAAACCTGCACAGATGTCTCTTAAATCGCGGCTGAAATCGGGACTGCCAGCAGGAGTGAAATCGTGTGAGTTCAGCTGTACTCCCACGGCTTCACTCCCGCAGCCCAGTGTGAACCTGGGCTAAAGTGTATCTAATGCCAAAACCATTTTTTTTTTTTACATCGACTAGGGAATAGTTCCGGCTGAACACCAGGCAGATATAGAAGATGTTGCTTGCATTTAAAAGTGGTTACAGAGCTACATTTATCTGCAAGTACATTTCTGGGACCTGTTGTATACAGTTGGGTCCATATATATATTTGGACTCGGGCACTATTTTCTCTGTATGCCACCAGAATAACATTTAAAACTAAACCATCCAAATGAATTTGAAGTACAGACTTTCAGCTTTAATTCAAGGGGGTTGAACATATTAAATACAAATATATATTTTTTTAAAACGGCAACCATTTTTATACAGTCCCTCCATTTTCCTGGGGCTTAAATGTAATTGGACAAATATCATGTTTTTTTATTTTTGTTGAGAATCCTTTACTGGCAATGACTGCCTGAAGTCTGTAACCCATAGACATTACCAAACTGGGATTCTTCCTTCCTGATGCTTTGCCAGGCTCTAACTGCAGCTGTCTTCAGTTGTTCTTATGGGTCTTTCTGCCTTTAATTTTGCCTTCAGCAAGTAAAATGCATGCTCAATTGGGTTGAGATCAGGTGATTGCCTCGGCCATTGCAGAATATTCCAATTTTTTTCCCTTCAAAGGCTCCTGGGTTGCTTTTTCAGTGTGTTTTGCATCATTGTCCATTTGTACTGTGAAGTGGCGTCAATCGACTTATACTGCCAGCGCAGATTCAGACAAATGCAGCAATCTCTAAACACTGCAGAATTTATCCAGCTGCTTCAGTATTCTGTCACTCAATGACCCAGTGCCACTGCAAGCCTTGCATGCCCATGCCATCACACTGCCTCCACCATGTTTTTATAGATGACGTGTGCTTTGGATCATGCCTTCCAAGCCTTCGCCACACTTAGACCCCCCCCCCCCGTCATTCTGGTACAAAATATTGAAACTGTCCCAAGAATGATTTTCCAGAACTGTTCTGGCTTTTTTAGATGTTTTTTTGGCAAAGTCTAATCTGGCTTTTCTATTCAGGCTTGTGAATGCTTTGTACCTTGTGGTGGTCCCTCTGTATTTTCTCACGTGAAGTCTTCTTTTGATTGTAGACTTTGACAATGATACGCCCACCTCCTAAAGTGTGTCCTTCACTTGTCTGGATGTTGTGAATGGGTTTTCCTTTACCACGGGATCCTGCGATCATCCACTACTGTTGTCTTCAGTCGGCGTCCAGGCTTTTCTTTTTTTCTTTCAAAATGTACAAAAGTGTTTATTTGGCCACTCCTAATGTTACAGATTTGTTTTGGAAGTCTTGCAATGACATGTTCAATTGCACGGACAACTCCTTTGACCGCATGATGTAGGTTCAAAGCAATAGATTCCAAATGCCACACTAAGAGTGCTTTCACACTCACAGCGCCTGAGTGTTGGCAGTAAAGCGCCGCCATTTTTATCTTTATATTTACCATCTTTGCGGCCGCTAGAGGTGTGCTTTTAGCTGCAGCTAGCTGCTGAAAAGGGGTTCAGCTGCACTTTCCCAGTGGCTTAGCGACAATGCTTATTGATTTCAATCGCCACATGGACGTTTTAGAAACTAAAGCACTGCAAAGAAGCTGCTGGCAGGACTTTTCTTGACGCCCTGCCAGCGCAGCTCCCCAGTGGGGATTCACACTGGGATTGCAGCTGAAGCTTTTTTCAGGCGCTTTAACAGGTGCTATTTTTAGTGCTAAAGCGATTTGAAAAACTCCTACAGTGTGAAAGGGGTCTTGGAATCAACTCCAGACCTCATTACCTGCTTAATTGATGATGAAAAAACAAAGGAGTGGCCCACACCTGGCCATGCAAAGGCTTTGGTTCTACGGCGGCAGGTCGGCTCTCCTGGGCGAGAGCCCGTAGCTCTACGTTGGGACTTTCGCGGCCGCGCCGCCCCGCTCGCCCCCGAGTCCCGCACGTGTGCCCGGCGGGCGCGATCGCCGCCGGGCACGCACGCACGCGTGCTCGTTCGTTACAGAGCGGGGAACGAGAGCTGTGAGTGTAAACACACAGCGCTCGTTCCTGTCAGCGGGGGAAACGCTGATTTTCTGTCCATAAAATGTATGAACGGAAGATCAGTGATTCCCCCTAGTGAGTCCACCCCCCCCCCCCCCCCATACAGTTAGAACACAAATAGGAACACACTTAACCCCTTCCCCGCCCTTTAGTGTTAACCCCTTTACTGCCAATGGCATTTTTATAGCATTGATCGCTATAAAAATGCCAATGGTCTCAAAAGTGTCCGATGTGTCCACCATAATATCGCAGTACCGAAAAAAAACACTGATCGCCGCCATTACTAGTAAAAAAAAAAATTAATAAAAATGCCATAAAACTACCCCCTTTTTTGTAAACACTATAAATTTTGCGCAAACCAATCAAACGCTAATTGCGATATTTTTCGTAAAAAAAAAAAAAAAAAAAAAAAAAATGTAGAAGAATACGTATCGGCCTAAACTGAGGAAAAAAAATGTTTTTTTATATCTTTTTTGGGGATATTTATGATGGCAAAATGTAAAAAATATTGCATTTTTTTCAAAATAGTCGCTCTATTTTTGTTTATAGCGCAAAAAATAAAAACCGCAGAGATGATCAAATACCACCAAAAGAAAGCTCTATTTGTGGGAAAAAAAGAACTACAGCTTGAATATTTTTGGTACATACCTGAGAAAGTTTAAAATTGTGCCTGTGTACAAATATATTTGTACACATCTGTAGCTTTCAGTGCCACTCAAAGTAGAGGTGGAAATATATTCCAGTGTCCCAGAGCATGGGCTGCTGTCTTATCCTGATGCCAATCCAGAGAGCTTGTAAATGTAGCGTGTAAAGCACAGGTGTCAAACACAAGGCTAGCAAGCCGAATCCGGCCCACCAGGCCCTTTCGTGTGGCCCTCGCACCACTCCTGCAGCTGCAGCCCTCCTCTGGTACTCTGATTTAAAGCAATGCATCCAGCTTCTTCCCAGCAGCAGCATAAGGAAAGGTGGGTGCACTGTGATGTAAGGCAGAGTAGGGGACTCGACTTCTAAAGGTGGGGTGGCTCTTAACATCTAATGTAAAGGGAGGGGATGCGCTGGACATCTAATCTTACAGATACACCCCTGATGTAAAGGATCGTCATGGCTAAAGCAGGCCATAGACGAGTGAGTGAAAAACTTATATAGCGCTGCACATGCGAACTGAATCACCTCTGGACGAGTCACCTCTGGACGAGTCAAAACCAAACAAATTCTTGGTCATTCATTATTCGTATCACTAGTGTGGAAGTTGACACACACTATTTTTGTGTCGCAATCAAAGTACCTGATCAACATGCTGGATTTTGTTTCGAAACATGAAACCAATGATGCTACAATCGTATGTACCATTTTTGTTTTTAAATCGACGTTTGGTTTTCGACTAGTCTATGGCTGCCTAAGCCCCAGTGGGCAGGGCAAATGCATAAAGGTGTGGGGTCTGCTGGAGACATGTAGGCTGAAGTAGCTCCTTATTTGTTCACCTGGGCTGGGCTGGTCAGGAGTAGCGGGGATCTTCCTCTTTACATTTACTATCACTATGCAAGTAAATTAGTTTGGCTTGGTAAGAGCTGTTTGTATTCCTTGTACAGCCGAGCTCAAAGAGGGGAATGGAGAAGCAGCAGAAGGTGCATTCAAGTCGGCAGCTTCTCCCTTTTTACAGTTCAGTTACAGGATGAGAAGGAGACCTGTAACTTGATAAACTGCATCAAAAAAAGTGCCCTCCACTCCATCCCTCGGTGGAATGGGAGAATTACTGCCACTTTTGTGGACTAGATGCAAATGGAAGAAAGAGAAAATCTCTACAAAATTAAGAATCCCCTTGTCAGAACAAGTAAACCCACTGGAAGATTTCCTTTCCATTCTTGCGACGTTTTGTATTACCCCTATTTTTAGTTCTAGTAAAAGTGGTCAACAGGCTATGTAGAGTAAGTTAAAGCATTTGTTACCCCAGCATTTCATATGCTTCATATATGTGCCTGCTGTACTTGTACGAGGAAGTATCCTGTACTTTGTATTCCTTTTTTTTGTGTGAAATCCTGCCAATTCTTTTGCTTTCCTATTGAAAACTGACCACACTAAGCAGAAGAGCACCGCATGGTCAGTTCTCTAGCTGTGCTGGGAATTGGGCCTGCTCTCAGACTTTTCCTGACACACCGCTCCTGAGCAACCTTTCACTGAGAAACTTGGGTGTACTGTTGCTTCTCCTCCTCTTCCCAACCCTTATGTAGCTGAAGAAATGTGATCACTTCTAAAAAGGGGGGTAAAAGATGCTTTTTTTTTTCTCCAATTTTAACCCTTTTCCTGCCAGGTCCATACATCCCACGGGCCTAACGGCAGGTGTTATTTATTGCGCACAATCTTGTGGCTGCAGCCACAACCAGGATTGTGTGTGAAACTGGCAGGCAGACTACTGCCTGTCCAGGTGATAAGTTGTGAGGCTCCTGTGCCTCCCGATTGCTTCCCTGCCGCTGTGCTTACCGTGCTCCGCTTGCCAATCGACGGGCCTGGGATCTCCGTGGAGGGTAGAGTGGAAGGACAAGTGGACACAAGTCCACTCTCCTTGTGAAGCAACGTCTCTGAAGTCACTTCTGCAATCTGCATTGCAGACGGTAATAAAAAATATGCCTATAAAACCCACCCCCCAAAAAATATTTTTAGGCGCCCCCACATATACACACGAGTGTAAACGCATGTGTCGGGGCACCTATGCGTGAAAACCTCGCTTGCGATACACGTTTCAGTATGCCGGAATAAGAACAATAATTCTAACACGAGACCTCCTCCGTAACACTTGACTGATGCCTAAAAGTTTTTTTTTTTTGAAGGGTCGCCTATAGAAATGTGTAGGGTACTGATGCTTGTCGCCATTTCACGGACACACAAAAATGTAAGGTTTAGCATGTAGGGTATCTATTTTTCTTTCTCGTACATCACGGGACACAGAGCGGCATATTCATTACTATATGGGTTATATGGAGTACCTTCAGGTGTGGACACTGGCAATCTCAAACAGGAAGTCCCCTCCCTATATAACCCCCTCCCCTAGAGGGAGTCCCTCAGTTTTTTCGCCAGTGTCTTAGGTGTTGGTCACGGAATAGCTTTGCTCCACATCCTTGGGATTAAGGGCGGGCTAACCGGATCTGTCCAAGGAGCCTCAGTGCCAAAGTGGACAGTACCCGGGCCCCAAGCCGTGGGGTTTTGCCTATAATGCTCCTCTTTGGAGGGCTGGACCCTGGGCCCAGGACTTGGAGTTTGTAAAAACCATAAGTTCCTGCTTGCCAGGGTGCTATATAGGTCCAGGACAGTGGGTACCTTCATAGGACCCCAGGGCCTGAAGGTCTACTACGCTACCCACGGAGATGGGAGAAGATTGGATCAGTTTGCTGGACAAACATCCTGCTGCATGGAGCAGGTAAGGGGGAGCCTGCGGGACTTGGTTCGACAGCAGGCTCTCCGGGGTAACCTAAAAGGGGGGATAGCCTAAGTATGCTCTGCATGGGCAACCTTGTTCACTATGTCTGAGAGAGACAGGATGACACCCTTTCTCCCCCATCACTAGGTTCCCCTGTCTAAAAATGTGTTGCTAGCTAAACCTGCTGTTTTCTTCCTAGGGCTAGTAAGGATCCCTAGGGGCCTTTGGAGAGTCCTACCTGGCCGGGGGTTTGAATCTGCCGCCTGTTTCTGCGTTCCTGGATCTCCAGCAGCGCGGCTCCTCCATGTTCCTCCTGTTTCCGGCATACGCGCGCGCGCGCACGTCTTATAGACTTTTTTTGCGCCGTTCAGACAGGAGGGTGGGGGGGGGGGCGTGCCTGCGGCGTCATACAGGAGGCGTGCCTTTGTGCTGTTATAGACAGCAGGCATTGTCAGTGCTCAGTCTGAGGCTGATTTTCAGAAGGAGAGGACGCAGAGCGGCAGAACAGTGACTCCCGGTGGCGGAAGAGGGGTAGTACATGCTGGACTTTGTTCCAATGCCTTTTTTGTTAAGCCAAAAAATTCCCCTTTTTGCAGCAGGTTGGAGGCTGGCAAACTAAGTTTGGGGTCACTGTATGTTGTAAAAAGAAAATATATAATATATATTTAAAAAAAAAAAAAAAAAGCATACGGGATCCCATCAGTTTTTGGGCATTGGTGATCTATTGTCCCCTAAACTCTGGTTTTGTACTCCTGCCCACTACAGTCTGTTGTGTGGACGGAGTCCCTCGATTTTGTATTATGGCTTCCAAAGGTTCGGGGTCAAAGGGTACAAAAAAGACCAAAAAACAAAAGGGTTCCCTTTCTGATTCTGATGATATGCCGATACTTTCCCCGCAACTTATTAACATAAAAAGCGCCTTGGATGAGCCATTAGGGGGATCTGGTGCGGAGGCTGGCCCAGATCAGCCCAGCCCTGTGTTTATCACAGAGGAGATGCTAGCCGTATCCCTAGGGGGGCTAGAAGAGAGAATAGCAGCATTGATCGCTAGAGCTATTCCTGGTAAGAAACGGGTTAGATCCCCATCACCAAGAGGTGTATCCTCAGATGCTGAGATTCTCTCTCCGGAGGAATTGGAATCACAGGAGGATCAACTAGACCTGAACCAAGAGGGTTCAGGGATTGAGGGGTCTGCCTCGGAGGAACCATTTTCAGACTCCCAGACAGAAAGACTGTGGGTACAGTCTTTGACGGACATGGTCCGCTCGGCATTTAGTTTACCATTGCCAGAGCCTCAGGTTCCTCCGGTATCCTCTCTGGGCTCTTTGAAAGCTCCGTTAAGCAACGCAGTTTTTCCAGTCCATCCTCTTTTGGAGGAATTGATCTTTCGGGATTGGGTACGGCCGGACAGGATTTTTCTGCCACCGAAAAGATTTGCGGTCATTTACCCCATGGGGGAAAAATTCTCCAAGAGGTGGAGGCTCCCAGTAGTGGATGCAGCCATCTCATGTGTGAATAAATCACTAACTTGCCCGGTGGAAAACATACGTATGTTTAAAGATCCGGTTGATAAAAGGTTAGAGACACTTTTAAAAGCATCCTTTGCTACGGCAGGAGCAGTGGTGCAGCCAGCGGTGGCTACGATTGGTGTTTGTCAGGCGTTAAAAGACCAGACAAAGGAAAGGTTAAAGGACATGCCTACCCAACAAGCAGAAGAGTTTTCTGACATTCCCAGAGCTCTGTGGTTTGCGGTAGATGCTATAAAGGATTCCATCCAGCAGGCCTCTCGTTTATCACTATTTTTGGTGCACATGAGAAGGCTCTTATGGTTGAAGAACTGGGCGGCGGAGCCCCCATGCAAAAAGCTTCTGGCAGGGTTTCCCTTCCATGGAGGACGACTCTTCGGAGAGGATCTGGATAAATATATTCAGACTATTTCAAGTGGCAAGAGTACCCTTTTACCGGTCAAAAAGACATTCCGGGGTCCTACATTTAGAAGGCAGCTCTTTCCTGTCTCGGGGCCCTCAAATTCCAGGCAGTATCGACGGCCGCCTGCACGATCCAACGTTAACAGTAGATCGCAGGGACAGGCCCCTGGGGGTAAGAGGCCATGGTATCGCAAGCCGACAAAGACAGCCCCTAAGTCTGCCTTATGAAGGGGCGCCCCCACTCTCGCGGGTGGGGGGAAGGCTTCGTTTCTTCTCAGAAGTTTGGGAAGCCAAGATCCCCGACAAATGGGTCCGGGCATCTGTAACCACAGGCTACAGACTGGAGTTTCTAAGGTGTCCTCCGCCTCATTTTCAAGAATCAAGGCTACCAAAGGATCCAGCAAGGAAGGCCTCATTGCTGGCAGCTTTGGATCACCTGCCTTGCCAGGACGTAATAATAGAGGTGCCAGCCCAAGAGCAAGGGCTAGGTTTCTATTCCAATCTCTTTGTCATACCAAAGCCCAACGGCGATGTCAGGCCAATCTTGGACCTAAAGAGGTTAAGCGGTTACCTAAGGGTTCGTTCCTTCCGGATGGAATCCATCCGGTCAGCAGCCGCCGCGCTTCAGAGGGACGATTTTCTGGCCTCCATAGACGTAAAGGATGCTTACCTTCATGTACCAATCTTTCAGTCGCATCAAAGACTTTTACGCTTCGCGGTGGGGCAGCAGGGCGCTCCCCTTCGGGCTGGCCACGGCCCCCCGGGTATTCACGAAGATCCTAGCCCCAGTTCTGGCCAATTTAAGGATCCAAGGGGTCACAGTCCTAGCATACTTGGACGACCTTTTAATCATAGATCACTCACGACCGGGTCTGCAAAAGGCAGTAAACCTCACGGTTCGGTACCTCGAAGAATTCAGCAGGGTCCTAAAACCGGGGAAAGTCAGCGTTCCAGCCTACAAAGCAGTTGGAATACCTCGGCATGAGGTTAGACACAGAACAGCAAAGAGTGGTCCTGCCCCTGGTAAAGATCGAGGCTATCAAGGGATTGGTTCAGTTGGTTCTAAACAAGAAAAAACCAACTATTCGCCTGTGTATGCGATTACTAGGCAAGCTAGTGGCCACGTTCGAGGCAGTACCATACGCTCAGATCCACACTCGCGTCCTACAGGCAGCCATTCTAGCAGCCTGGGGCAAGAGGGCACATGCCTTAGAGTCCCCTTTGACGCTATCATCAAGGGTCCGACAAAGCCTGGCCTGGTGGTTGAACCCCCAGAATCTTCTAAAGGGAAAAATCCTTCAGCCCTGTTGTCTGGAAGGTAGTTACCACAGACGCCAGCCTGGCAGGCTGGGGGGGCGGTCTTCGAGGGGTCCTCTCGCCAGGGAACTGGGGTGAAAGCAGAGAGGCAGCTCCCCATCAATATCTGGGAGATCAGAGCTGCTCGCCTAGCCCTTCTGGCATGGACCTCCAGATTAAAGGGGTTCCCGGTGAGAATCCAGTCAGACAATGCCACGGCGGTGGCATACATAAACCACCAAGGGGGAACCAGGAGTCAGGCCGCTCAAGAGCTTGATTTTTCAGTGGGCAGAGGTTCATGTACCCTGCATTTCGGCGATATTCATTCCCGGAGTAGACAACCTGCAGGCATACTTCTTAAAGTCGCCAGAGTCGGTTGCCAGGGGAGTGGTCTCGGCATCCCCAGGTCTTTCAGACAATCTGCCAGTGGTGGGGAATGCCGGACGTAGATATAATGGCATCCAGGTTCAACAAGAAACTAGACAGGTTCGTGTCTCGAGCGAGGGATCCTATGGCCTGCGGAACCGATGCGTTGGTTTGCTCTTGGCATCAATTCAAACTTCTATATGCATTCCCTCCGCTACAGTTACTTCCTCGCCTGTTGCGCAAGATCAGAGTGGAGCACAAGCCAGTCATTCTAGTAGCTCCGGCTTGGCCCCGGAGGACTTGGTACTCACTAGTCCTGAAGATGGCAGTGGGAGACCCTTGGACTCTTCCTCTACAACCAGACCTACTCTCACAAGGCCCGATCCTCCACCCTACATTACAGCGTCTAAATTTGACGGCCTGGAGGCTGAATCCCTGATTCTCAGGGGTAGAGGTCTGTCTAGGCAGGTAATTCCTACCCTGATTAGGGCTAGAAAGCCGGTCTCCAGGGTGATTTATTACAGAGTGTGGAGGAACTACGTAGGCTGGTGTGAATCCAAAAGATGGAATTCCCGTAAATATACTATTGATAGGGTGTTAAGTTTTCTCCAGCTAGGAGTGGATAAAGGCCTGGCACTAAGCACAATCAAGGGACAGATCTCAGCTCTGTCAGTGTGGTTTCAGAGGCCGCTGGCCACCCACTCGCTGGTAAAGACCTTCTTACAGGGGGTCTTGCGTATTAATCCTCCTGTCAAGTCACCACTTTGTCCATGGGACTTAAATCTTGTTCTGTCATCCCTACAGAAACAACCCCTTGAGCCGTTGGCTGAGGTACCTTGATTTTACTGACTAGAAAGTCGGTATTTCTGATCACCATAGTCTCGGCCAGGAGAGTATCGGAATTGGCAGCCTTATCTTGTAAGGAACCATATCTCATTTTGCATAAGGATAGGGCGGGTTCCGTCCTCATCCTTCCTTTCTACCAAAGGTTATATCCAGTTTCCACCTGAACCAGGATGTGGTACTTCCATCCTTCCAAAACCCACCTCTAGAAAGGAGGGGTTGCTGCATACGTTGGATATTGTCAGGGCCATAAAGGCCTATCTTAAAGCTACAGAGAAGGTTCGGAAAAAAGATGTGGTGTTCGTTTTACCGGAAGGACCCAAGATGGGTCAGGCAGCTGCTTGATCCACCATCGCAAGATGGATTAAACAATTAATTGTTCGGGCCTGCGGTTTGAAGAGGTTGCCTCCTCCTTGGTCGGTAAAAGGGCCCATTCTACCAGGGCCATGGGCACCTCCTGGGCAGCACATCATCAGATCTCTATGGCTCGAATATGCAAGGCAGCAACGTGGTCATCAGTCCACACGTTTACAAAATTTTATCAATTGGACGTAAGAAGGAATGCGGATACAGCCTTTGGGCAGTCAGTACTACAGGCCGCGATTCAAGCTCCTCAGGATCTGAGGGGGCTCCCTTGATTTGATTTGAGATTCACATTTCTCGTTTAAGTTGGATTTACTAGTATCTGAGTATACCTCTAAAATTAAATCCTTCTTTGGAAGATGTCTCCCTCCCCTCATTAAAGCATTGCTTTCGGACATCCCATATAGTAATGAATATGCCGCTCTGTGTCCCGTGATGTACGAGAAAGAAAAAGGGATTTTTAAATACAGCTTACCTGTAAAATCCTTTTCTTGGAGTACATCACGGGACACAGAGCTCCCACCCCTCTTTTGGGTGACCATTTTGGGAGGCATACTGCTTGCTACAAAACTGAGGGACTCCCTCTAGGGGAGGGGGTTATATAGGGAGGGGACTTCCTGTTTGAGATTGCCAGTGTCCACACCTGAAGGTACTCCATATAACCCACATAGTAATGAATATGCCGCTCTGTGTCCCGTGATGTACTCCAAGAAAAGGATTTTACAGGTAAGCTGTATTTAAAAATCCCTTTATTCAGTGCAACATCGTCTTTTATATCTGTCCAAAAATTTGGCTAATTAATTGTTTGCTCTAAAATTCACGCTGGTGTTTTTTTTTTTTTTTTTTTTTTTGTTTTCCTAGACATTTGGAGGCTGACAAATTGCAGAACTACCACTATTTTCACATATTGTGTGACATTAATTGCAACTACCACCATTTTATTCTCTAGGGCAGTGATGGCGAACCTCGGCACTCCAGATGTTTTGGAACTACATTTCCCATGATGCTCATGCACTCTGCAGTGTAGTGGAGCATCATGGGAAATGTAGTTCCAAAACATCTGGGGTGCCAAGGTTCGCCATCACTGCTTTAGGGTGTCTGCTTTCAGAAAATATATATTTGTGAGTTTTGTGCAATCTTCAGGCCCGAAATGTGTTTTGAGTTTTTTGCAAAAAAAGTCTCTGGCAGCGACAGGGTTAAACTGGATGCGCTGTTTTACAAGGTGATTGTTTTACGATCACTACAATCTCATCGGTGTCTCAGAACGGTAAAAACCTGACAGATTTTCTTGACCTTCCCCACTATCAAGCCAAAGCTTGAAGTGGTTAAAAATCCTTACATTCTAGTGAAGTCTCGGGTGATAAAGCTGAAACAAATCATCCTGCATAAGTTGTACATGTTTATCTGCAGCACTCTCTCCTAAAACGCATCTCTCTGCTCTGAAAAGGAAGGGATAGGGTTCTGAAGTCTGATATGGCAGCTCTTAGTGAGGAGAGCTCTAGTCCCTGATTAGAGGAGAGTGACACACCCACCTCACAGTAAATGGGAACATGCACAGCATTGGCTGTCAATTACAGGCTGTGTGCTAGAGCGCTCCTTCCCTGTCACCAATTATCTGCAAAAACTGTCAGAAGGTGACGCATGCTGATAACAGAGGCTTGGGGGCAACAAATAGAAATCACTTAGCGCTTTGGATAGAGACAAGTACACAGTATAGGATGTGTTTTTGGGTAGGTACAATATTTGGTTATATCAGACCAAGCAAGATAAAAAGCCATGAAAAATGAATACAAGTAATGACTCGTGTATGTATAACAGTGTATGTGTAACAGCTACCTCTAGTTACATTTAGCTGGATTTGTACTATAATGTTGAAGCTTATTTGAGGATAACTGTCGCAGCACTGTCTGCTTCCCTCCCTCTTCGCCTGCTGCAGGGGATCATTTCATAATGGAGAGCGGGGGAAGAGTCTGGTAAATGCCATACAGCAGGCCCTTCCTTTTCCCCTGGTCACTCGCTTTGTTCATTCATAACTGAAAAATTAACTGTTTATTATGCTTTAGTTTGTAAATGAACATTTACAGCACAGAGCACTTCCCATTCATTCACTGTCCAGTGCAGCTGAGGCTGCAGATAAAAGGGACTGTGGAATCTGTCCTCAGTGAGGCATCGGGGGTCTGTGTAGACCCCTGATATTTCACCAAAACCCCTCAAATTGTGAAAAATATGCAACGATTGTATAACCTGACATTGTCGACTGCCTGTTGGATGCAGTTCCATGCTCTATTTGGTCTTGCTAGTTAAAGGCGTTGGAAAGGTCCTTCTTCACTTACCTCATCCTTCCATTTTGCTTTTAAATGTCCTTATTTCTTCTGAGAAATCCTCACTTCCTGTTCTGTCTGTAACTCCACACAGTAATGCAAGGCTTTCTCCCTGGTGTGAAGTGTCATGCTAGTACCCCCTCCCTTGGACTACAGGAGAGTCGGGACGTTGCAGATGGAGAAAGAGGCTGTGTGTTAGTGTGCGTCCTGACTCTCCGGTAGTCAGAGAGGGGGCGAGCACGACACTCCACACCAGGGAGAAAGCCTTGCATTACTGTGTGTAGTTACAGACAGAAGAACAGGAAGTGAGGATTTCTCATAAGAAATAAGGACATTTAAAAGCAAAATGCAAGGATGAGGTAAGTGAATGACTGCACTAAGATAAAGGAAGCTATTTAGGAAAAAAAAAATTGTACCTTTACAACCCCTTTAATTTCTTTTAAACAAATGGTCACTGAACCCTGGTGATATTTGGGCTTTTTAATGTTAAAGTAGATCTCCACCCCTCAAAGGTTGCCTACCCCTGCTCTAATCTATAGCACTGCAGTTTTCAACTCTGTGTGGGATCCAGCTCTGCCCTCACCACTGTGGGACACTTGCATTACTGAGTACTCCAGTGTATGTTGCTGTGTGTTGTGTCCACCTGAAGTGAAAATATGAAGTTGCCTTTCTTTTGCATATCTTAAAGGAGTTGTAAAGGAAAAAATCTTTTTTTGCCTAAAATGAATGTCTGCAAGGTAGACAGACAGAATAGTGTAATGATTCTGTTAACAAACAAGTAAATACCTATTAAATTCCTTCATCTATATCACCTCCGGCGTTCTAGTTTCTGTTCTCTCATTCACTTCCTGGTTTGCATCACGTGTTCATGTAAGAACTACATTTCCCAGTATGCATTGCGGCACGCCCAGTAATTCACACCTCCTTGAAGTCTCTAACACGTAGAGAGCATCCTGCCACACAGATGTAGTACCCAGGAGGGGGGCGAGCACGTTACTGACCACCGCAGTAAAGTCTCCCTTCACGGTGGTCAGTAAAATCAGACAAGCAGGAAGTGAACAGAGAAGAAATGGAGAAACTTCTGAGCAAAAACAAACAATGAGGAAGTGAAAAGAGGAATGTCTGCAGGTATAGAATGCTTATTATGAAAAAAAATCTTTTACAACCCTTTAAGTTAGACTTGAGAAACCCCTTCTATCAACTTTTTATTCAGTGAATGGGTTGCTTTTGGCCTGTTGCTTGTTAGCCAAATTACATGTGTGTTTTCTATTTTAGCTCAATAACAGGTGTGTCCGTGCCAAAATCAACATTGCCATGATCTGTCAAACACTAGTCAGTCCACCAGAAGGCAACAAAGATATCAGTAGAGACAACATTCAATGCAAGATTACATATGTTGCAAATGGTAAGACAATTTTCTTGTGTTCTAGCACTTTACAAGGTAATCAAAGCCTGCTGAATAGGACAGCCAGTTCTAAATACTTTGACACATTTACAACCCCTTGCCCTCCAAAATTGTGGGTGGCTTTCTCGTCTTTGTGTTTTAACATCTTAACCAACTGCCACCCACCCACAGGGGGGGGGGGGGGAATTTGATCCCCTGCTGATTTTGGACGTTTGCCCACTGTCAAAAGTGATCAATCTATAATTTTAATGGTGGGTTTACAGTGAGACAGAATAACAAAAATATTAAGAAAAACACATTTTTATTTATTTTTTTAGAAATTGATTTGCATTTTAATGAGTGAAAAGTATTTGACCCCTTCGCAAAACATGACTTGGTGGCAAAACCCTTGTTGGCAATCGGAGGTCAGATGTTTCTTGTAGTTGGCCACCAGGTTTCACACATCTCAGGAGGGATTTTGTCCCATTCTTTACAGATCTTCTCATTAAGGTTTCTAAGATGACGTTTGGTAACTCGGACATTCTATCTATCTATCTATCTATCTATCTATCTATCTATCTATCTATCTATCTATCTAGTGTGTATTTTATCAGTCCCGCCACTGACTGATAAAAAGTGATCTTGTGGTGGACATGAGTACCGGGTTGTGTAATCTACTGACCTGCTTTCTCTTTCAGTGAATCCTGGAGGATGGGCCCCTGCATCAGTTCTAAGAGCAGTGGCCAAGCGTGAATACCCCAAATTTCTTAAAAGGTTTACTACGTACGTGCAGGAGAAAACCTCAGGCAAACCAATTATTTTCTAATATTTGCCAGGTGAGAATAGAATCTGGTTTTATTCACCTATTTGATTTATAAATCGAATAAAGATCATTTTGATCATTCTGGAGGAGGGGCATAAAGTGCTTCTTCCTTACTCTGAGTGCACTATAAGGTGGAAAAGATTTGGCAGAAAATGCACATCATATTTTTCTTAAATTTGCATTGAATGTAAAAATGCGCAGGTTGGCCAATATATAGAAAGTGGATTAGATGCTGCAATATCGCTACTGTTTAAGTGAGATTACAGATGTGGGGAAGTGCTTTGTTTTCAATAAATCAGACTAATGGACCTGAAATTGAAAAGAAGAGAAACGCAAATGTATAGCATGGAAAAGCAGGAAGTGGGATATGTTTGTGTAATAAGCGAATATGACTGCCCCCATGTACTTTTGACATAGAAGCAAGGATTTCAAAATGTTAATGGACACTTAACGGCTTATTCACATAAAGCGTAATGCTTTTATGTGTATATTAAAAAAAAACCTGCAGTACTAATTCTTGGAAGTGATCACCCCCCCCCCCCCCCCCCACAATGCAAAGCAATAGTAAGTATTGTAGCAGAATTTTGCGGGGTGGGGGAAGATAGACTGGAAAGACGTAATACAAGCTGTACTACGGAGTCAATGCTTACACTATAATCCTATGGCCCAGTTGGAATCAGGATTATTTGCCCACATCGGAACTAGTCCAACAATGATACTCATGAATAAAGTGTGGCAGGAAATGAGACGAATAATGCAATATGAAGGGGTGTCAGAGTTCTCATTGATATGGGGGAATAGGCACTATGAGGAACTACGTGAACTAGAAGGGTTTGAATATTGGCGTTCTAAAGGAATAGAATATATTTTGCAGTTATTGTCACAAAATATTATACAGTCCTTTCAGGAGATACAGGAGGTATATAATCTGCCGCATAATAACTTTTATAAATACTTGCAACTACGACATGGGTTTACTTTCAGTTTAAAGGAAGTGGCCATGTATATAATACCAATGCTATTGGTATCTCTATTAGCGGGGGGGGGGATGGGTTCAATCTTGTTAGTATATAAGCAACTTATGGTGAATTATCAAGACATTATGGATAACCCAGGTAGAAAGGGATGGGAGATAGATCTGGGGGTTATATTGGAAGAGGAATGGCAAAGTATGCTGAAGAGTGTCCCGTTGGTATCACTATCATCTACACAATGCCTATCACAATTAGTAGTAGGTACCTGTCAAAACTAGGCCCCTCCCCCTCCCAAAACGACATGCCAAATTAGGGAGGGGAGGAGGACTTGAAGCAGAACCTTTTGAACACTTTAAGCTGCTCTTTTCTTTTGAACATATTTGCATTCTTTTCACTCCCCTTTTGTTGTGTCACATTGGTGGGAGGGAAGAGAAATATTAGGGGACCATGGATGGCCTAGGTTTGGTGAGCATAACCTAATCCCCTTCCTTCATTTGAAGTTTTGGTGACGGAGAGAGAATCCTTTGACACTTCACAGATCATGTTTATTTTTATTTCCAGAAAGAAGAGTAGAGTCAGTAAGAACATTCCACATTGGACAAGATGGTAAAATACACCTCAAGATGGAACTCTGGATCTTTTGCCTTTCCCCATGATGAAAGCATTGTCCTGAGGACAGCCAGTGTATTACAAGACTGAACACTAACCATCTCCTGCTAGGCCGGCCGCCTTATAGAATTTCTATGTAAATTATAACCACGTACTCAAGTACATGTTTGTCTTCGTTCTTCTCCTTTTCTGTTTTGCTTGCTTGCTTTGGAGGGTCATGGAAAATGATTTGGCTAAGGATTGAGGCTTTAAATTTCTACAACCGGAAACTGTGTACATACCAGAGGCCTGTAAACCCAACAAAGCCATAATGTCTTGTGTTTATGCCAACAGCTGAGCAACTAAACACATGGGGTGTTTTTAAGGTTGATAGAAAACAATGCTTGGAAGATGAGGGGGATTTGGAGTTTTTGCTTTCTGTATTTTTTTATTTCTCTCTCAGCTAGCTTGTTGCTAGCTGCGGTGATGGTTCTGTAATTTACTGTAATAACTGAGGGCTCTTATAATCTATGGCTTTGCCTTTCTTTGGGAATCTCCAATGAGGACTGCAAAGTCTGAAGGAGTTCTCCAATACCCAAGAAAGCTTTATTTTTTTTTCTCTAAGAAATCTATATATTTCTATTTGTATTTTTAGTTGTGTTAATATCTTTAAAGCAAAAATTGTGTTCTGTAACTTAATCCAGAAATTTCAAGATGATTTCTTGAGCTCATGGTAATCTGTTTGACATGAACCGCGTCCTGGCTAGGCCAGTATTGTGGAGTTTTTAGAATGTGCAATCCTTAAAGTGTACCCGACAGCCATAAATGGGAGAGTAGAAAGCCATTTTGTTGGTTACATCAATGTTCCCTGTATTAATTCCCTGATGCCTGGTGAAATGATTTCCTGCTTTGTCCAAAACATTGGCCTATCCAACAAAATGGCTCCTTCCACTTGGTATGCACACCTGATACACTTTAATGTGTGAATGGGTTGATCAGATATGCGTTTTGCTGTGGTGTGATTTGAGCTTTTTTTTTTTTTCCTTCATTAGTTGATCTCTACAGTATATTTTTGCTCTACACAGTGGGGCCGGTCATGTTGTGCATGTGAGGCAGTTCATTCAGGACCTGCGGCCCTGTTTGAGGTATATAGCACAAAGGACGGGCACTTTTCTAAATGAGTAGGCTGAAGTATTGCTACATAAAATGTGCATAGGGTGACTGAAAAATAACTGAATTAAAACCCAATTGAAGTCATGGGCATAGATATGCAGACAGATAGGCATTGTACTGACAATTTCCAGTCTTGCATGCTTTTTTATTTATTTTTTGTTTGTTTTTTTGTTACAGCCGCTCTACAGATGGTATTATAAACATGATTGTGTTGTCCAATAGGCACCAAAAGTGACCCACTGCTTTCATTACTTGACACAGACCTGGTTAGACAGACCTCCTTCTCTGTATGAGAACACATGTGCGAAAGGGGTGAGGGGGAAGGGGAGTGGCTGGTACTCTGCTCTGCCAGCACAAACCACTGCAGGGAAAGGTAGAAATCTGTATGTTCTGAGTGTTGGGCTCCATGCACACTGGCATAAAAAAAAACGTTACTTCTACAGGAGTTTTGTTCTGCCTGTAGAAGAAACTCAATGTTATCCTTTGTGTTCATGCACATTATGACGTATACAGGCATATTTTGAGATCGACGTTAAGAGGCATAAAAAAAAACCTTCTCGATCGTGTTTCTGATTAGGAGAGTTATGTTTTTTCTGCCAGTGAGCTCCAAAACTCATCTAAACTTTGTACAAAAAATGCTCTATGGATGTTTTTTTAAGACCAGTGTGCATGGAGCCTATAGGGTACATTGACGTATGTTTGAATCTGTCAAAATATAACAAGCATGGGTACAGGAATAAAGAGATAAAAAGGTGTATGACTTCAATTTAGGCTTTAAGATGGACTTTAGTCCACAGGTAAAGGAGAGCTCCAGTGAAACATGGGATGCAGCAAAGCTAGCCCATTCCTGATTCTAGACGTATGTTTGAAAAATTCACCATACTCCGCATTGAAATTACACCTCTGACACATATATGGGTAAGCTTGCGCGTTGTCTAGAACTTGAGTCTTGCAAACCAAAAGCCAGAATGGGATCCGAGGTACACAAACCAAAATGTACGTTGTGCAAAAAGCTGATTTTACTGGATATCTCCTTTAAGACACTTGTATCAGTTGTCAGAATCTTGGTATAGTTACTTTGCTAGACGAAGATATACATTTAAAAGTTAAAAGGCCAGGGAACCGAACATAAAGTGCATTCCAACATCCATTGATATCCAAGTTCTTGACATTTAATATTGTGACATTCTATGTCCGTTAGCTGACTGTTGGCAAAATTTCATTTCATTTTAGCCATTTTAAACCTGCGGTGTGTTCCTCTGCACTATTATCATTTAGTAAATCTAGAGGAAAAAGGTTCCTCATTGTATCAAATTGAAATCCATATATGTAAATGTTTCTGGAAATTTTTAGCAAAAAAGATGTTTATCATTATAAAGTGTCTATGTAAATATATTATATGAATCCCAACATGCATAAATCTATATTTGAGATGACTATTTTGGGTGATGTGGCCGTTTAAAGGAGAGAGCTGAAAATGCATCTCGTAGGTGAGTGATTGTGAAATCCTGTTTTAATGACAATCTTGCTGTAAAGGAAAGTGGATGACGAAGTTATGTTGTATTGTTCCTCGTCTTATGTGTCCCAAAACAAACTTCTACCTGAGTCATTGCAGATGGTCATGAATACCACATGGCCACTGAATGCGAATGGATGCTAGAACATGGTTTTACTCCTTAGTTCTGCCCTGTTCTGTATCTATTTTCTATCTCCAAATTTAACCGTTCTTTCACGCAAATGCTGTTCAGATACGTTCTATGGTGGACAATGGTTGTGTGAAGTCTGACTGTGAAATTGGCTGCCCTAGGGTGGGATTCCTCCATAGATATGTGTTCAGTGCTAGCATTAAAGTGGTTGTTGTAAAGGAACTTTTTTTTTTTTTTCATAATAAGCATCCTTTACCTGCAGACATTCCTCTCTTCACTTCCTCATTGTTCATTTTTGCTCAGAAGTTGCTCTATATCTTCTCTGTTCTGTTCACTTCCTGCTTGTCTGATACTCACCACCATGAAGGGAGACTTTACTGCATGGTCAGTGACGTGCTCGCCCCCTCCTGGGAACTACATCTGTGTGGCAGGACGCTCTCTACGTGTTAGACTTCAAGGAGGTGTGAATTACTGGGCGTGCCACAATGTGTACTGGGAAATGTAGTTCTTACATGGACGAGTGCCACAAACCAGGAAGTGAATGAGAGAACAAATTTAATAGGTATTTACTCGTTTAACGGAATCATTACACTATTCTGCCTGTCTACCTTGCAAACATTTTAGGCAAACATTTTTTTTCCCCTTTACAACTCCTTTAAGTAGGACTTTCCTTGGCAATTGGCCATGCAAATAGCAGCTCAGACTTCACATAGCCATCAGTTTTTCTCTGGAAGTTTGAGGCGAGGGCTGTAGTTATTGAGCTGCCTTCCACTGTGGTTAAAGCAAAACTCCAGGTAACTCCTTCCAGAGAATGTTTGCTTCTGTTCAGCTAGTTGTGTGATTCAGTCATGCACATTTGTCACAATGTAGGGCCAGTCAGGTGACACTGCAATATCTCGTTCAACTTTCCAGGTCGTGCTCTTCCACCAGCCCATTTACACCACAATGCGCAGGAAGGGGGCACTAGAAGCAGGTCCAGGGAAAGCTGTATCTATACTAGCTGGCTGTGCAGTGTGTAAATGTTACAAGGCTGGCTGAACAGAAAACCTAGACAAGGAAAACCATTCATGTATGCATTTCAGCCGTGTGTTTAGCTGTTAGCCTGCAGTTGCGCTTTACGTAAAGTTTTAACGAGTTCTTGGACAGCCTCTTTAAATTGTTTGGATAATATTTATTTAAAATGACTTTACAGATCTGTGAATCTATACAATTTAGTCTAATAAAATAATTTTTGGCAATGAATCACCAATTTTCTCTGACCAGGTTATTGTGGAATACTTGCAGTTTATGATAAAGATTCGTACCTAATCCAAGAAGAAAAACTGTACTGTAATTACTGTTGCCGTCATCCTTGCATTTCCTGCTTGTTAATGTGTGGATGGAAGTGGGATTCCTGGATGGCTTCTATGTTCTGTTTCTGTCTTGTGCTTTACAAAGATTTACTGTGTGTGTGTGTGTGTGTGTGTCACATACCTAATGGTTATGTTAACTTTTATAAGCTAGGAAAAATATACAAATACTGCTGTATATATTGGGGATTTTGTGCACAAAATGGACAATAACTACCTACAGCTGTCTCCTGTGGGGAATCCATGGAATCTTCATAGTTATTACCTATTTTTAACTGTTCCTAAACGCGCATAAACATCCTGCCTTGCCTTACCACTACAGAGCTCTGTTCAGGACCAGGAGAAGTGCCTACATGGTAATGAGCAGATAACCAGAAGCCACCAATTGGGGTGCATCAGTGTTTTTCTTCTCTGTAACTGTATTAAACATGGTGGTGCTGTTTATGACTTCTAGAGCAATGAAAAGGGGGACCAGCTTAAGTCCAGACAGATTCCTTATTAATGAAAGCTTTAGGGTCAGTCCCCCCAAAAACATTTTCTTTTAGCCTTTGTACAGAACTGCTTCTGCTTGTATAAATGCAATGTGTACAGCAAGCTTTCAGAAAGCCTTCAGTCAGCTTTGATGCCTATAACGCAACCCTCCAGCACTGGAAAGGGGGGGGGGGTGATTAGCCCAGATATTTTTTTTGGGGGGGGGGGGGGTGGTTGTCGCGTTGAGCTGCTAGCAGGCTTTCAGCAAGGTTTATTAGCGGTTGACATTTAATAAAAGCCTGCAAAGCCACTATTTGTCACGTGATGGGACAGCCCTTCCCATTAGCATGTGTTTAACAAGCAGGGGCTGAAGGATGCTTCTAAAGGGCCTCATTCATATGGGTGTAAAGAACAAGTGTTCATCTTGCCTTTCCAGAGCTTTGCAAAGCAAACTCCTGATCTTCACATGAATAACAAATTATCAAAATAACTGCAAACATGCTGTACTAGATAAACATCTAAGTGCCCCTAGGTAAGGTTCTTTGCAGGCATCTGGGGAGCTCTGACAGGGTCCTATGCCACCATCCCTACCAAAAGTCTGTATTTTGTAAAGCTTCAGAAATTGCTAACCCCTCATCTAAAACACAAAGTAACGCAATAGGCATTTCAGAAGTGTTTTTGGCATCAACGTGAAGCTTCTTGAGAGCATTGTTAAAGGGACCCTTGCTTCCTCTGAAAAAATTGAATGCACTGCTCCCTGAAATAAAACACGAACAAAGTCATTTGCCATTCCCAGAAGTGTTGACTTTTCTGGGGGCTGGAAAAGACAGGTGTTTTGACTTTCCATCCTCTAGAGAAGGGTTCAGAGCCTTCTATTGCAGGGTGTGCTTATCCATATTTTTCAGGAAAAACTGTCCCTTTTAAAGGTAGATGTACAAAATACTCTTAGACGAGCTGAAGGCTAGGTAAAATCCCCATCTGGCCTCTTTGCATCTCTCCGGCTGCATCCCTGCCGCAATTTCCTTCAAATCAAATTTTAAGCTGCATACTCCACAATGTGAAATGAAAACCAGCAGTAAGGCCCTTTTTTTACTTGCCATTAGCAGGCAGAGCTTCAACATTCCTGAGCCCGAGAGATGTAACAAAGCAGAGTGAGAGACTTGATCCGCCCACATCAGTCCACAGCGGTAACATCAGTTTTGGGTGGATTGATCCCATATAGCTTGATTGGTTGGTTTGGACTCCCATCCCATTTCTTTCTTTTTTTCCTGTGTTCATAAGTAGACCACAATGTCTGGATTTATTTTGTAATGTAAAAGCCACTCACTGGGAACAGGAAAACCATAGATGCAGATGAGTTTTGAACATTAATTTTTGGTCATGAATGCAAGTTTGTAATATGAGAACTCTGAGATGGAGAATTCTATGGTGCATTTTACCCACAATGTATCTGGGTCACAAACATGTCCAACCTTTTTTGAAGTGCTGAAACTGAAAGCTTTATATTACAGAGGCTTATGGGAAGTTTACAAATTATATAAATCGTAATATCATTAGTTGCATTTGCACTAAATGTAATGTACTTTTGCTATTCTGTAAATAAATGTATTACACTAAAGACCTGTGTGTCTCCTAAATTGTCAGTTGTGTACTTCTTTACAGTTCACCCTTGGGTCCTGCACTTGTAGTGTAATAGGGTAAAGAGCAAATGTGAAGATTTGAAAGGGATGGACAGCCGCACTCCAAAAAAACTTCTTAAGTTGTCTTTATTGGTAAAATTAATGGGAATGCATCACTAAATACAGCCAAAAGGATCAGGGGAAAGAGCAGCTGACGCGTTTCACACTAATCGGTGCTTGGTCATGGCTGTATTTTTTTGATGCATTCCCATTGATTTTACCAACAATGACAACTTTAGAAGTTTTTTTGGAGTGCGGCTGTCCATCCCTTTCAAATCTTCACATTTGCCTAGTGCATTTCCAGCACCCTTGGTTTCCTGAGAAGTTCCCAATTGCTCATCAGACCCACCTGGAGCGGTGACTCCCTTCCCTTGTTCATTTAGGATAAAGAGCAGATGTAGTCACATCTGTGCCACTTTTTCCATCACTGAGGACTGCTAACCACTGGGAGAAGATGCAGAGAGTGTAAGAGAACCCTGTGCATCAAAGCATAAATTACACAGGGGGAGTTAGGTTCTGACGTATCTAAGGATGCGGACCGAGACCAGTCGGACAGGGAAGAGGACTCCAGGTCAGCGCGCGAGGGCTCTGGTAGGTGATCTTATCACCGCAGTGGGAGATGCTCTAAAAATGGAGTCTGTGGACGCAAAAGATGTCGGTGCCTTTCGGGTTCCGTAAGCGACCCGCACTGCTAGGGTGTTTCCTTGTGTGTCTTATCTAGACAAGCTATTATACAAGGAGTGAGACAAGCCACAGAAGGTTTTTTTCTTTCCCTAAAAGTTTAATGGTCCGTTACCCCTTTGAGGAGAGTGACCTGAAAAAATGGGCCTCTCCTCCAATAGTGGACCCCCCTGTGTCCAGATTGAATAAGGTAACCACGATTACCGGTGGAAGGGGCTCCTGCTTACAAGGACACTGCAGACAAGAAGGCTGAGGCCATCACCCGCTACCTATACATGGTGGTGGGCTCGGCAATGTGGCCAACTATGGTTGGGGCTCTGCTGTCTCGGACTCTAACTGAATGAGCAAAATTGCTGCATCTTGGGTTAAAGACTGGCTCCCTCGGTCGAGGTGGCTCTGGCCGACCAGCTGGTACAGGGCCTTAAGTTTATCTGAGTCTGCTTTGGATAGGATCAAAAAGGTAAATTCCTCTAAAAATGGGATTTTATGGGCAATGAAAAAAGGGTTAAAATATGAATATAAATTTAATATAGAAAAAATGTATACAAAAAATACTCGGACATGGTATACGTAGAAATACAAACCACAAGGTGCTACATTAAAAACAATATGTAGAATAAATGACAGTGCATGTATAAAGATGAAAGGCAGTGTCTGCATTTGAACCTCCAGAACCTAAAATGAGGGGTTCCGAAGGATGGTCAGACCGCTGATCCAACGCGTTTCGACTTTATGGGTTTACAAATGTCTTCTTCAGGGAAAAACAGCATCTCTGAAATTGAAAAAACACAGCCGAATAATGCATGTACTTAATACAGAAAAAGACTATGATAAGAATCATACATCAATCCCCTGTAAAAATACAATTTTAATGGAAGGAATAAGAAGAAAACTTACAATCCTCCCCTATGGAGCCTGTACGAATCCCCAAAATAGAAAAGGGTTTTATTTGTATATATACTTTATTTTGTTATATATATTGGATTATTTATTATGTGTACATGCCTATGCACCAAATCTGTATGGACCATATTTTTCTTTCCTCTCCTTTTTGTACCTGCTATAGGATCTCCCTACTGTCCCAGCATACCTGGCAGAAAGGCTCTCCCTGGAGTTCAGGTAGGGCTTAATGTTATGGCTATTTGGTTTATCTAGACGGCCTTAACACTCTGCCAGGTTGGCATCTTTGTCCTGCTTGGGTAGCTTGGTACATCCTTTATATAACCATTATTATATTTAAATAATAGTTTATTTTTTTTGGTTTGTTTTACTCACTGCTATTTTCCATAATACTTTTTTATTTTTTGTTATTTGTTCTTTTGCTACACGTTGGTTATAGTCTGTGGGTCCAGCATCCGGCCATTGTAATATCTCTGTGCCAGATATGCTTTGACTCCACAGCTATAATTTATTTTTTCCCCTCTTGTGTTTCAGATGTGGTTACTACATCTGTATAGCCTTTTCAAAGCTTATGCAGGTTTCGGTTGGTCCTTTTGCCTTTCCCCCGTTTTTTACCCATGGCCGCTTATATCTACCTCCTGTGCTTTTTGTTTGCACAATGTTAAGATTGGCCCTTGATAGTGTGTGGACTTTATTTATACCCTTGGCCCTTAACATATGGGTTTCTTGGGTGTCTGCTGCTGGTAAGTGTTTTTTCTCCCTCGTCTTCCAGGATGGCACGCTGAGAGTAGACTGACTCCACCTGACAGGAAACACAATCAATTAAGAGGTTAAAAGCCCCACCCCTCCCTGTGCTCCTCAGTTCTGATTGTGTTTCCCCTACAGCGAAACCTTTTTTTATTTTTTCTAGACCTAAGGCCTGGGGCTGGTGGTCCCCCCCCCCCCCCGGAGTCCGGACCACTGGTACTGGGTGCCTTGGGTCCGGTGAGACCTTTCTCTGGTCTCCTGCCCGGGGGGTGTCCCCTTCTCTACTAGTCCAGGGGGGCTGAAAAGGATGCCTAGAAGAGAGCCTCCCTAGGACACCGGAGTCACCTAGGTTAGCCGGGCTTCCCTAGAGCTCCGAAGGGCCACTTCCTCTCTCCCCCTTTGCCTAGATTCCTACCTTGGAGGTGGGGCTGAGACTTCCCCCATCCTGCTGGCTCCTTCTGGGGGGTTTGCTGGACCGCATGGCGGGTATTGTTGGGCGCCCAGTGGTGATGCACACGGCGTCGTGACGTCGTCCCGCTCCCGCGCGGCAAAATGGCGGCCCCCACCAGAACGGACGCTGCATTCGATGGGGCACAGAGCAGCCTGGGAGAGAGATGGGCCTGGCGGTCTCACAGCAGTGCTCCAGGATCCCCTGGGGGAGTCCAGCAAAAGCGTTGCAATGGAGAAGGACCGTCTGTTTCCCTGGCTGCAGAGAAAACCACCAAGGGTGAGTCTTTCCTGTTTCTAAGGGGGGTTACCTGACCGGTTCCTTCCCCCACCCCCCACTCCCCCACTCTCCTGGAGATCGAGGGCTAATGGGCATGTGTTTTTGTTTCCTTCCTTGTATGTGCATACTTAGGCGAGGATCCTACTGCCCAGGGGGAGACCAACAGACCTAAGCCCCCTAAATGTGTTAGGAAGTGTGGCAACTGGGTTGACAAACTGCCAGCTGAGCTTAACAACCTGTTCTGTTCTAGATGTATTTCTAAGTTAGCTGGGAAGGAGACTTCGCAAATTATGAAAGAATTTCTCTCAGTTCAAACAGAAGTGTTCTCTACTCTCAGGGAGTTATAGTCCTCCTTTGGGAGTGGAGATATTGGCTGTGGCTGGGGTTGCCGCCTCGTCCCTTTGGAGCCGGGCGCATGGTGGTTGCACGGGCTCTGTGGCTGGCTAGGGTGGTAACTAAAACTCAATTGGTGCTTTGCCTGCATTGGGTTAGCCGCGGAGCCTGTGTGATTCATGGGTGTTCGGTTTTGGAGGGATGGGGTGGCGGCCCTAGCTGTAGCAGGCAACAGTAAGTACGGGCCTCAGATGGGATTGAGGAACGCAGGGCATTGACACCCCCCCCCCCCGTGTATATACTGGCTAGTACACACAACCTAACCCTGCAGTTCCCTAGGGGGACTGCAGGGGCGGGGGGGACTTTTAACAGCTGTCCTGCTTGTTTATGGACCATAAGGAGGAAAAGCAAGCCCAGGGCTTGCGGCAAGGAAGGCTACAATGGGCCACGAGAATTGGGGCTGCAAAACCCAAATTCCAACCAGTTGGTCTTTCAGCATTTGACCTAATCTCCTCTGGGGTGCAGAGGAGTGAGGGTGCCTAAACCACCTCAGATGGGAAAGAGGTAGGTAAGGCATTGTTTCCCTCAATCTTCCCCATGTGGGGATATATTTGTATGTATATATTCTTAGTGGCACAATGCAGGACCTGGGCTCTGGTTACAAATGGCCCAGAAGCTACTGCTAAAACCACCAGCTACTCTTGCTTCAAGGTCATTGTGGTTATCACAACTGTAGGCTGCCAGCCTCTCCCTACATGTCAGGTCTTGTTGAAAGGGGGGGTCCTGATGATTATAGAGTTCCCTACAGACCATGTATAAGGCTAACTAGTTATTTTTCAACAGTGTGGGACCAAACTTCTGTGTGGAACGGTAAGGGACCCTTTGTGGGTAGCATAACCTCTCACTCACCTTTACACTGGGTTCGTTATAGTGCATGAGGAAAGAGAAACCCTTGTGGGTTTAGGCTACAGTCCACTCTGTGGCAGATCTAAGAGCGATCTACTTAAATCGCTTCCTACATCCTTTATTCAAGGAGTTTCTGTGCAAACGTATGCAAAAGCTACATGATTGCCTAATTGGTGACCACCTTGTCTAGAGGCTGTCTTAATTGGTCTCTAGGGTTTTCTGATTATCCCCACCTGGGTATGAGCTGGATAGCATTGCTCAGTCTCAGAGAATGGAGGCAAGGTAGGACAACAGCTATCTAAGGTGTCCAACTATTTTAGGTTTTGTTCCTTCACTGGTGGGGAAGGGTTCAGCCCACTGTGACCCCCTCCTTGGCTGCACACCAGCAGACCTCAGCAGTGAAGGTTTGTCTATGCTGGGGTGTTTTTGTGACTCAGCAAAGATATACATTGAGCCTTATATCCGCAAGAGGTATATTGCTGTATATTAGTAATGCACTGTACTGAGACTTGTTTGATGTCCTTTATATCCTAAAAGTACTGTTTATCTGGCTTCAGATCAGTATGACAACAGGGAAAGTGGTCTGTACTTTCTGCCTTTGTACCACATGGTGGTAATGTGCATCATTGAGTCTGGTGACATCTCTGCTAATATTTTTCTACACATCAGACACACAGGATTGAGGTCGGTCTGGGTTTTGTGTCCTGTATTACTTCCTTATTGGTTGTTTCTCAGGAGGTCAGTAGCGGAGATTGAGTTGCTAGGCTACATAGCAGAAATACAGATTGAACTTGGACCAGGGGTAGTGCTTCTACTTCCCTTGGTAACCGGTACAGCACCACTAGGTGGCATTATGCCGATTCAGACAGTGCTAGTTCTGGCAGTAGCTGACGATTTTAGGCGTGCGATCTGGCAGTTCGAGTCGCATTCCGAATCGCTTCAATAGGGGTGTGCGATCTCTATTTGAGTTGTATTGTTACACAGCAGACTTTTAGAAGATTGAAGGTTGTCTGTCCTTTATGTTGGGCATACAGGACGGTTGAATATCTGAAGGGACACAGCAGTGAGTTACTTATCCCCTGTCCGCCTTGTTTTTTTGTGCCCAGCAGGGGACGCATTCAGATCGTGGCATCTCTGCTTGGTATTGGTATGTGGCTACATAACACTACCTTAGGGGCTGCATGTCAGAAACGCACAGCAGTGATCGGTGTCCCTCTACCCTGCTGCTTTTTATGGAGACACAACAGGGGGCTGTTGGCTGCAATCCTCCAGGAAGACCTCTTGCCTGGACATCCTGAAAATTTGGGTTTTTTCCCTGCGACTTGTGTAATCTTAAGGTCTGTGGATCCAGAAGCAGGGACTGATTGACAGCGGTATGTCCTGCAGTCGCACAGACACGACTGGTACCTATTGGTAGTCATAGTACATAACTTTTTGCCTGCATTTTGCAGTCGCAGGTTGAGTCGAACGTGGGTGGGAGCCCTAAGCTCATTCATCCCTTCTGTTGTGCAGCAAGGCCTCACCCAGAATTGGACATACTGGGGTTGTTGCTTTACCTGGCAGTACACCAGATAGATCTCAGCTGGAGGGCTGTCTGTGTATTCTGGTTTTATGTCAAACTGCACAGCTTAAACACTCAACATTTTAGCTTGTTGTTGCCTCTGTTTCATATTGCCTTACCGCACTACTTCAGAAAAGCACAATGCTGCATGTTGCTTGTGTCCTTTCTCAGTCTTGATTCTATCTGACTGCACTACACATTGTCTTGTGTTCCTGTATGGCACAGCAGAAAAGGCACAACAGGGAAGTTGTCTTTTCCGTGTTTATCTTGATCTGATAAAAGTGTTTGGTGGTTCATCACAAATACGCAACAGAGTAGGTTGGGGCTTTGTGTTAGATTAGGGCCTTGTTCTGCTGTACATCAGTAAAACACCACAGAAAAGAGATTCCCGTCCTTTCTGCATTTGGTTCAGTTATATCCTAATTTGGTGTACTTCAGAATCACGCAGCAGTTATGATCTGCATGGGCTATGATTTTCTTAAAGATTGGCCACACATGTAAGCCAGACTGTGAGTACTGTCTGTCTACATTGTAATTCAGATTGGGTCTTCCCATATTTGATATGTTGGTTTAGTTAGCCACACTCGGGCTATTGTCTATGCGTGTGTCCTTTCTGTTAAATTTACTATGCGGTACCCATAATATGACCTTATTTTTGGTGATTTTATTAATGCTTTTATCACCGTGTTTTTGTATTGCGGCCCTTTTCTTTCCATGAAAAGGCCAGGCGTTCTGGCTGCAGACGGCGCATGTCAGAAATGCTCAGTTCCTTACATTCAGGAATGCCTGAACCCCTTCCTGGGTTTGAAGCCAGTAGGGTTATAGGACACTGGAGAAAGGCGTTAAAGAATCACCTTGTTCAGTAGGAACTTGGGAAGTCCTATTCAGAGGAGTTTTTTGGCCTGGAGATGAAGTATTCCAGTTCGAATAGGTTATGGCTCAGTGCATGGGCTGCCTTTCGCACTTTCAGCAGAACTAGATGTACCTGTAGGAGCATCCTACTCCTACTATGAACTTTAATCTCCTGAGTAGGAACTCAGGTGTAGGTTAAAGCCGCAGATTGGGTATATCGTAAAACCCAGGGTTCAAGCTTCTGTTGATCTGGTTCCTTACTGTTTTTTTCCTTGTAGTCTTGCTGTTGCAGCAATAAAAGTGAGCAAAGAGGTTGTCGGTCAAAAGCCCTCCTTTTTTGCAGTTTTGATTCCCTGAACAGTTTAGTAGGACAAACCCTACCACTGTTCGATCTAGTCCCTTGCATGACAACACAGGTCTCTGATTATTCTTTTAGTGGCCCTAAGTAACACCTACAGGCTTAACAGGCCGCGATTGTTATACGTGGGAGCCAGGTGACATTGCTAGCCTACACGCTTTTCATGTTTTATGATTTCATGTTGAATGGGCCACTTGGGTAGAAGACCTGCAGATCAGCTGCATGATCCAGCTGAAATACCTTCATGTAGAGTAGAGGTAAAAGCTTACTGCGGAACCAAGGTTTGCCAAGAGGTTCTTGTAGTGGTCCCGCCCTATGGTAGGCCTAAGGCTACTTGCTTCTCTCTCAGCGTGCCATCCTGGAAGACGAGGGAGAAATTACCAGTTACTTACCGGTAGCTGGATTTCTACGAAGTCTTACAGGATGGCAGGCCTACTTCCCACCCTCTTTTTCAAATGTATTGGTTTGTATAGGATTATTGTGGTATGTTGTTACTCCCGTGCACTGATGTGGGTTATCACAAACTGAGGAGCACAGGGAGGGGTGGGGCTTTTAACCTCTTAATTGATTGTGTTTCCTGTCAGGTGGAGTCAGTCTACTCTCAGCGTGCCATCCTGTAAGACTTCGTAGAAATCCAGCTACCGGTAAGTAACTGGTAATTTCCTTCACTTCCGGCGTTGTGCTGGCGGAGTTTTGGGTCCAGTTTCAGCTGGCTGTTTGAGACGCGGCGTCTTGATATGGCCGCTTCTGGTGTGACACGATTGCGTCATTGCAGGAAATTTGCTGTCGCGTGGTTGCGCAACGTGCAGCTGTGACATGTATTCAGCTGGTCGGCATGTCACCTTCGGCCAACGTCCAATGACGCGGCCATTGTGTTCCGCCCCCTGGTGACGTGTTGGCTCTGCCCATTTTTGCGTCATCGAGGGGCGGGACTGCTGGGTATTTAGGACGGCACCGGGAAACCTTGGATCGCCAGTTCTCCCTTGGCTGCTGTAGGGGATGGTTCTTCTTCTTTTTAACCACTTGCTTACTGGGCACATAAACCCCCTTTGTGCCCAGGCGAAATCTCCGCTTCCGGCACTGCGTCACTTTAACTAACATTTGCGCGGTCGTGCGACGTGGCTCCCAAACAAAATTGACCTCCTTTTTTCCCCAACAAATAGAGCTTTATTTTGGTAGTATTTGATCACCTCTGCGGTTTTAATTTTTTCCGCTATAAACAAAGAGCGACAATTTAAAAAATATATATATTTCTCTTTCGTTCATGGACGGACACAGCATTCTTTGACCTTAGGGATATATCATCTTTCCGACCAGGAGGACTAGGCAGAAAAACAGCCCTTTCAGTGTTAAAAACACTTCTGCTGCATAGCTCCTCCCAGGGGGCGTGTCCCCCCAGGGGTATATAACCCTCCACTCTGACTGAAGAGCCCAGTTTTTTTTCTGCCTAGCATCAGGAGTGTACTTGGGCCTCTGAGTCTTTGTACTCTGGAGTTTTTTTGTGTTTTTCTTCGCTTTTATTATTTTGGTTCTGTTTTTTAGTTCCTGTGATTCTTCTATCAACAGCCGACTGGGCAACAGGCTGGATCCTTGATCCTTGTAGTCTTCTCATGTCTGGCCATCGAGCGTGTCCGGCCTCAGCTTGGCTAGTGGTCGTCCACGACATGCCCCATCGGACTGCCATGCCGTTCACGGATGTTGGTTCAGTCAGGAATGTCGCCAGCCGGTGGTCGCAGGATGGGTGAGTAGGCCCCTTGCCTCGGCAAGGTGGCATGGCTGGTGTTTTCTCCTGTGGGAGGTCGACTGAGGTTACGCCTTGCTTTCCTCTCTTCCTCTCCCTCTTTCCCCTTCATGGGTGACGGCTGCTAAGGGGGGGGGGGGGCCCTTCCTGGGGTACCTGTGGCTACCTGGGGCTGTTTTTTCTGTGGGGGGGCTGTGTGTGGAGGTTTTTTACTGTGTGCTGTTTTTTACTTCACGGCGTCTGCCCGCCATTTTGCCGCAGATTCGCGGCAAAATATCACTCGACGGCCATTTTCTTGTAGCCCACATGTTGTTTCTGACATACGGCGGCCAT
Source organism: Rana kukunoris (assembly GCA_029574335.1). Lineage (NCBI taxonomy): Eukaryota > Metazoa > Chordata > Amphibia > Anura > Ranidae > Rana > Rana kukunoris. The sequence continues at coordinate 103,572,884 of CM056049.1, forward strand.
CTTGGATTTTTCCTTTGGCCTCTAGTGGCAGGAATAGCGATGGGAAGAGCTCTCTGTGGGACTACACGGCGCAGCAGGCCTTCTCAGCTCCTCTCAGGCACAGCGGTGGATCGATCCGGTGGTGAGTTCCCCGGGGGGGCCCCTGCTTTACTGTACAGCCAGGAGGGCGGCCGGTGGGAGTTCTGCCTTGCAGTACTAAGGGGGCAATTTTTTCTATTGGTGGGGCAGCATGGACCCTGAACTAAGGGATTCCACCCTGACATGCCCCCAGTACCTTTACCCCTGCAGCCTCTCTGGAGGTCATGAATGCAGTCCTTGGGGTGTTTTTGAGCCAGGATTGAAGCGACTAGGGCCGGAAGGGGGGGGGTAAAAAAGCGCCCCCTCCCTGCGCCAGCTTCTGGGGTTGTCTGACACAGAACCAGTCCGCACTACTGCCTCTGGCTCTGGTTCTGTCTAGTCAGAAGATGCAGGCTTGACCCACACGGACCCTGAGGATGGCTCTGTTTTCAGAGTCGACACCTGTTAAGGCGTTTGTTGGAGCCTCTATCACTGCGCTGCGGGATACTCCAATATGAGGTGTTGGCAGAGGAATCGGATGTGCCGGTTCCTTTTGGGATCCGCAAGCCACCCCGCACCGCGTTAGTGTTTCCTTGTGTTCCGTAGGGACAAAATATGTACAAGGAATGAATGGGATGCACCGCAGGTTCAAAAATGCCTGGCGGTTCGCTATCCTTTTGAGGAGAACTTACATACATACATACCTTTTTTTTTTTTTTTTTTTATCTCCTCCCTCAGTGGACCCTCGGGGGTCCGGAATGAGTAAGGCCACCACGTTACCTGTGGAAGGGGCTCCCGCATACACGGACCCGTAAAAAGGGAGGGCTGAGGCTATGTCCCGCTCAGTGTCCCGGGTGTGGGTTCGGCTGTGAGACCGGTGGTGACCGGGGCTCTGGTGTCGCAATCACTCACTGGGTGGGCGAAGGTCTTGCTGCAAGACCTTGAGGCACAACTGCCTCTGAGGCCTGTCTGGTCCTGGCCGATCAGTTGATACTGGGCCTAAAAGATGCCTGTGAATTGGCCCTAGACACGCTTTCTTGCTCCTTAGGGCCTCCGCGGCGGTACTGTGACACCTGTTGTGGCTGAAGTGTTGGTCTGAGGACCAGTGTTCAATGGCTTTGGGGGATTTACCCTATTAGGGTGAGTGACCTTTGGGGTGTCCCTGTTGACATCCTCGTGTCTCCCACGGGTGGGTAGAACGCACTGCTCCCAGTCTGGGAAGGGTAAGGAGCCTCGCTGTGAACGAGAGTCCTCCTTTTCTGCCCCCGAGCGTTTTTTTTGCGCACCAAGTGCGGCAGGAAAAAATTTGCCCGGTGCAATAGCGTCCGCTGCAGGGCATACGCGCGACTGATATCGCAAGCTTGCGGACAAGCCTGCTTCAGCATGAAGGAGGTCGTGCACACCCTTCGGTGGGCCGAACGATATGTTCCGGCTATCTGGGCCGTGTACATTCCGGCCGTTCAGAGTGGCAGGCCTACTGCCTAAGCCACAAAACAATAGACGGAGGGTGGTCCCTGCACTGCAGGTGTTTCAGAGTCTGAGCAAGAAATGGGGCACTCCAGACGGGGGCCTTCGGGTGTCCCGTCTCAATCGGAAGGTGCCACGATCGTGGCAGGTCAATAGACCCGTTGGCGGACGCAGTGGTGGCTCCGTGGGTCCACTTTCGCCTACATTATGCCTTCTCCCGTCTGAAACTGCTTCCTCGCCTGCTGCGCAGGGTGGAAGCCGAAGGGTTACCAACAATCCTGGTCACCCCAGTTTGGTCGCGCCGTCCCTGGTATGCGGACCTGGTGAGCCTGGTGGCAGACTCTCCCGGGCATCTACCCTTGAGGGAAGATCTCCTGTCTTAAGGACCGATCTTCCACCCTGCTTACAGTCGCTGGCTCTAACGCGTGGCTGCTGACAGCCAGGTTCTGGGGGACCGCGGTCTCTCAGGGCGGGCGATCCCTACCATGCTACGTGCATGGAAGGCCACTTCACGTAAGATTTATCATCGTACGTGGAAGGCCTACATCTCTGTGTGAGGAGATAGAGTGGCACCCCCGTCCATGCGGGTGTCCCAGATTCTGCCATTCTTACAGCGGGGAGTGGATCAGGTTCTCGCCTGGAACACAGTTAAGAGTCAGTCCTCGCCTCTAGCCGTCTACTTTCAACGGCCCTTGGCGACGCACTCCTCTGGTGAGTATTTTGGTACATGGGGTCCGGCTTCTGCACCTCTGGTGCGTCCTCCACTCCCTCCATTGAATTTACTTTTGGTCCTCTCGGTGCTTCAACGCGCTCCATTTGAGGACACTCGTAAGAATCCTCTGTTGACTTTGTCTCAGAAGGTGGTTTTCCTGGTAGCAATTACCTCCATTAGACGGGTGTCTGAACTAGCAGCCTTGTCCTGTAAGGCTCCATACCTGGTTATCCGTGAGGATAAAGTGGTGCTGCGCCCGCTGCCGTCATTTCTTCCAAAGGTTGTGTCAGCTTTTCACGATAATGTGGACATATTTGCCACAGCTCTGTTCCGGAGATCGGACTCACTGTTTTCTGTTGGTGACTGGTCCTGAAAGGGGTCTGGCGGCCTCGTTGGCCACCATTCTAGGTGGATCAGGCAGGTTGTGCTTCAGCCCTATGCCCTTAAGGGGCGGGCGCCTCCTCTTCAGGTTGCAGCGCATTCGCCCAAGACGACTGGTGCCTCTGGGTCTTTCGTCATCAAGCTTCTGTTTTACAGGTCTGTAGGGCGGCAACCTGGTCGTCCATCCACACCTTCTCTAAGTTTTATACGTGGATGTGCGTGCATCTTCGGGTGTTTCTTTGGCCGCAAGGTTTTTACAGGCGGCAGTTTAAGGTTGGAGTTCCTCCGTTGAGTAACACTGGCTTGTTGTTTTGGTTGGGGTGAACCCTGGGTTGCTGTGTGTTTCCCACCCCTCGAAATATTGACACTGCTTTGGGACGTCCCTAAGGTCAAAGAATGCTGTGTCCGTCCATGAACGAAAGAGAAAATGGGATTTTTTACTCACCGTAAAATCCATTTCTCTGAGTTCATGGACGGACACAGCACCCACCCCTCTTTTCGGTTTGTACTGCTTGTTACGAAACTGGGCTCTTCAGTCAGAGTGGAGGGCTATATACCCCTGGGGGGACACGCCCCCTGGGAGGAGCTATGCAGCAGAAGTGGTTTTAACACTGAAAGGGCTGTTTTTCTGCCTAGTCCTCCTGGTCGGAAAGGTGATAGAACCCTGAGGTCAAAGAATGCTGTGTCCGTCCATGAACTCAGAGAAATGGATTTTACGGTGAGTAAAAAATCCCATTTTTTTACTTGTTGTTATAATAAATATCCCATATTTTTTTAAAAAACAAGTTTTTTTTCTCAGTTTAGGCCGATATGTGTTTTTCGACGTAGTTTTTGTAAAAAAAAAAAATCACAATAAGCGACTGGTTTGCGCAAAATTTATAGCGCCTACAAAATGGGGAACAGAATTATGATTTTTTATTGGACACTTTTGACACAGATTTGGGACATTCACATTTATACAGCGATCAGTGCTATAAAAATGCACTACTGTATAAATGTGACTGGGAAGGGGTTAACACTAGGGGGGTGAGGAAGGGGTTAAATGTGTATCCTTGGTGTGTTCTAACTGTGTGGGGGGAGGGGGGTGACTGGGGGAGATAACTGATGCTGTGTCCCTATGTACAAGGGACACAGATCGGTCTCCTCTCCTGACAGCACGTGGAGCGCTGTGTCCACGTTGTCATCTGCTTGTGTTCCCGCTGATCGCATATCCCCGACGGACATCGTGGCCGCCAGGTACATGCATCGGCTCTTCAGCAATGCGGCAGGACAGTGTTTACCCTCGGCACGCCACCCAGTGGCCTTGCGCGGGTAATGCACTATAAATGATGTCAACTTGACGCCTCAGGTCCGCGCTGTTGATGTATTTTGTCAATGGCGCAGGTCTAAAGTGGTTAAGGACCTCCCTGCTACTCCAACTTTTTCTGCTTGGGATCTTTTTTTTTTTCTCTGGGATTGGTCAGTGGCTTAGTGAGTGATACTCATAGGAGGTTTATTCAGAAAAAAAAAGCTTTAAGCATATTAAACAGCTGCCTTTATTCCTCTTTTTTCATATGATTTTAGGTTAATTTGTCCCTGGTCTCCATGACTGGCTTGTGTGTGGGGAATCCTGGGAGATTTTGTGTACCATCTCTTTCTGGCAATCCTTTTCTTCAATGAACAATTTTATTGATTGGTTTCCCTTGCTGTGGACATCTTTTCTATTTTGGGGGATTTGTACGGGCTCCATAGGTGGGGATTGGTCTTTTTTGGTGACAAAGGCATGTACATGTAAGTTTTTTTTTTCTTCTTATATTAAAATGGTATTTTTACAGAGGATTGATTATCATTTGTTTGTTTTTTCTGTAAAAGTACATGCATTATTCGGCTGTGTTTGCAATTTCAGAGATGCTGGTTTTCCCTGATAAAGATATTTTGTAAACCCATAAAAGTTGAAACGTGTTGGATCATCGGTCTTGCTGTCCAGAGCCTCAGTCAATTCGGTGGTGTTGCGCCGTCTGATCTGGCTAAAGTGTTGGTCTGCGGACTCATTTTCCAAGAAGGCCCTGATGGATTTGCCCTTAAAGGGTGACAGACTTTTTGGAGCATATCTGGGTGACATTAAGGATGCCACAGGAAGTGAGAGCAAGCTGCTCCCACAATCCAAAAAAGTAAGAAACTGCGCCATAGGCAAGGGCCCTTCTTCACCGCGCCATAGGCAAGGGCCCTCCTTCACCGTGCACAAGCTGTGTTCTTCGTCCACCCAGCATGATTCATCCAACTCGACGGGTAGCCCTGTTTGGGGCGGTTCAGGATCTGCTGGCACGCAGGGTGATCATTCCTGTCCCAGTAGAGGAACGCTTTCAGGGGTTTCATAGTACCAGAGAAGATGGGGTTTGTCCAATCCTGTACCTCCAAGGCCCTCAATTGCTTTGTGAAGGTACAAAGATTCCGGATGGAGTCGGTTCATTCTGTTGTTGCTGCTCTCCATCCGGGGGACTTTCTGGTGTCCTTTGACATCAAGAATGCATACTTGCATGTTCCCATATGCACCAGTCTTTAGAGGTTCCTGCGGTTTGGGAGGATAACTATCAATTTGTGGCTCTCCCTTTTTGGCCTGGCACAGAGGGTGTTTACCAAGGTGCTTGCCCCGATTCTGGCCCTGCTGTGATAGCATGGCACTGCTATTGTGGGCTACTTGGCCGATCGTCTTCTGAGGGCCACTTCAAGCTCAGAATTGGAGGAGAGTGTGTCTATTAACCTGTCAGACCCTCAAACTTTGGTTGGGTGCCGAACATTCAGAAGTCAGTATTTGGCCTGACAAACGTCTAGTGTATCTGGGTTGGTTCTGGATTCCTCCAGAGGCGAGTCTTCTCCCTGTGGAAAAGTTGCAGACCATTTGGGCTGTGGTGCGCCAGTTGACATACCAAAGATGGTTGTCACTACGCTTCTGCATGCGAGGCCTGGGTCTCATAGTAGGCTCCTTCAAGGTGGTTCTGTATGCTTAATCTCACACTCGTGTTGCAGAAGGAAATTCTGTCCAGATGTGAAAAGTGCCCATGGTACCTGGATTGTCATATAAGGGTGAGGGCACTTGTCACATCTGGACAGAATTTCCTTCTGCAACATGGACCTCCCTGGTTTGGTGGCTGACATCCCTGACACGTCTGTTTGGGAAGTCCTTCCTTTTCACTGGATGGTGACGACTGATACCATACTGGTTTGGGGGTTCAGTTGGCCCAAGGTCGCTGGACTACGGAGGAATCCCACCTGGTGATCGATGTCCTGGAACTTTGGGTGATCTGGCGTTGCCTCTTCAGGTGGTCTCAGAGGTTACAGGGCTGCCCAGTCAGGATCCAGTCTGCCAGCGCGGTGGCGTATGTCTTTCATCGCGGAGGAACAAAAAGCTTGGGTGCAGCGTTGGAGGTCACGTGCATCCTGAGGTGGGCAGAAAAGAGCGTGCTGGCCGTGTACATTCCGGGCGTGGAAAACTGGCAGGCAGACTTCCTAAGTCGCCAGATCCTGGACCAAGGAGCATGGTTGCTACACCCGGATGTGTTTCAGCTCCTTTGCCAAAAGTGGGGGTGAGCAGGACGTAGATCGCCTGGCTTCTCAGCTTAATAGGAAGGTGTGTGTGGCCAGGTCAAGGGACTCATTGGCAGACGCGTTGGTGGTACCGTGGAGTTAGGATCGGCTAATATATACCTTTTTCTGATTCCCAGGTTTTTTAAATTGCAGATGAAACAGTATGCTGAAGCAGGCCGTTCTACTTGTCTGGGTTAACTGAATCACCTGTCTTCTCCCTGGGTTCATTAAAATCCCCACAGGCTGCTTGTGCTTTTCCTGTTAATCCTTTATTGGAGAACCTGATTTATGCAGATTGACAAAATCCAGATAAGCATTTTTTCTCCTCCTAGAAAATGTGATGTTCTTTATCCTATGCAAACTGCCAACAGTGTATACGGCCATTTCTTGTGTGACTAGAAACCAGACCTGTCCTGTACACAATGCTTAAGTGTTTAAAGATCATTCTGAAAATAAATTGGAATCTTTGCTTAAGGCCCCTTTCACACTAAGAGTTTTTCAAGCAGTATAGCGCTAAAAATGGCGCCTAAATACCGCCTGAAAAAAAAAAATGCCTGCCCCAGCATTCTCAATGTGAAAGTCCGAGGGCTTTCACATGGAGGTGATGTGCTGGCAGGAGAGGAAAAAAAGTCCTGCAAGCAGCATCTTTGGAGTGATGAGAGGAATGAGGTGTGTACTGCTCCTTCCCATTTAAAACAATGAGAAACTGGTAATACTGCCTGCAATGCACCTCTGCAGGGGCGCATTGTGGGCGGTGGTATTAACCCCCTTTTTTTGGCTGCTAGCGGGGGTTAATACTGCAGTGTTAGCGCCTGAATTCTGTGGCAATTCCGACAGTATAGTGACGCTATTTTTCCACTGCCCCATGTGAAAGGGGCCTAAGCCTTCCTTTCTTATGGCCAGTGCTGTGACTTAACCTGCCGTAGCAGCAGTTGGCATGTGTCAGGTCCTAAGCGAACAAGTGAAGCAGGGACTTCAAGAGCTTCCACCAGATGAATTTACAGTATGGGAGAACTTACCTAAGGCAATAGGTGATGCCATGAGTGATTCTATCCAACATGCATACCGACTCCAGCTGGTGCATATGCAAAGGATTCTGTGGCTAAAGCATTGGTCAGCAGAAACTCCATGTAAATAACACTATTGACTGGCTTCCCCTTCCATGGGGGATGACTCCGGTGATGATCTGGATAAGTATAGCCAAAAGATTTCAAGTGGTAAAACTACTGTTACCAGATAAGAATAAGCGTCCTTGTTTTAGAGTTGAAAATATATTTATTGGTTTTTAACATAACAAACAGAAAAAACAAAACAAAGAAACAACATGAGGCGTCACTATCTGCAAACAGTCACAAATATGCTTGGGGAAGGAGTCAGCCAAATGGTTATCGCCCACAGCGGGACTCCTACCAACATACAAAACATTATGAGCACCAACCAGATACGACCATAAGGGCCTCTTCAATCATGGCAGAATCGTATCAAAGAAATAATAAAACCAAAGGAAGGAGAAAAAATAAAAATTACAGAGTAAAAAAAAAAAAAAAAAAAAAAAAAAATGAAGACTGAAATGGGGGATAAGAGGTCAGAACACTAGAATTCCAAAAGGTGGAAAATGAAGGGTGAGGAAGAGACAGTAAGAAAAAAAAAAAAAAGGGGGGGGGGGAGAAGAAAGAGAAAGGGGAAACGGGCTACAGAGAAGTAGAGCGTGAGCCGCTGACGAGCCAATCGAGGGTGGGCAAGGTAGGGTAGGCGTAAAGAGTCCTTGTTTTAAACGCTCACTCTCCCCAGAACTTCTGCCTCCAGACAGTGGCGATGGCATTCTCAGGCAGCAACCAGAGCTAAAACCCAGAGCCAAGCTCAGGGTCCCAATAAGCTGTGGGGTCGGAAATCTAACAAACTGAGCCCCAAATCTCCTATATGAAGGGCTGCCCCCACAGTATCCCTAGGATACAAGCTAGAATTTCGAGAAATGCCACCTTATCGGTTTGTAAGTTTAACCATCTCCAAAGATCCATTAAAAATAACCTCTTTTTCCCTTATCGTCTTTCAGGACAGCACCTTGAGAGCGTGGCTCCACCCACTTGACAGGAAACACACCTCCACCAAACTTCTTAAAAGGGAGGTTCCCTCCACTTATCAGTTTTTGTGTTTCCTCCGGCGGGAACACATGTGGGGGTTAGGAGCTCTCCAGGTTTTCTGGAGAGGTTTTTTTCTTTCTATCTCCCTACTCCACCTTTTTTTCTACCTACCTCAGAGAGTCTGTTCCTCCCATTCACGGGTTAGAGAGTGCCTTGTGCATGGGCTCCTTCTCCCTCATCAAGTGCTCAGTGAGCCAGGACTGCTCCAGGACACTGCCCCCCTGGCTAGGTACTCGCGCGGACGTTCCTTGACTTTTTTCCGTCCAAATCGACGCCGGCGCCATCTTGGGAAGGTCAGCTGGTGACTTCCTTACTCCAGCTGCTTCCCCCGGAAATGAGGTAACCGGAAGGGGCGGGGTTCTTACGAGCGGGCGCGTCATTTCCACCCGGAAGCGCTGAGGGAGGAGGAAGGAACGGGTCTGGTGCCTTATTAGTTGGTTCTGGTCCGGTGCAGCGGCACTAGTGGAGTCCGGAACCGGCGTTCTGCCACCAGCATCACGCTACTGCCCTCAAGCATGGAAGGGGGATCCGCAGCGAGTGGGACAGGCACTGGCACCAGCAAGACCCAGGTAAGGGGTAGACTTGTGTTCTACCCTCAGTTACTAGGAGGTCTCTCTCCAGCTTTCTCTCTCTCTCTCTCTTGGGGGGAGTGAGTGGCTTTTTTTCCCCCCTGGTGGCGGGGGCCTGTTTGGGCACGTGAGTGTATAAAGATCTCTCACTGTGCACCTTTGGTGAGCACCTTGATGGGTTGTTCAGGTTATCTCACATGGTTGGTTTTTTTGTTTTTCCCCTTTTGTTTCTTTTCCTTATCAGGCCAAAGGCTCTGAACCCGGAAACAAAAAGAAATGTCCTTCATGCAAGGCTAAACTTTCTGAAGGATTGAGAAAAGCTTTATGTCAATCATGTGTTGACTCCTTGGTGAAAGAAGAAGCTTCTGCTGCCTGCAGCGACATAATTGCTTCTGTAAAGGAGTTGGATGCTACGATTCAATCCTTTAAATCTTCACTCATGAAACCATCTGTGAGCCAAGCCTCTACCTCACAATCTTCACAAGACTCACCTTTAGTTCCTGTAGTGGAGGCAGAAGAGAGTCCTCTAAACCAGGACGGTCCCCCTCCCTCACATTCCCAGGAATCGGAAGAGGAGGAAGACGAATTAGAAAATATATCTTCTAAATATAAGTTGTCTTTGGACCAAGTGGATGACCTCCTTAAAGCTGTGCATGCAACTTTGGGCTTGGAGGAGCGCAAAGAGCTATCCTTACATGACAGGATGTATGCGGGTCTCTGTGAGCCCAAAATACGTACTTTACCTGTTCATTCTGTGATTTCTGACTCAATCATGAGGGAATGGGCTGATCCAGAAAAGAAACCTTTCTTTGCTAAAGCTCATAAAAGAAGGTTTCCGTTTGATGAGGATCCAGCAGCTCTTTGGAATAAGACTCCAAAAATTGATGCAGCCTTTTCTCAGGTCTCAAGGTCTTCGGACCTGGCGTTTGAGGACATGGGGATTCTTAAGGAACCCATGGATAAGAAGATGGACCAGCAGTTAAAGAGGGCCTGGCAATCCATCTTAGGCAACCTTAAGCCGGCAATGGCAACCACCTGCGACTCCAGAAACATGGAGTACTGGCTGAGCCAGCTTAAAGCTCATATTATAGCTGATTCCCCTAAGCAGGAAATCTTAGATTCCTTCTCTACCCTGTCTGCTGCGGTAGCCTATCAGGATGACAGCAAGATCTGCGGCCCTTACTAACTCAGTAAGAAGGGCCTTATGGTTAAAGACCTGGCCCGGGGACACAGCGTCCGAAAACAAACTGTGTGGAATCCCTTTTCAGGGGGATTTTTTGTTTGGTCCTGAGTTAGATACAGTACTCGATAGGACCGCAGACAAGAAAAAATCTTTCCCGGCCAAAAAGAAGGGTCAGTCGGGTAAAAAGTTTTTTCGTCCCCCAAGGGCTCAACAACAGAGTAAGCCTCAAGAGAGGAAAAAGGTCTGGTCAGGGCAGAGGGGAAAGGGCAAAAGCAATGTCCTTTTCAATCCTCCTGCGACAACCAGCAAAACCCAGTGACAGCCAGTTGCAGGTAGGGGGGAGACTTCAACACTTCCTCCCTTTTTGGGCCAGCATAACAGAAAATCAGTACATTCTCGCTATGCTGTCTCTAGGCTACAAGGTAGAATTCTCGGACTCTCCCCCAGAGAGGTACCTTCTGACAGACTTACCAGGAGATATTGTCAAGTCCCTAGCCATGAAGAACCTTTTAAAGTATCTGAGGAAGCAGGGGGTTGTAATCCCAGTACCAGAGGGGGAGCTTTACCAGGGGTTTTATTCCCATGTATTTATGGTAAGAAAACCGTCCGGAAGCTTCAGGCTCATTCTCAATCTAAAGCCTTTAAACAGATCAGTCCTATACGAAAGGTTTTGCATGGACTCAATCTTTACGGTAAAAAACCTGTTAACAAAGGGTTGCTTTATGGCGTCTATCGATTTGAGAGACGCCTATCTGCATATCCCCATAGCTCCCCAATCCCAAAGATTTTTGAGATTGGCAGTAAACATGGGAAGGGAGGTCGTGCACCTTCAGTTCAGGGCCCTCCCCTTCGGCCTCTCCTCGGCCCCGAGAATTTTTATAAAAGTCATGGCAGAGGCTCTTGCTCCGCCTTCAGGGTATAGCGGTAGTTCCATACCTAGACGACCTACTCTTCTTTGCCCCCTCCAGGGAAAAAATTACTGGAGGATCTCGGAAGAGCTCGCAGCCATCTAGAGGCTTTGGGTTGGATCATAAATTTGGAAAAATCAAATTTCAGCCCAACCCAAGAGGCACAATTTCTGGGGTATCGGATAAGCTCAGTAGAGCAAAGAATGTTTCTCCCAGAGGACAAAAAACTAAAGATAGAAGGGGTCGTTGCCTCCTTACAGACAAATCTAGAGCTGTCCATCAGACAGGTAATGTCAGCCCTAGGAACCCTTACCTCATCTATGCCAGCAGTGCAGTGGGCAAGACTGCACTTCAGGCCCCTCCAGAGCTTCCTTCTGAAGGTGTGGGATCGCAGGACAGAATCTCTGGAAACAAAAGTAAAGATCCCCTCCAGAGTGAAACGGTCACTATGGTGGTGGAGAAGTCAGACCAATCTGTCAGCAGGCCTGTCTTGGTCATTCCCAGTAGAAAGAGTGGTAACAACAGATGCCAGTCTATGGGGATGGGGGGCACACTTGGGTCAGAACTATGTTCAGGGAGTTTGGTCCCAGTCAGAAGCAGGAAAATCCTCCAATTGGAGAGAGCTAAGGGCTGTAGCCTTAGCTTTAGATGCCTTCTCCGCAGACCTTCAAGGTGCCCATGTTCAAGTGTTCTCGGACAATGCCACTACCATTGCTTACTTAAACAGGCAAGGAGGCACAAGAAGCAGATTACTTCAGCTTCTCGCCTTGGGCATCCTAAACTGGGCAGAAAATCATTTGCTGTCCTTATCAGCGGTCCACCTCAAGGGCACTTCAAACATAGTAGCAGATTTTCTAAGCAGAAAACGGATTCAGGAAGCAGAATGGACCCTAAATCCGGAGATCTTCAGGTTAATCACCCAAGCCTGGGGCCTACCACAAATAGATCTATTTGCGTCAAAAGAAAATACGCAACTTCCAGCCTATTTCTCCATTTACAGAAACGACAGTTCCCAGGGAACAGATGCGTTAATACAGCCTTGAATTTCCAACTGGCGTACGCCTTCCCTCCTTTTCAGCTAATACCATTAGTGATAAGGAGGATTCAGAAGGAGAAAACGGAAGTAATCTTAATCACCCCATTCTGGCCAAAAAGGGCTTGGTTTACCTCCCTTCTTCGAATGGCGGTCAAACCACCTTGGCGACTACCGTTTCGAAAGGACCTACTTCTGCAGGGGCCAGTGTGCCATCAGGGGGTGTCCTCTCTAAACCTCACAGCGTGGTATCTGAGAGGCAGTTATTGATACGGAAAGGTCTGTCCCGACCACTGGTGACTACCTTACTTACTAGTAGAAAGCTGGTTACCAGAAAAATCTATGAAAAATACTGGAAGGTTTACAACTCCTGGTGTCACTCGTCTAATAGAGTGGTAAAGAACCTAGTATCAGTGTTGGAATTTCTTCAGGTTGGGGCAGAAAAGGGCTTATCAAGCAGTACACTCAAAGTACAAACAGCCGCATTAGGAGTCTTTCTGGAAAGGCCGATATCCTCAGAACCTTTGGTTGTCAGATTTTTCAGGGCACTCTCTAGGTCCAGACCAGCTCCTGTACGACACTTCCCGAGTTGGGATTTATCAGTAGTTCTGCGGTCTTTGACGAAAGAGCCCTTTGAACCTTTACAAGATGTCTCTCTGAAGTACCTTACTCTCAAAACCGTATTCTTAGTGGCAATTACAACAGCCAGAAGGATTGGCGAACTGCACGCCCTGTCAATAAAGAAACCCTTTCTATCCGTCTTCACGGACCGGATTGTACTAAAGACTGATCCAGCCTTTCTACCAAAGGTGGCGTCAAGCCTTAATAGGGAGCAGGAAATCGTCATTCCAACCTTCTGCTCCAATCCATCAGGGGAAAGGGAGCGACAATTTCATATGTTGGATGTGAAAAGAACGTTACTACATTACCTCGAAGTGACCAAGGATTTTCGATCCTCAGACTCCTTGTTCATACTTTTCTCAGGAAAAAGGAAGGGCCACCAAGCATCTAAGGGGTCAATTGCTAGATGGCTAAGAACCGCTATTCTGGAAGCCTATTCCCAAGCAGGACTATCTCCCCCGCTGGGCATTAAAGCACACTCTACTAGAGCTCAGGCCACTACATGGGCAGAAATAGCTGGTGCCACCCCAGATCAGATCTGCAAGGCGGCTACGTGGTCAAGTTACCTTACGTTTGTCCGTCATTATAGACTGGATCTTCTGTCAGCAAGCGATCAGGCTTTTGGCAGAAAGGTCTTGCAAGCTGTGGTCCCTCCCTAGAAGTGGGTAAGTCTCTATTATCCTCTCAAGGTGCTGTCCTGAAAGACGATAAGGGAAAAATCAAGTTAGTCTTACCGGTAACTTGTTTTCCATGAGTCTTTCAGGACAGCGGCAACCCGCCCTTAATGTTTTTAGGAATATTATACTGTGACTAACCATACTCTGTTTATGTGTTCCAGTTTGGGCCGGAGGTTTCTCTACTACTACTGATGATAAGTGGAGGGAACCTCCCTTTTAAGAAGTTTGGTGGAGGTGTGTTTCCTGTCAAGTGGGTGGAGCCACGCTCTCAAGGTGCTGTCCTGAAAGACTCATGGAAAACAAGTTACCGGTAAGACTAACTTGATTTTTCGTGCTTTGGATCATTTACTGTCCCAGGGGGTAATTATGGAAGTTACCCTAAAAGAACAGGCTTCGGGGTTTTATTCTAATCTTTTTGTGGTTCCAAAACCAAACGGGGACGTCAGACCCAATCTGGATCTAAAAAGCTCTGAATCAGTTTCTGAACGTTTGCTATTTCCGAATGGTACGATCGGTGGTCTCCACCCTACAAGGCGGAGAATTCTTGCGGTCAATAGACATCAGACACATTTGGCAAATCTAAGGGCATAGGGGTGACTGCGTATGTAGACGACTTGCTTCTAGTAGAACAGTCAGTAACTCAATTGAACCACAGTGTACTCAGTAAAGTACCTAGAACAGTTCAGATAGTTCTTTAAACCTACAGAAATCTTCTCTACAACCCTTAAGAAGGGTGGAGTATTTGGACATGATCATAGACATGACCCAAAGCAGAGTGTTCCTTCCAGAAGCCAAATATCAGAGCCCTGAAGGATCTGGTCCGCATGGTCAAAGCAAAGCGGACTATCCATTTGCCTTTGCATGAGGTTGTTGGGGAAGATGGTGGCCTCCTTTTGAGGCTGTTCCCTATGCCCAGTTACATTCAAGACAGCCAGAATACTGTTTTGCAGCAATCTGGAACAGAAAATCCAGGCTCTGGATCTGCCAATGTACCCGTCCTGAAGGGTACGTCAAAGCCTCCGACACCAAGAACTTGAAAAGAGGGAAAACCTTTTCTCCCAGTCATCTGGAAGGTAATATCCACGGGTGCCAGCCTGTCTGGTTGGGTTGCAGTTCTAGAAGAGGACTCTGCCCCGAAAGGAGCTTCCCCATCAACGTATTGGAAATTCAGGCAGTATATCTGGCCCTCAAGATCTGGACACAGGTTGCAGGGTTACCCCGGTTTGGATATAATCCAACAATGCTACGGCAGTAGCCTATATCAATCTTAATGGGGGTACCTGGAGTCGGGATGCCCAGAGAGAAGTGAACCGGATATTACAGTTTTTCTCTCTATTGTTTTGGCTCATTTCTTGAAACCGAAATTACATTCTTAAAACTCTAAGATCATTTGGCAAAATAGTCTTACAGTTCAGCACAACACTATAACTCACTTGCAAAAGTTCATATCTTTCCCAAAACTGTTCACTCGTGCTTCAAAACCATATTCCTTTCCCATTTAAAGAGTCAGTGCCTCCAAAATTGCAAAGATTCTTCTCAATTGCTTTGACTAATTTTTTGAAACAGACCAGACATTCTCAGCTCTCTTGGTGCTTTTGCCAAAATAACCTGGATGGTCCGGCACAACACCATGGTTCACCTTCAAAAGTTCATATCTTTCCCAAAACAGTTCACTCATGTGCCAAAACTAAATTTCTTTTTCGTTCAAATAGTCAGTGCCCCCAAAATGTATCATCCCTTTGGCATTGTGTAAGCACTGCAAGTCGAAATGTTTAGATGTTTTATCTCTATGGCAGAGGACCATTGAAATATCCCTCATGTCCACCTTTCAGTCTTAGCCCAGTCCTTCATTGACAATGGTAACTGTACAGTTTTTGTCTAGCTAACTATACAATTGTGTATAAAACTGATACATTGCACTCATACTGCCAAGGAAAAATTACTTTACAGTATTGTAACCATTATCATTCACACACAAAGTAACTTCCATACATGAAACTAAAAAGAAAACGTATACAGCATAATATACGGAAATATAAACAAAAAACAAGGACAATTAAATTTAGCCTACAAAGCTGTAAATAAAGCTTGAGTTTCACAACTACTGTAAGGCCCCTTTCACACGGGGCAGATCAGTAATGATCCGCTCCGTGAACCTCCACTTGCTCAGCGGGGATCGCTCCGTTGATCCCCGCTGAGCCGCCGGATGACAGGGAGGTCCTCGCACACTGTGCAGGGACTGCCCTGTCAGCTCTCCGCTCTCCCCTATGGGGGATCGGATGCACACGGACCATCTGTCCGTGTTCACCCGATCCGCCAGACGGATGGAAAAGTAGGTTTTTCCTCCGTCACACTTTGGCGGATCGGGTCGGATGTCAGCGGGCATGTCACCGCTGACATCCGCGGCTCCATAGAGGAGCACAGAGTGCCAATTCAGGTCCGCATAAAAAACTGGCAGGCGGACCTGAACAGGCCACCCGTGTGAAAGAGCCCTAACATCTCTTCACTGGTCGCTGTCCTCACCCTCCCTCTCCTGGGTACTGCCCTCACCCTCCTGCCCATCCACACGCTGCTGTCTGTCTGGCCACAGATTCCCATCAACATTGCAGCGTATATCCTCCCTTGCAATGCAACGAGGGAGATGTCGCAACCATCGCCTACATTCATCTCCTGTAATATTCTCACAGGCAGCGTGTATTGCATGGAGCAGGGACCTCTGATCTTGAGCCTGATGCTCATACACTCTCCACCTCCAAGCGCAGAAAAACTCCTCAATAGAATTGAGAAAAGGAGAGTAAGGTGGTAGGAACACAATATCCATCCTTGGATGACCAGTGAACCAGGCCCTGATAAGCGGGCCACGGTGGAAATTCACATTGTCCCATACAATTATATATTGTGGTAGGTGAGGTCCTATGAGACCTCTCTCATTTTCAGGGATCAAATCCAAATGAAAGTGGTCCAAGAAGATGAGGAGCTTCTGTGTATTGTATGGGCCAAGACTGGGCATGTGAGTGGCCACACCATTCTCAGAAATGGCAGCACACATAGTTATATTGCCCCCTCGCTGGCCTGGAACATCCACCGTGGCCCAGTGGCCAATAAAATTACGGCCACGTCTTCGGTCCTTGGCCAGATTGAATCCAGCCTCATCCCCATACACGAGTATGTGAGAGGTCTCGTTTCCTTCCAATGCCATTATTCTCTACAATAGAGTAAATAAAGAAAACATCAAATCAGTCATACAGAAGAGTCATACACTACAGTTACAAACCGCTACATAGGAATGTTCTATGTTCTGCACAAGTTCAATATACTTCTGGCCAGTATTCCAGTGGATCCAAACCTGGGGTACATGTACCCTATGCAGAGGTACTACAGGGGGTATTTGACAGAAAGAGGAGGGGAAAAATTATCAATGACAAGACTTACTGAAATGTTACAGTAACATTATTAGATAGATTTACATGGGACGCACTACTGTAATTGCAGATCTTTGACCCTTTTACTTACTGTGTTGTATGTTATATTCTTCAAAATAAGACTTATAATGATAATTGCATCATACAGTAAGCTGCAGTTTTTATTGTAATACTACTGTAAACTGTATCATCAATATTGTAGAAAATAAACTATTCCATACTATTCCATAGTTTATTTTCTACAATATTTTTCTTGTCATGGTTAATATCATACATAACATCCCACTAAAGTAAGATACTGTAATACTGTAGGCCTATCACACACACACACACACACACACACTAAATGAATACGTAAATGAGTAAATAAACATATTTGTTGCTCTATGCACAGTGTCCTGTCCTTTACATTATGAAATTCCATCATTGATTGTGAGGCCATGATTGATGACAATGGTTGATGACATGGTCTATAATTGTGGCCCGAATTTCATCAGGGACAGCATGGTGTCTTCGTGCTCCTCGGCCTCTTCCCCCTATTCCACCACCACGCACCCTTACTCCTCCTCCTCTTTTTCCTCTTCCTCCAGCAGGCAGTTGCCCTTGTTCATTTACTTGGCCAGGTGCCTCCATGTCCAGAAATTCTACTGGTCCTGCATGGTCAAGCTCTCTCTCTTTCTCTCTCTCTCTTTCTCTCTCTCTCTCTCTCTCTCTCTAAATATATATATATATATATATATATATATATATATATATATATATATATATATACACATGTTTGTCAGCATTCACAATCATGGACAGCACCTCTCAGGTAACTAAACTAAACTTACTGTTTGGTCACCTGAGATCCAACTCCTAGTTCGTTAGTCAAGTTCTAGTTGTACCTGACTTTCAATTTCTGTGATCATTTTATCAAATTTTGCAAGAGATTCATATATGGCAATTATGGTATTATGTTCCTGAATAATTTTGACAAATGAACAGACTATTGTGCATGTGATGACTTAAACAATGAAATGACGCTGACACGTTTTGGAGAGAACGACCATTAGACTGAGAATTGACAAATCAGTTTAGATCAACAAGATCTATTCAATTGAAAATTGTGTACTAAATAATTTGAAAAATGTACTAAGACATTCAGACATGTACTGAGACATTTGCAATTTGATTAAATGAATGAGAAATGCAATTCAGTTGTGAACAATTGCCAAGTGGTTTGGAGATTTGTCCATGTTGTTTTGAGAATGTCATTTCTGTTTCAAGAAATGAGCCAAAACAATGGAGAAAAACTGTAATATGGGCAGACAATCATCTGCCCTGTCTTTCTGCAATCTTCATTCCAGGAGTAGAGAATTGGAAAGCGGATAACCTGAGCCGCCAGCAACTGTTGCCAGTGGAGTGATCTCTCCACCCCGATATTTTTCAGGCCATGTGCCTGAAATGGGGGACCCCAGATGTAGACTGTCTCACCTCCAGGGTCAACAGAAAACTGGACACTTATGTGTCGAGGACAATGGATCCTCTAGCCTTCGGAACCGAAGCGATAATGATTTCCTCGGATCAGTTTTCACTGATCTATGCATTCCCTTCCGTACCGCTCTTACAGAGACTGCTTTGCAAAATCAGGAAAGAGGGAACACCAGGTTTGCTGAGGCATTCAGGGCAGAGTCCTCTGGGTCACTGAGGATGACAGGATCCGCAGCCACCTCACCCCAGCCACGTAAAAGTCCATAGGTTCCTTGCGACTGTAATTGATCCCTTAAAGACTGCTGCTGATGCTGAGTCAAAAGCCCCACCTCCATGCTGCTGATACAATCCTCCTCCTCTTCCTGTGTGATAGGCGGGCAAGCAGGACCACTGTCTTAATAAAGTGGGCCTTGAGAGGTAAGGAAGTCCTCCTCTTCCTCCCTCTGTTCTGCCTCAAGGGCCCTGTCCATAATTCCACGTAGCATGTGCTCCAACATGTGAATAAGAGGGACAGTCTCACTGATGCATGCACTGTCACTTCTTACCATCCTCGTGGCCTCCTCAAATGGTGACAGGATAATGCATGCATCCCTGATCAAGGTCTACTGGCGTGGGGAAAAAAAAACAAGCTCCCCTGACCCAGTTCTGCTGCCATATTGGCACAGGTACTCATTGATGGCCCTCTGCTGCGTGTGCAGCTGCTGCAGCATGGCCAATGTAGAGTTCCATCTGGTGGGCATGTCACAGATTAGGCGGTTCTTGGGCAGGTTGTATTCCCTTTGGAGGTCTGTCAGCCGAGCAGTGGCATTATATGACCTTCTGGAATGCACACAGACTTTCCTGGCCTGCTTCAGGACATCCTGTAAGCCTGGGTACCTATACACATAGTAAAATAATGATAAAAATCATCAAAAGTCTTTATCAATAAAATACAGCAGCGCTAGTGATCGGGGCACAGTTCAAATCCGATCACTCATTCACATTCAAAGAGATAAATGAAAGTAAGAAAGTTCTCCAGAGCTCAGAGGGTGCACAAATATTCCGTGACAAAAAAGGGGGTGCTCTTCAAGACAATTTCAACTGTCCATGATTAGTGACATCACTCGTGAGCCGAACAAAGCATGCAAAGATCCTGTGACAATGTCCCCTCAAGGATGTCTACTGACCAGATTGATGTTATAACAGGCTTTGAACAGTAATGTCATCGGATTCCCTCTTCCTCATGGAGATGATATTCCAGCAGCATGCAGTACTCCTAATGACCATCCGGTGCCAGGGCACATAAAAAAAGCTCGATATGGTGTGATACCATTTAAAAAACTTTTATTTTAACATGCTGTTAAAAATCATGCATACAAACAGCAACAAAAAATAGATTTTTTAATACAGCTTACCTGTAAAAGCTTTTTCTTGAAGTACATCACGGGACACAGAGCAGCATATTCATTACTATATGGGTTACATGGAGTACCTTCAGGTGTGGACACTGGCAATCTCAAACAGGAAGTCCCCTCCCTATATAACCCCCTCCCATAGAGGAAGTACCTCAGTTTTGTAGCAAGCAGTATGCCTCCCAAAAATGTTCCCCAAAAGAGGGGTGGGAGCTCTGTGTCCCGTGATGTACTCCAAGAAAAAGATTTTACAGGTAAGCTGTATTAAAAAATCTCTTTTTCTTTCTCGTACATCACGGGACACAGAGCAGCATATTCATTACTATATGGGATGTCCGAAAGCAGTGCTTTAATGAGGGGAGGGAGACATCTTCCAAAAAAGGATTTAATTTAGAGGTATACTCAAATACTAATAAATCCAACTTAGTCAAGAAATGTAAATCTCAAATCTAAATCAAGGGAGCCCCCTCAGATCCTGAGGAGCTTGAATCGCGGCCTGTAGTACTGCCTGCCCAAAGGCTGTATCCGCATTCCTTCTTACGTCCAATTGATAAAAAATTTGTAAACGTGTGGACTGACGACCACGTTGCTGCCTTGCATATTCGAGCCATAGAGATCTGATGATGTGCTGCCCAGGAGGTGCCCATGGCCCTGGTAGAATGGGCCTTTACCGACAAAGGAGGAGGCAACCTCTTCAAACCGCAGGCCTGAACGATTAATTGTTTAATCCATCTTGCGATGGTGGATCAAGCAGCTGCCTGACCCATCTTGGGCCCTTCCGGTAAAACGAACACCACATCTGTTTTCCGAACCTTCTCTGTAGCTTTAAGATAGGCCTTTATGGCCCTGACAATATCCAACGTATGCAGCAACCCCTCCTTTCTAGAGGTGGGTTTTGGAAAGAAGGATGGAAGTACCACATCCTGGCTCAAGTGGAAACTGGATATAACCTTTGGTAGAAAGGAAGGATGAGGACGGAAACCCGCCCTATCCTTATGTAAAATGAGATATGGTTCCTTACAAGATAAGGCTGCCAATTCCGATACTCTCCTGGCCGAAACTATGGCGATCAGAAATACCGACTTTCTAGTCAGTAAAACCAAAGGTACCTCAGCCAACGGCTGAAAGGGTTGTTTCTGTAGAGTCGACAGAACAAGATTTAAGTCCCATGGACAAAGTGGTGATTTGACCGGAGGATTAACACGTAAGACTCCCTGTACGAAGATCTTAACCAGCGAGTGGGCGGCCAGCGGCCTCTGAAACCACACTGATAAGGCTGAAATCTGTCCCTAGATCGTGCTTAATGCCAGGCCTTTATCCACTCCTAGCTGGAGAAAACTTAATACTCTATCACTCCAAGGCCTTTGCTCCCTTGCTTCAAGCTGCTAGAATTGCTGTCTGTAGGACGCGATTGTGGAAGCGTGCGGTACCGCCTCGAACATGGCCATTAGTTTGCCTAGTAATCGCATACATAGGCGAATAGTTGGTTCTCTTTTGCTTAGAACCAACTGAATCAATTTTTTGATAGCCTCGACTTTTACCAGGGGCAGGAACACCTTTTGTGGTGTCAGAAGTGGGATCTGAACCCATGCCTCCAGCCGAGACTGCGACCTGAACGCAGCGCCTTAGACCGCTCGGCCATCCTGACCGTGTTCTGTGTCTAATCTCATGCCGAGATATTCCAACTGCTTTGTAGGTTGAAATGCTGATTTTTCCCCGGTTTAGGACCCAGCCGAACCTCTCGAGGTACTGAACCATGAGGGCTACTGCGCATTCCAGCCAAGGAAGCGAGTGTTCTATGATTAAGAGGTCGTCCAGGTATGCTAGGACCGAGACCCCTTGGATCCTTAGATTGACTAGAATTGGAGCTAGGACCTTCGTGAATACCCGGGGGCCGTAGCCAGCCCGAAGGGGAGCGCCACGAATTGGAAGTGACGCTGTATCACTGTGAAGCGTAAAAAATCTTTGATGTGGCTGAAAGATTGGTACATGAAGGTAACCCTCCTTTATGTCTATAGAAGCCAGAAAGTCATCCTTCTGGAGTGTGGCGGCTGCTGACCGAACGGATTCCATCCGGAAAGAGCGAACCCTTAGGTCAGCATTTAAACCTTTAGGTCCAAAATTGGTCTGACATTGCCGATGGGCTTTGGTATGACAAACAGATTGGAATAGAAACCTAGCCCCTGTTCTTGGGCTGGTACCTCTATCATTATGCCCTGGTAAGCAGATGTCCAATGCCGCCCGCATTGAGGCCTTCCTTGTGGAGGAACCTTAGAAATTCTAATCTGTAGCCTGTGGCCACAGATGATCGGACCCCCTCTGTCGGGGATCGATACCATGGCCTCTTGCCCCCAGAGGCCTGTCCTTGCGATCCATTGTTAAAAGTTTGATCGCGCAGGAGGCCCGATACTGCCTGGAATTTGAGGGCCCCGGAACAGGGAAGAGCTGCCTTTTAAACGCAGGACCCCGGAACTTTTTTTTTTTTGACTGGTAAAAGGGGTACTTTTGCCACTTGAAACAGTCTGAATGTATTTATCCAGATCTTTCCATGGAAGGGAAAACCTGCCAGTAGTCTTTTGCATGGGGCTCGGCCGCCCAGTTCTTCAACCATAAGAGCCTTCTCATATGCACTAAAAATAGTGACAAACGAGACGCCTGCTGGATGGAGTCTTTTATAGCCTCTACCGCAAAGCACAGAGCTCTGGGAATATCCAATAACTCCTCTGCCTATTGGGCAGGGATGTCTTTAAGCATCTGTTTTGTCTGGTCCTTTAACGCCTGACAAACTCCAATTGCAGCCACTGCTGGCTGTACCACTGCTCCTGCCGTAGCAAAGGATGCTTGAAAAAGTGTCTCTAAACGTTTATCGACCGGGACCTTAAACATTTGTATGTTTTCCCCCCGGGCCAGTTAATGATTTATTCACACATGAGATGGCTGCGTCCACAGTTGGGAGCGCCCATTTCTTAGAAAAATTTCTCTTCCATAGGTAAATAATAGAAAACCTTCCAGGCGGTCTCCCATCCAGGCACTAACCAGGCCCGACCCTGCTTAGCCTCCGAAATCAGACGAGATCGGGCGCTTTCAGGGTGATGTGGCCGTAGGCTTTAGGCGGCAGACAAAGTTCTGTCCGGTCGTCCCAATCCTGGAAAAACCAATTCCTTAAAGGCGCTTTAAAAGAACCCAAAGAGGATACCGCAGGAACCTGAGGCTCTGGAAATGGCAAATTAAATGCCGAGCGGACCATGTCTGTCAAAGACTGGACCCACAGACTCTCCGTCTGGGAGGCTGAAAACGATTCTTCAGTGGTAGATCCTTCCTCTAGGTTCTGGTCCAACCGATCCTCCTGAAATTCTAATTCCTCCGGAGAGAGAATCTCAGCATCCGAGGATACACCTTTTGGCGATGGGGATCTAGTCCGCTTCTTGTCAGAAAAAGAGCCAGCGATCATAGCTGTTAACTTTTTTTTTTTTTCTCTAGCCCCCCTAGGGTGACGGCTAGCATCTCCTCTGTGATAACACAGGGTTGGGCCGATCTGGGCCAGCCTCAGCACCAGACCCCCTTAATGGCTTATCCAAGGTGACCCCTATAGGAATAACCTGTGGGGAAAGTATTGGCATATCATCAGAACCAGAGGAGGAACCCCTTTGTCTTTGCCCTTTTTTTTTTTTGTGTTTTGATCCTGAACCTTTGGAAGCCATAATACAAAACCGAGGGACTCCGCCTACAACAACAGACTGTTATAGCCAGGAGTACAAAAAAATAAGGTTTAGGGGACAATAGGATCACTAATGCCCAAAAACGGTGGGGCTCAGTATGTTTTCCTCTATAATGGTTTTTCACAACATACAGCCCCACCCCCAACATGTTTGCCAGCATTCAACCTGTTGCCAAGGGGATTTTTGGCTTAACAAAAAGTATTGGAGCTGACTCCAGCATGTAGTACCTCTTCTCGCCACCGGGAGTCACTGTGCTGCCAGCTCTGCGTCCTCTCTCTTCCAGCTCAGCTTTGAACTGAGCTAAGATCGCGCCTGCTGTGTGTAACAGCAATTGAAGGCACGCCCACTCTACACTGCAGTCACACTCCCCGCCCCCCCCTCCCGAACGGCGCGAAAATGTTTCTATATGCATGCGCGCGACTGTCGGGGGAGGAGAGCCCAGGAGGAGACGCACTCTGGAGCCCAGGAATGCAGGCTGGAGGACGCATCAGGCGGCAGATTTGAATCCCGGCTAGGTAAGGCTTAAAACAGGCCCCTAAGGAGTCCCTTTAGCCTAGAGACAGATCTCTCTTTTTTTTTTTTAAAGACCTTCAACCAGCGAGCAGCAGGTAGCTAGCAAACATACATAGATAGGTAGGGGGATCAAGTGATGGGGGGGGGGGAACATTTCAGGCTCCCCTCTTACCTGCTCCATGCCGCAGGACGTTTGCAAAACGGTCCAATCTTCTCCCATCTCCGTGGGTAGCGTAGTAGACCTTCAGGCACTGGGGTCCTGGAAGGAACCGACTGTCCTGGACCTATACAGCACCCTGGCAAACAGGATCTTTTGGTTTAGAAAACTCCAAGTCCTGGGCCCAGGGTCCAGCCCTCTAGAGAGGAGCATTATAGGCAAAACCCCACGGTTTGGGGCCCGGGTACTGTCCACTTTGGCACTGAGGCTCCTTGGACAGATCCGGTTAGCCCGCCTTAATCCCAAGGATGTGGAGGCAAAGCTATTCCGTGACCAACACCTAAGACACTGGCGAAAAAACTGAGGTACTTCCTCTATGGGAGGGGGTTATATAGGGAGGGGACTTCCTGTTTGAGATTGCCAGTGTCCACACCTGAAGGTACTCCATATAACCCATATAGTAATGAATATGCTGCTCTGTGTCCCGTGATGTACGAGAAAGAAAAAACTACTCCACAGAAGTCAGAAGGACGAAACGTCAGGGCCTGATCTCACGATATTTTTATATATGTACGCCTGACACTGTGGTTCAGCTGTGCTCCAGTTAGGAGAGTGATTTAGTGTGCTAGCGGCAAATGCTCGCATCCACAATCTATCTATCACCCTCTGTGAGCTGATGACCGGCTGAAAGGCATTACACCTTGTATCAGTTACTGCTCTGTGGAGTAGTTTTTTTGTTGCTGTTTGTATGCATGATTTTTAACAGCATGTTAAAATAAAAGTTTTTTAAATGGTATCACACCATATCGAGCTTTTTTTATGTGCCCTGACACCGGATGGTCATTAGGAGTACTGCATGCTGCTGGAATATCATCTCCATGAGGAAGAGGGAATCCGATGACATTACTGTTCAAAGCCTGTTATAACATCAATCTGGTGAGTAGACATCCTTGAGGGGACATTGTCACAGGATCTTCGCATGCTTTGTTCGGCTCACGAGTGATGTCACTAATCATGGACAGTTGAAATTGTCTTGAAGAGCACCCCCTTTTTTGTCACGGAATATTTGTGCACCCTCTGAGCTCTGGAGAACTTTCTTACTTTCATTTATCTCTTTGAATGTGAATGAGTAATAGGATTTGAACTGTGCCCCGATCACTAGCGCTGCTGTATTTTATTGATAAAGACTTTTGATGATTTTTATTATTATTTTACTATGTGTATGTGTTTTGTTTTAATTTGGGCAGCTGCTTTATTCATGTCCTAGATATAGGACATAGATAATTTTATTTCCACAACTGTAAATACCTATACCCCATTAGCGCCGAGAGTGTGAAATTAGGCCTATTTTTCCCACATTTTGTTTTGAAGCCTGGGTACCTGCCCAAGAACCGCTGCACCACCAAATTCAGAACATGAGCAAAACAGGGTACATGGGTCAGTTGTCCCTGTCGCAGGGCAGAGAGGAGGTTGGTGCCATTGTCACTAACCACCATTCCTGGCTTAAGCTGGTGTGGCGTCAACCACCTCAGAGCCTGCCCCTGAAGAGCTGACAGAACCTATGCCCCAGTGTGGCTCCTGTCTCCCAGGCACACAAGCTCTAGCACCGCATGGCATCTCTTTGCCTGCATTCCTGCATAGCCCCTCGTACCCCTACGGAGCACGGCTGTTTCCGAGGACATAACAGCACAGGAAGAGGCCACAGAGGAAGAAGAGGGGGTGGAGGAGAGAGGTGTGTCACAACCAGTAGTAGTGTTTTGGAGGCGTAGTGGCGTAACAACCTCCAACACTACTGTACCTTGCCCTGCCTCCTTCCCAGCTGCCAGCAGAGTCACCCAATGCGCCGTGAAAGAGAGGTAACGTCCCTGTCCATGCCTGCTGGACCATGAGTCAGCAGTAATATGCACCTTACCACTGACCGCCCTGCCCAGCGAGACATGGACATTGCCTTTCACATGGCCGTGGAGAGCCGGAATCGCCTTCCGTGAGAAAAAGTGGCGTTTGGGAACTTGCCACTGAGGTACCGCACATTCCACAAACTCACGGAAGGGGGCAGAATCTACCAACTGAAAAGGCAGCAGTTGAAGTGCTAGCAATTTCACTAAGCTAGCATTCAACCGCTGGGCATGTGGATGGCTGGGAGGGTACACCTTTCAGCGCTGCAGCAGCTGGGGCAGAAAAATGTGTCTGGTACAATCTGCCATCGGTGTACCGATAGTAGATTGCCAGCATGTACTACTAGGGTGTGACACACCTAATTCTACACCTTCAGTCCTATCAGTGCAGGCTTCAGAGAGGACTGAGGGTATTGTAGGGTTGGGATCCCAGCTGATGAGGGGCAAGGGGAGGTCCGCTTTGTTCTTTGGTGTGGGTCTTTCAGGTATGCTTGCCAACGAACTGCATGGCAGGTCGACTTATGTCTGGTGCCCAAGCGGATGATTTTTTGGCCACGCGAGATACGCTTGTGACATATGTTGCAAATAGCAACGGTGCGATCTGATGCACATGTCTCAAAAAAGCCCACATCAAAGAACTTTTGCAGTAACGCTGAGACACAGCAGCGCCCTGCACAGGCGTAGCTCTGCGATGTAATGCAGATGTTGGGCTGCCCTTAAGCCGTCCCCTGGAGGGCATCCTGCCTCTTTGGAGATGTGCCGCCTCCTCCTCCTCAGGCACCCACGTAGAGTCAGTGACCTCATCATCCCCTCCCTCCTCATCACTGTCGAAAACATGGCAGTATGTTGCAACTGAGGGAACATGACTGCCAGATTACTGTCCCTTTTTTTTGGATTTTGTCGAGGCCTGCGTTAGTCTATAAATTAGGTCAGTGTAACCACTTATACCAAGCCTTTTTTTTTTTTTTTTACAAATCTAGACCATTTTCTAGCACAAAATACTGAACCCCAAATGTGTGTGTGTGTACACACACACACACATATCATCTGTTTTTTTTTTTTTTTTTTTTTTTGTGGCTACCATAGGGAATTTAATTGTAGTCATAACAATATTTTGTCACACTATTTGCCAAGCAGTCTTTCAATTAATTAAAATAAAAAAAATGAAATCATAAAGTTAGCACAATTTTCTTGTATAATGTGAAAGCGGAGATTTTTTTTTTCTAAGCAAAAAAAAAAATCATGATTCTCATTTTACCCAGAATTGCAGCTCTAATATAGGTATTACAAAAGGGGAAACAGTGACTAGAATACTAGGCAAAGGGAAGCTTCTAGCACAGGATGCACATGGCATATCAAAAACCAAGTTAAATGAAGTAAATACAAAATATCTTTATCTGTTTTTTTTTTTTTTAACTATTTTCATTCAATATTTGACATTTATAAATACTGTTTTTTCACCAATAAAAAGATAGCTTTGGTGTTGGGTGATTAACCTTCGCTTCTGTCCCATAGTCAAAACAGGAAGTGAGAGGAAATCCCTGCAAATTAAAGTTATTCCTTGGGGGGGGGGGGGAGTGGAGTTCCACCCTCTTTGACAACTATGTTGCATCCCCTGTAGATATGTTCCCTTATATTGTTTTGGCATATCATTGCATTTTTTCTAAAAAGCTCACTGTTATATCCAGAGGCCTTTTTCTTTGCGGCTGCAAGAGCCTCACCTTGTCATCTATGTACCGCTATGCCTCCTGTTGCCCTGCCCACTTTCTTAAGCAGCCCAATAATTGGCTGGTGTTTGATATCTGCATGGCCCCGCCCACCCCGACCTCACACTGACAGCTGCGTTCAGTTACATATAGTGTAACTGAAGCAGACAAATCGGCTCAGTGTGAAACTGTCAGTGACACCAGCCAGTACCAACCAGTGATACGTGCCAGTGACACCAGCCAGTTCCATCTGCCAGTGCCAATCAGTAACACCTGCCAATCGCCAGTGCCAACCAGTACCACCTTCCATTCAATGCAATGCGGTGTGCTGGAGCCGATGTGGTGCGCGATGTTATGGTGATAATGTGCTGTGCTGGGGGAAGGAAGAGGAAGTCAGCACAGCACAGGGATGGTAAGAACCCCTCATAATGGGAACAGTGGGTGTACAGACCTGGGAACTCAGTCCATCCGTTCACCTTTTCTGCGTCGCACAAAGACACGGTGGTTGGAACCAAAGATCTCAAGTTTGGACTCATCAGACCAAAGCACAGATTTCCACTGGTCTAATGTCCATTCCTTGTGTTCTTTAGCCCAAACAAGTCTCTTCTGCTTGTTGCCTTTCTTTAGCAGTGGTTTCCTAGCAGATATTCCACCATGAAGGCCTGATTCACACAGTCTCCTCTTATCAGTTGTTCTAGAGATGTGTCTGCTGCAAAAGGTGGCTACTTTGAAGAATCTAGAATATGACATATAATTTTAGTTGTTTCACACTTTTTGTTATGTATATAATTCCACATGTGTTAATTCATAGTTTTGATGCCTTCAGGTGTGGAATGAGAAGGTGTGTCCAAACTTTTGGTCTATACTGTGTGTGTATATACATACATACATATATATATATATATATATATATATATATATATATATATATATATATATTCTTGTTATGTACATATATCTGCACAGAAACAAATGATTTAGTATATTTACTGGTTTCTAGAGGGAGGAGAGGTTTGCATAGATAAGGGGCGGCAACTTCCTCTGACACTCCTGTTGCTATGGAAACCTGACCTGAAACATTACATTGCTTGTACAGCACTGAGCATGTGCGAGATCTGCAAGGCTAAAATCCAGTCTGGCTTCAGATGCCCACACTTAAGGCCACGGTCTAATGCTAGTTTATAAACTTTCAAAATGCTGTAAAAACCTAACAAAACGGACCTTAGTTTACAGACTAACTTTACTAGAATACATTAAGCTTGTGTATTATAGGGGTATTTTTATTTAAAAAGTGTAATTTTGGCCAGAACACCACTTTTGTGACTTGATTTTAATGTTATTTTATGAGTTATTTGCCTTATATGTTTTTGGTTTGTGAGGTAAATAACTTGAGGTGATATAGTGCAGGCCTCAAGGTGTACTCGCCACCAGTTGCCCCGCCCAACCCCTACCATGTTCCGCCCCTAGAAGAAACACCTCATAAATTTCATGAAATTACACTTAAATGTTTTATGCAGAATTAAGTTATAAAAATAAAATATTAACAACAACTTTATCAATGCCGAAAAATGCAGCCTGCCCATGTCTACCAATGCAGCATATGTCCCCCACTTTGCAGTGAGTCCCCCCCCACACTATTGCAGCCAGAGCCCCCCCCCCCCCACACTATTGCAGCCAGAGTCCAGTTCCCCCCAGCCAGCCAGAGTCCACACTATTGCCCCAGTCCCCCCCACACTATTGCAGCCAGAGTCCAGTCCAGTCCCCCCACACTATTGCAGCCAGAGTCCCCCCCACACTATTGCAGCCAGCCAGTCCCCCCCCCCCACACTATTGCAGCCAGAGTCCAGTCCCCCACACACTATTGCCCAGAGTCCAGTCCAGTCCCCCCACACACTATTGCAGCCAGAGTCCAGTCCAGTCCCCCCCCCCACACACTATTGCAGCCAGAGTCCAGTCCAGTCCCCTATTGCAGCCAGAGTCTAGTCCAGTCCCCCCCACACTATTGCACCAGAGTCCAGTCCAGTCCCCCCACACTATTGCAGCCAGAGTCTAGTCCAGTCCAGCCAGTCCCGTCCAGTCCCTCCAGTATTGCAGCCAGAGTCCCCCACCCCCCACACACTATTGCAGCAGAGTCAGAGTCCAGTCCAGTCTAGTCCAGTCCCCCCACACACAGAGTCTACACACTATTGTCCCCCCCCCACACACTATTGCAGCCAGAGTCCAGTCCCCCCCACACACTATTGCAGCCAGAGTCCAGTCCAGTCCCCCCACACACACAGCCAGAGTCCAGTCCCCCAGTCCCCCTCCACACTATTGCAGCCAGAGTCCAGTCCAGTCCCCCAGTCCCCCTACACACACTATTGCAGCCAGAGTCTAGTCCAGTCCCCCCACACACTATTGCAGCCAGAGTCTAGTCCAGTCCCCCCACACACTATTGCAGCCAGAGTCCAGTCCAGTCCCCCCACACACTATTGCAGCTATATTGCAGCCAGAGTCCAGTCCAGTCCCCCCACACACTATTGCAGCCAGAGTCCAGTCCAGTCCAGTATTGCAGCCAGAGTCCCAGTCCCCCCACACACTATTGCAGCCAGAGTCCAGTCCAGTCCCCCCCACACTATTGCAGCCAGAGTCCAGTCACACTATTGCAGCCAGAGTCCAGTCCAGTCCCCCCACACTATTGCAGCCAGAGTATTGCAGCCAGAGTCCAGCCAGCCAGAGTCCAGTCCAGTCCCCCCACACACTATTGCAGCCAGAGTCCAGTCAGTCCCCCCACACACTATTGCAGCCAGAGTCCAGTCCAGTCCCCCCACACTATTGCAGCCAGAGTCCAGTCCCCCCCCCCCACACACTATTGCAGCCAGAGTCCAGTCCCCCCACACACTATTGCAGCCAGAGTCCAGTCCAGTCCCACTACACACTATTGCAGCCAGAGTCAGTCCAGTCCCCCACACACTATTGCAGCCAGAATTCAGTCCAGTCCCCCCACACACTATTGCAGCCAGAGTTCAGTCCAGTCCCCCCCACACACTATTGCAGCCAGAGTCCAGTCCAGTCCCCCCACACACTATTGCAGCCAGAGTCCAGTCCCCCCACACACTATTGCAGCCAGAGTCCAGTCCAGTCCCACCACACACTATTGCAGCCAGAGTCCAGTCCAGTCCCCCCCCACACACTATTGCAGCCAGAGTCCAGTCCAGTCCCCCCACACACTATTGCAGCCAGAGTCCAGAGTCCAGTCCCCCCCCCACACACTATTGCAGCCAGAGTCCAGTCCAGTCCCCCCACACACTATTGCAGCCAGAGTCCAGAGTCCAGTCCCCCCACACACTATTGCAGCCAGAGTCCAGTCCAGTCCCCCCACACTATTGCAGACACTATTGCAGCCAGTCCCCCCACACACTATTGCAGCCAGAGAGTCCAGTCCAGTCCCCCCACACACTATTGCAGCCAGAGTCCAGTCCCCCCCCACACACTATTGCAGCCAGAGTCCAGTCCAGTCCCCCCACACACTATTGCAGTCAGAGTACCACACACTATTGCAGCCAGAGTCACACTATTGCAGCCAGAGTCCAGTCCAGTCCCCCCACACACTATTGCAGCCAGAGTCCAGTCCCCCCCACACTATTGCAGCCAGAGTCCAGTCCAGTACACACACACTATTGCAGCCACAGTTGCCAGAGTCCCCCCACACACTATTGCAGCCAGAATTCTATTGCAGTCCCAGAGTCCAGTCACACTATTGCAGCCAGAGTCCAGTCAGTCCAGTCCCCCCACACTATTGCAGCCAGCCAGACTATTGCAGCCAGAGTCCAGTCCAGTCCCCCCCCAACACTATTGCAGCCAGAGTCCAGTACAGTCCCCCCTCCACACTATTGCAGCCAAGCTTTGCTGTATAGGAGAGGAGCCGCCATGTTGTTCAAACAGCGACGCTCCTCTCCTCTCCTGCCCCCCTGCTCCCAGGCAGCCCACAATCGCCAGCCCTCAAAATTTACTCGCATTTTGCGAGTGTAAATTTTGAGGGCTGATAGTGAATTGACATGAGATAATTGGAAAATATCACGTGATTATCTTATGAGATCTTCCTTTGTGAATCGAGCCCTGTAAAACCCCAATAGAGTGACACGGCCATTAATTAGGTAATGCTCAGCAGTGGTGACCATTTTCTCAGAGACCATAGCCAACCACTAGAGTCCAATACATGAAAATGGCATACCAAAAGGTAATACTAGAAGGTAAACACCAATAATCATTAGGGATAAATGCCCATAAGACTACATGGTGAGATCACAAAGAAAGCACTTCACACAAATGATAAAGAGATAGCTTACAAAAATATCAATAAAAGCAAGTGTGTCCTTGATGCCCATCCTTTTACATAACCCTGAATATAAAATCAAAACATACTCAAAATAATGCAAGTTTCACATACATATATTAGAAACTCATAAAATAGAAAACTCTGTAAATGAACTTAAACATTTCACATAAACTGCAAGAAAATTTGTGATTCATCGTCATCTAGTGGTCAAACTTAATACCAACACCCCTGTTGGTGCACAAAACTCATAAAAATCATCGCCGTCTAGTGGAATTATAAAAAATATATATCAGCTACTAATCCTAGCCAGCGTAATAATAAAGGTTATAAATTATAACAAATTATCAAAAAATGGATAAACACATCGGCATTACAGCGGGAGCGTGCGTCTAGTCAACACCGGAAGAAAAGAAAATGGAAGAAGGCAAAGAGGAAGAAAACGACGGAGGAAGCCCGGGCTGACCGCTGCTGCTAGTAAAAGCTACAAAGAAGAAAAGCAGCAGCGGCGCAGCCCGGCAGAAGGCACCGGAGAGCGGGAGAAGAACCGGGGAGCGCGGAGAGCAGAAGAAGAGAGTGAAGAAGACAGAAGAAGACTCCCAAAGTCAGAAGAAGACCCCGGGAGAGCGGAGAAGTCGGAAGAAGACCCCCGGAGCTGACTAATAAAATATTTTAAAAACCTGTGTAGTGTTTATTTGTTTTGACACTTTTCCTCCCGGTGAATGGGTAGGGGTACAATGTACCGCATACTCATTCACCTAGGGTGGGGGGGCGGTATCTGGGGGCCCCCTTGTTAAAGGGTGCTCCCAGACTCCGATAAGCCCCCCCGCCCGCAGACCCCGACAACCAACGGCCAGGGTTGTCTGAAAGAGGCCCTGTCCTCATCAACATAGGGACAGGGTGCTTTGGGGTGGGGGCATGTGGCCTGGCACGGTTAAGTGGGGGGGGCGCTCGTCCCCACCCCCTTTCCTGACCGGCCGGGCTGCTGCTTGGATACGGGTCTGGATTTTGGGGGGACCCCCATGCCGTTTTTTCGGCGTAGGGTGTTCCCCTTTAAATCCGCAACAGACCCATGGGCCAGGTATGCTCTTGGAAGGGGAACCAATGCCTTTTTTTTTGTTAAAATTTGGCGTGGAGTTTCCCCCTTAAGATCAGCAGAGTACAAGTCGCATGCCAAAGTTGGAGCATGCAAGACTGCAATCCGACTTTGATCCTACTTCAATGATATTCAATGAAGTGAAGTAGAATCAAAGTCGGACCAAAGTAGTACAGGGAGCATTTGCAAAGTCGCTCCGACATGTGTCTTACCAGTTAAGACGGCTCCCATAGGGAAACATTGATTTTCACACATCATACGACATGAGCTCCCAATGTCTGAGCATATGTCGGACTAGTGTGAACCCGGCCTAAATCCCTTTAGCTTCTTTTTGATTAAGCACCCTGATATTATTTGAACCCCTCCAATGATTTGGTATCTTTCAATACCCTAAGATTGTAAACCTGTAAGATCCCCATAATGTACTTGTCTAAAGTGTTTTGACAGAAAATGTTTGGTAAACTCGATCGTAATAATATAAAAATGCTCCAGTATTCGTTTTAACAATTTCCATTTGGTGCGTCCAATATGCTGCATACCACAATATACTACGCCTTGTGTGTCACATGTAATACAGTCTCTTATCTCATATTGTTTTTTAATAATTTCTGATATAAATGTATTCCTTTTCCTCACATTCCCAATAGTTTTACAGCACCCTTGGCACCTCCCACAGGCAAAGAAACCATTCTGAACAAAGAAAAAAGGTCTCTTGCTCACTAGGGTGGGGTGGGGATCAATTCTGATCTTACCACTCTATCACTCACTGTGGGGGTCGTTTGTAAACAAACTTAGGGACCTCAGGCAGAACACTCCTTAATAGTTTGTCTGTGCTAAGAATTGACCAATACTTTTTATGATCCTCTCTACTTGCTTGCGCTGATGAATAAAATCTAACACCAAAGCTGTAGAAAAATCAACCCTTGGTGTTCCATCATCTTTATCTTTTAGCAACTCCTATCACCTATGTGTCCTTGGAACTTGAACCTATTAAAGCAGAGGTACGCCTAAAAAAAATATATATATTAAAAGCCAGCAGTTACAAATACTGCAGCTGCTCACTTTTAATATTTGAATACTTACCTATCCAGAATGTCTGATGTCGGAAAGCCAAACATCGCTCGTCTGCCCCCGCCGCCATCCTCGGTGAGGTAATCGGGAAGTGAAGCCTTGCTGTGCGTCCTCACTGGTCCTCCCTGCTGTCTTCTGGAACCTGTGTGTTTCACAGAAGACAGCGGGGGAGGACAGTTTAGGCACAGAAAGTGGCGTAGATCACCGCAGTGATCTATGCCAGGAAGTGGGAGCAAATACCTGTATTACACAGGTATCTGCTCCCTCCTTCCCCCTGAAATGTGCCAAATGTGACATCGGAGGTGGGAGGATTCCAAAAAGTGGAAGTTCTATTTTTGGGTGGAACTCCACTTTAAGGAAATTCCATTAGCCTCACTCTGTCCTGTATTGTACTCAAAGACAAGGATTTTACAGGTAAGTATTATGGAAAAAAAAATCATATTTTCTGGTTTGTAATGCCAGCATCCTTATTATGTCAGCTGAAAATTCCTTGCAAAGTGTTTATATATCCCATTTTTTTTTACTAATTCTAGATATTGTAGGAAGGTTTAAAACCCCCAATCAATTTTTTTTTTGATACTTGTGCTCTACTGGGGAGATTTCCCTTTACTCCCTGGGATAGAGCCACAACTGATTTTTTTTTAAATCTCTTCAAAATGAACAGAATTCCCATCTTGGTTGTCCCTGGACAGATGTCATTCAAAGTGTGACAGCACTGAAAGCTGAAAATTGGACTGGTTAGGAAGGGGGTTTAAGTGATAGATATTGCAAAACAAATTATTAATGCATTTGATAACATGTTTTTAGTGAATTGACCACTTTTGAGATAGATAAGATAATAGTTATTTTAACTCAAATAGGTAAGCAGTATTTATCTCTTAGTGAATTGACCCCTTTGTCTCTGTAAAAATCTATCAAAAATGTAAAAGAATAAAGCTTCTTTAGACACTTTATAAGGGAATCAGTCAGGACAGATTGTGTGCAGGATTTGGGGGTGGTCTTTCCCATCCTTGAATCAATGACTGAAAGCACTAGTACATGTCCGGTGTTAGGAAATACTCTGCTCACGTTCGTATTGTTTCAGTATATTGAACATTTTGATATCTTCTAACCAGAGCCAGTGTCTACAGTTTCCATTCCACATCACCTGGCACACAGCACAAACAAGCAGATAATAATTGCTACATGTAGTTTATTGGTTGCATACACCCTAGTTAGTCTGTATAGAAAATAACGCCACTTTTTTTTTGTCTTCTACTTCCTCCAGCTCTGGACAGAGATTATCCTGGAGGCCAGCCCATCTGTCGTCCACCAATTACATGCACGTGAAGGTGATAGACAGACTGCGCCCCCTGCTTCCCATCATTGATCACTGCAAGAGAAAACGACAGTGAGGGCTGTGTGAGACACATGAATCGGGGCGGAATAGGCACTATGGCAGGACATAGGTGGAAGGTCTACAAACAGGAGACATATCCTTCCAGCTGTGTGCCATGTAAGGGGAAAGGGTTTAAGGGTAGGGACAAAATAAATGAAAATGAGTAATACAAAAAAAAGTTCCCCTGCACTCTGCTCACATAGCCCACACACTGATGGACCACCGCCTGGTGTGCCCTGGGATTGTGCACAATTCTAAAGGATGACATGACTGAAAAAAGGTTGAAAAACACTGGTCTACGCTAACGCTAAAAAACAAGCTTCAGGTTAAATGCATGGGGTTTGGGTTTTCTAAAACTGTTGCACACTAAATCCGGTGCAGCTGTTCATAGTAAGCAATCAGCTTCTAGGTTTTAATGCAGGGTGAATAAAAATCAATGATTTAAAAAAAAAAAATATCAAACTTTTTTTAATAAAATGCTTTTATAGTAAAAATGTATCTAAAGATAGTTTTCTATTTATTATACATTACTAATTTAGCTTATTCAGCATGAGCTTAGTTATGTAGCATGAGGCTCTATATTCTGAAATATTTTGGCTCCACTATGGCAGCGGGCATCCACTCACCTGCAGCCGCCATGTCCCTCACCTTGTTGTGTCACAGCCGCATCACCAGCCTTCCCATAAGAGCCCTTTCACACTGGGGCGTTGTGATCGTTGGAGGTAAAGCGCCAATATTTTTAGGGGTGCTTTACCGTCGTTTTAGCGGCACTATTCCCTAGCGGCCGAAAAAGGGTTAAAAGCATCTGCAAAGTGCCGTTGCAGCAGCGCTTCCCATTGATTTCAATGGGCAGAGGCGCTTTAGGAGTGCCTCAACAATGCAGCTAGAAAGACTTTTTGACCTCCTGCCAGCGCACACCTCAGGCTTTGACATTGGAGAGATGCTTTATAGGCACTTTTTTTTTATTGCTATAGTGCTTGTAAAGGGCCTCAGTGTGAAAGGGGTCTTAAGGTGAATGGGACTGTTGGTAAGTCAACAGCGGGTCAGAGGTGGACTCACTGCAGGACAGAAATGACCATTGCACTTTAAAAATTATGATTTAAATTGAGTTGATTTAAATCAAATCCACCCTGTTTTTAAGTCAAAGCTTAGGGCCCCTTATCCACAGGGCAGACAATGTTATGATCAGCAGGGGATGTTTCCGCTGGTCAAAGCAGATGGATGACAGGTCCATGTCTGCTGAGTTTATGCAAAGCAAACACAGACCAATCCCACTCTGTTCTAAGGACTGGCGGGTGCAAACAAACTCCGCTTCACATTAACATCTGACTGCCCTCCGATTCGTCTAGACCATGGGTCTTCAAACTACGGCCCTCCAGTTGTTGAGGAACTACAATTCCCATCATGCCTAGTCATGTCTGTGAATGTCAGAGTTTTACAATGCCTCATGGGATGTGTAGTTTCACAACAACTGGAGGGCCATAGTTTGAGGATCCCTGGTCTAGACAGAAGGGGACAGATTGGATTGGAGGTAGGTGAGTATTAATGGACACAAGTCTGTTTATACCCACCAGTCTATAGGGGTGAATGGAGGGTATGGTACTGACAGGCACACCTGATCAGAGCCTTCATGAGAAAGGAACATGCTAAAGTTAGAAGCTGATTGTTTACTGTGCACAGCTGCACCAGATTCTGTGTGCTCCAGTTTTAGTAAATCAACCACAAAGACTCTCTACAGAAGCTGGCACTAATATGACTGCATCAATTTTATTGTAAGCTGTTGGAGGTGGTGCTCCTTCTTACTAGGGCCATGATAGCAATATATTGTTACATTTCCATTATTTTATCCCTCCCCATGCCATGCCATATCCAGCACCCAGAACCAATTTGAAGTTTGTATGTCATATCCAGCACTCACCAATCCTGTAGCCCTGAGTCAGTCCTTCCTTCTGTGCCAGGTGGCTGGCGGTCACCAGCAAGTGACCCAGGAGCTATGGAGAAAAGATAGAACAGTAATTGCCTCCTGCCAGGCTCACATTTCTGTGACCACTACTCCTGCAGCACCACAGGGCGTGGATGGTAAATATAACCAAGGGGGCATAACTATACCATTCTCCACTTCAACCAGTTAGCATTCACCTTTTATTCCTTGTGATACATGGCAACAGTTCCATTGAAGTTTCTGTTACTGTAGTTATGATAAATCAGCAATTATCTATGGCGTGCCCCAAAACAGTGTGGTGTACAGTGTGTACTAGCCGACATTTCTGACATCAGATCTGACTGCGGTGTGGCAGTGCTGGGCCCCCTTTAGTGTCTCTGCATTACCTGTGTGTCACCCACTGTCACTTCACTTATTCTTGCAATCGGTTTTCTTGGGATAACAAGGAAATGCACAGGACCCTGCGGGGACACATCCCGGAATGCCAAACACTGCAAAAGAAAAAGCAGGCTGTCAGTGGGTGGAGCAATACTACCAAGGCTCCTATGATAGTCTGCGCTCATTTACCTGTTCATCTTCATAGATGATATCTGCTGGGATGGAACGATCGATGATTCGGGAGAAAATAGTGGCCGAATTGCTCTGCGCTTTCTGTGCTCTCTGCACCTCATCACTGCCAACTCCATCACTGGCACAATATGGACGCTAACCAGAGAGAGCAAGGGAAAACAATCAGGAAACATCAAAGTGCGGCAATGTGATGCCTGAATTTACTGTCAGTGTCTGTACAATGTCTACGCAAGCAGAAGGAGAGAATACTCTCTGCTGGCAGTTGTGTGGTCAATTCTCCCCTCTGTCAGTGTCCTCGGAGCCGATGCTCCATTTTCTAAACTCCACTAAAGCTGGCCATTACCAGATCAAGATTTGGCCAGTTCAGTATGGATCCCAGACAAAAATGTTAGCTTCCGGCACTGCGTTGCTTTAACTGACAATTGCGCAGTCGTGCAATGTGGCTCCCAAACAAAATTGACGTCCTTTTTTTCCCACAAATAGAGCTTTCTTTTGGTGGTATTTGATGACCTGTGCGGTTTTTATTTTTTGGGCTATAAACAAAAAAAGAGCGTAAATTTTGAAAAAAAACCCACAATATTTTTTGCTTTTTGCTAGAATAAATATCCCATTTAAATTTTTTTTTTTAAATTATCTTAGTTTAGGCCGATACGTATTCTTCTACATATTTTTGGTAAAAAAATAAAATTAAAATAAAATCGCAATAACCGTATAGTGACTGGTTTGCGCAAAAGTTATATTGCCTACAAAATAGGGGACATAATTATGATTTTTTTTGTTTTTACTAGGAATGGCGGCGATTTGCAGGTTTTTTTTTCGGGACTGCGACATTATAGCGGACACATCGGACACTTTTGACACATTTTTGGGAACCATTCACATTTATACAGTGATCAGTGCTATAAATATGCATTGATTACTGTATAAATGTGACTGGCAGGGAAGGGGTTAACCACTAGGAGGCGGGGAAGGGGGTTAAATGTGTAGCCTAGTGAGTGATCTAACTGTAGGGGGAGGGGGGTGACTGGGGGAGGTGATCGATCTGTGTCCCTATGTACAAGGGACACAGCATCGGTCTCCTCTCCCTGACAGGACATGGAGCTCTGTGTTTACACACAGAGCTCCACATTGCTGCTCAGTTACTGGGCAATGGCAAGTGCCCGGCGGCTGCACGCGCACTGTGTTCCCAGTAACGCGACGGGTGCGCGCGCCGCCGGTGGTGCGCACGCGCCCCCTAGTGGCTTTAAATGGGGTATTCCGCCCGCCATCATTTGACGGCGTGCGGTACCCTAGTGGTTATTGACTCCTTGTGGAAGACAAGGACACTTTAAAGTGAACCTGTGAGTACAGCAGAAAATACAAAATGGCTATTGGGGAGGGGACAGGTTCCTCCTCTATGGGCTCCAAAACTCAGAGTGTGTACTATGCAAATATTTACCAAAAAATATATACCCTGATTTTGCAGTCTCCTACTTTAAATACATACAGTATCTCACAAAAGTGAGTACACCCCTCACATTTTTGTAAATATTGTATTATCTCTTTTCATGTGACAACACTGAAGAAATGACACTTTGCTACAATGTAGTAGTGAGCGTACAGCTTGTATAACAGTGTAAATTTGCTGTCCACTCAAAATAACTCAACACACAGCCATTAATGTCTAAACCGCTGGCAACAAAAGTGAGTACACCAAATTGCGCCCAATTAGCCATTTTCCCTCCCAGGTGTCATGTGACTTGTTAGTGTTACAAGGTCTCAGGTGTGAATGGGAAGCAGGTGTGTTATATTTGGTGTTATCACTCTCACTCTTTCATACTGGTCACTGGAAGTTCAACATGGCCCCTCATGGCAAAGAACTCTGAGGATCTGAAAAAAAAAGAATTGTTGCTCTACATAAAGGTGGCCTAGGCCAGGGGTAGGGAACCTCGGCTCTCCAGCTGTGGTGAAACTACAAATCCCATCATGCCTCTTCCTCTAGGAGTCATGTCTGTGATTGTCAGGGTCTAGCAATGTATCATGGGATTTGTAGTTGCAAAACAGCTGGAGAGCCGAGGTTCCCTACCCCTGGCCTAGGCTATAAGAAGATTGCCAAGACCCTGAAATTGAGCAGCAGCATGGTAACCAAGACCATACAGCGGTTTACCAGTACAGGTTCTACTCAGAACAGGCCTTGCCGTGGTCGACCAAAGAAGTTGCGTGCACATGCTCAGCCTCATATCCAGAGGTTGTCTTTGGGAAATAGACATGAGTGCTGCAGAGGTTGAAGGGGTGGGGGGTGTCAGCCTGTCAGTGCTCAGACCATACACCGCACACTGCATCA
Organism: Rana kukunoris; assembly: GCA_029574335.1. Taxonomy (NCBI): domain Eukaryota; kingdom Metazoa; phylum Chordata; class Amphibia; order Anura; family Ranidae; genus Rana; species Rana kukunoris. The sequence goes on from CM056049.1 coordinate 103,613,168, forward strand.
AATTGGTCTGCATGGCTGTCTTCCCAGAAGGAAGCCTCTGCTAAAGATGATGCACAAAAAAGCCTGCAAACAGTTTGCTGAAGACAAGCAGACTAAGGACATGGATTACTGGAACAATCTCCTGTGGTCTGATGAACTTATTTGGTTCAGATGGTGTCAGGTGGCAACCAGATGAGGAGTACAAAGACAAGTGTGTCTTGCCTACAGTCAAGCATGGTGGTGGGAGTGTCATGGCCTGTGGCTGCATGAGTGCTGCCGGAACTGGGGAGCTACAGTTCATTGAGAGAACCATGAATGCCAACATGTACTGTAACATACTCAGGCAGAGCATGATCTGAGACAGCACAGTGGTCTAGTGGTTATCACTTTCACCTAGCAGCGGTCGAATCCCAACCGCGACACCATCTGTTTGGAGTTTGCATGTTCTCCCTGTGTCTGCGTGGGTTTCCTCCAGGTACTCCGGTTACCTCCCACACTCCAAAGACATGCTGGTAGGTTAATAGGATCCTGGCCAAATTGGACCAGTATATATATGTATATATGTGTGTATGACTGTGTGTCCCAAGCGTGTCAAGATCCTACGGGGTAAAATGACCGCACTGGCTGCAAAAAGCGCCCATAGGCGATTCAGTTTGCATGTGTAGCGCTATACAAGTCATTCATTCATCTCCTCCCTTCGGAGACTGGGCCGCAGTATTCCAACATGATAACAAACCCAAATGCACCTCCAAGACGACCACTGCCTTGCTAAAGAAGCTGAGTGTAAAGGTAATTGACTGGCCAAGCTTTTCATCAGACCTAAACCCTATTGAGCAATTGTGGGGCATGGTCAAACAAAGGTGGAGAGGAGCACAAGGTCTCTAACATCCACCAGCTCTGTGATATCGTCAGGAGTGGAAGGGGACTCCAGTGGCAACCTGTGAAGCTCTGGTGAACTCCATTCCCAAGAGGATTAAGGCAGTGCTGGAAAATAATGGTGGCTACACCAAAATATTGACATTTTGGGCCCGATTTGGACATTTTCACTTAGGGGTGTACTCACTTTTGTTGTGGTTTAGACATTAACGGCTGGGTGTTGAGTTATTTTGAAGGGACAGCACATTTACACTGTTATACAAGCTGTACATTCACTACTTTAAATTGTAACAAAGTGTAATTTCTTCAGTGTTCTCACACGAAAAGATAGAATAAAATATTTACATAATGCAGTGCAGGTGCCCCTGTCACTGTTGGGTGTGGAGGGTGTGTGTGTGTGGGGGGGGGGGGGGGGGGGGGTAGTGCAGGGACTACGAAGTCTACTCGTGGCAGTACATTGACTTGGAGTTTGAGACAAGTATCCTAAAGCTTCAACCTCTACATAGCATCTTTTTTCTTATTTTAGCAGTCAGTGTGGGGCGGATATTTTAGCTGGTGTGCAGGGGATGATGGGAATGTAGTATGAATGACTGAAATGTTACATAATGAAGATGAGAAATCTATAAAGCAGATGGACATTTCATCATATTGCTGGCTTGGCGAGTTCACTGTGGACATTTATTATGAATGATCTCACCTGCTGCTGACATTTCTGATTACTGACCATTGTCAGAGAGGAACGGACAGTCCCAGCGCATCTCACTGCCAGACTGGCATACAGGACCCGCAACAGCGACTGGCCAGGCATCACTAGAAGAGAAGATCAGGCATTACTGCTGAGCACAGAGTTGCTGGAATCTGTAGATGTCTGTGTATAGGGGAACTCCTGTCATTCAGAAATCACTACATTTATTGTATGTATTTTATATATCATCTTCCAGCAGGCCCCTGAATACTACAGATAAGGGCAAACATATTGGCCTTATGAGCTATTGCATCACTCCCTGTTGCCAACTTTGTTTTGGGCACTGGGGCCTGTTTACACCATATTTTAGGAACTGGGTGCTGGAGGTGTTTACACCATATTTCAGGCACTTGGGGGCTGGAGGTGTTTACACCATATTTCAGACACTTGGGGGCTGGAGGTGTTTACACCATATTTCAAACACTTGGGAGCTGGAGGTGTTTACACCATATTTCAGGCACTGGTGGCTAGAGGATAGGTGTTTACACCATATTTCAGGCACTGGTGGCTAGAGGATAGGTGTTTACACCATATTTCAGGCACTGGTGGCTAGAGGATAGGTGTTTACATCATATTTCAGGCACTGGTGGCTGTAGGAGAGGTGTTTACACCATATTTCAGGCACTGAGGGCTGGAGAAGAGGGTTTACACCATATTTTAGGCACTGGAGGCTGGGGAGAGGTCTTTATACCATATTTCAGGCACTGGGGGACTGAAGGTGTTTACACCATATTTCAGGCACTGGTGGCTGGAGGAGAGGTATTTACACCATATTTCAGGCACTGGTGGCTGGAGGAGAGGTGTTTACACCATATTTCAGGCACTGGTGGCTGGAGGAGAGGTGTTTACACCATATTTCAGGTGCTGGAGTGGAGGTGTTTACACCATATTTCAGGCACTGGTGGCTGAAGGAGAGGTGTTTACACCATATTTCAGGCACTGGTGGCTGGAGGAAGGGTTGTTTACATCATATTTCAGGCACTGGTGGCTGAAGGAGAGGTGTTTACACCATATTTCAGGCACTGGTGGCTGGAGGAAGGGTTGTTTACATCATATTTCAGGCACTGGAGGAGAGGTGTTTACACCATATTTCAGGCACTGGTGGCTGGAGGAGAGGTGTTGACACCATATTTGAGGCGCTCGTGGCTGGAGGAAAGGTGTTTACACCATATTTCAGGCACTGGGGGCACACACAAAATAAGCCTATGTAAAGTAAACAAGCTGCGCAAAAAAAAACTAGCAATAAATAATTAAAATCGTTGTGCTGTTGATGTGTTGAGATCACTGTAATAAATAAGTTTCCCTATTTGCATCACATTCTAATAAGTCCCAGTGAAAAGGGGTAAGCAAATCACAGTCCTATTTTCAAAGGTAAAAACGCATCAGATGGTGATTCAATAGCTGGAAATGGACTGCTCTCCTGCAGGTGAAAAGGTGACATCAAACCACAAGGAACCACAGAACAGTGATGAGATAGAAAGGAAATCCTCCACCTTCCAAACAAACTGCCTCTTGCCGAAAGGCAAGATCCCAACCAGAGATCTTCTGTTGGCGTGTGGCTTTCTAACCCAGCCTGGGGGTCTATGTCACAGGATATCGTCTCACCGGTATCCAATGAAGTGAGAGGAAATCACCAGCACTCTGTATGTAGTGATGACGTCAGCACGCCGCTTCATCCTACGTCGTTTCGTCACAATTGACTTTGTTGGGTGAACGACGTAGGGTGAAGTGGCGTGCTGACGTCATCACTACACACAGAGTCCCGGAGTGAACGGGCTGTGTTAGCCGCCGGCTACTAACTTTCACATGCAATTTTTTTATCTTCTTATTGTAAGTGCTATTTTATTTTGTTTTTTATATTAAATGTTTTACTGGGAGATTCATTGGATGCCAGTGAGACGATATCCTGTGACAGGACTGTGATTTGCTTACCCCTTTTCACTGGGATTTATTAGAATGTGATGCAAATAGGGAAACTTATTTGTTACAGTGATCTCAACACATTAATAGCACAACGATTTTAATTATTTATGCTAGTTGTTTTTTTTTTGTTTGAATGATCACTTTATTTTGCGCAGCTTGTTTTCTTTACACGTGCACCATATTTCAGGCATTGGGGGGCTGGGGAGAGGTGTTTACACCATATTTCAGGCATTGGGGGGCTGGAGGAGAGGTGTTTACACCATATTTCAGGCATTGGGGGCTAGAGGAGGGGTGTTTACACCATATTTCAGGCACTGGGGGCTGGAGGAGAGGTGTTTACACCATATTTCAGGAATTGGGGGTGCTGGGGAGAGATGTTTACACCATATTTCAGGCATCGGGGGCTAGAGGAGAGGTGTTTACACCATATTTCAGGCATCGGGGGCTAAAGGAGAGGTGTTTACACCATATTTCAGGCATTGGGGGGCTAGAGGAGGGGTGTTTACACCATATTTCAGGCACTGGGGGCTAGAGGAGAGGTGTTTACACCATATTTCAGGCATTGGGGGCTGGGGAGGGGTGTTTACACCATATTTCAGGCGTTGGGGGCTAGAGGAGAGGTGTTTACACCATATTTCAGCCATTGGGGGGTAGAGGAGAGGTGTTTACACCATATTTCAGGCATTGGGGCTGGGGAGAGGTGTTTACACCATATTTCAGGCATTGGGGGCTAGAGGAGAGGTGTTTACACCATATTTCAGCCATTGGGGGCTAGAGGAGAGGTGTTTACACCATATTTCAGGCATTGGGGGCTGGGGAGAGGTGTTTACACCATATTTCAGGCATTGGGGGCTAGAGGAGAGATGTTTACACCATATTTCAGGCATTGGGGGCTGGGGAGAGGTGTTTACACCATATTTCAGGCACTGGGGGCTGGGGAGAGGTGTTTACACCATATTTCAGGCACTGGGGGCTGGAGGAGAGATGTTTACACCATATTTCAGGCATTGGGGCTGGGGAGAGGTGTTTACACCATATTTCAGGCATTGGGGGCTAGAGGAGAGGTGTTTACACCATATTTCAGCCATTGGGGGCTAGAGGAGAGGTGTTTACACCATATTTCAGGCATTGGGGGCTGGGGAGAGGTGTTTACACCATATTTCATGCATTGGGGGCTAGAGGAGAGATGTTTACACCATATTTCAGGCATTGGGGGCTGGGGAGAGGTGTTTACACCATATTTCAGGCACTGGGGGCTGGGGAGAGGTGTTTACACCATATTTCAGGCACTGGGGACTGGAGGAGAGGTGTTTACACCATATTTCAGGCATTGGGGGGCTGGGGAGAGGTGTTTACACCATATTTCAGGCACTGGGGGCTGGAGGAGAGATGTTTACACCATATTTCAGGCATTGGGGGCTGGGGAGAGGTGTTTACACCATATTTCAGGCACTGGGGGGTGGAGGAGAGGTGTTTACACCATATTTCAGGCATTGGGGGCTGGGGAGAGGTGTTTACACCATATTTCAGGCACTTGGGGGAGGAGAGGTGTTTACACCATATTTCAGGCACTGGGGGGTGGAGAGGTGTTTACACCATATTTCAGGCACTGGGGAGAGGTGTTTACACCATATTTCAGGAGGAGAGGTGTTTACACCATATTTCAGGCATTGGGGGCTGGGGAGAGGTGTTTACACCATATTTCAGGCACTGGGGACTGGCTAGAGGAGAGGTGTTTACACCATATTTCAGGCACTGGGGGCTAGAGGAGAGGTGTTTACACCATATTTCAGGCACTGGGGGCTAGAGGAGAGGTGTTTACACCATATTTCAGGCACAAAATCAACAAATCAATAAACATTTTACCAAAAATATGTAGCAGAATACATATCAGCCTAAACTGATGAATACATTTTTTTTTTTTTTGAAATGTTGTATAGCAGAAAGTAAAAATAATTCTTTAGTTTTTCTCAAAATTTTTCTTTTTTTCTTGTACATAGTGCAAAAAATGAAAACACAGAGGTGATCAAATACCACCAAAAGAAAGCTCTATTTGTGGAAAAAAAAAAAATACATAAATTTTGTTTGAGCACATCGCACGACCGCGCAATTGTCAGTTAAAGCGGCACAGCGCCGTATTGCAAAAAATGGCCTGGTCAGGATGGGGGTAAATCTTTCCGGGGCTGAAGTGGTTACTGTTTGATACAGTGAAGATGGATTAGAACACCTGTCAGGTTCTTATTGCTGTCTGCGCCCCTATTAGAGAGATTCACCCTCTGCACCCTGTTTACCATTATCATTTAGAGTGAAAGAAAATCACAAATTTTGAGTTGGCACCACTAAAGGAATAGAGGAGAAATGTTCCAATGGGGACACTAGTTCTGGTGATTACCTCTCACTTCCTGTTTGCCTATGGGACAGGAAGTGAAGGGAAATCTCCCCAATGGGACACAGATGGGAAAAGAAGCTGACAGGGGTTATAGCTCTCCCTTACTCTATCCAAAATAAAAAAAAAAGGTAAACTTTTGATTTCCGTTCTACTTTAAGCACTGGGTGGTAAGACGCCTCATGCCTGGTGAGCGGAGTAATACTCCATTAGTACTACACTGACCCTGTACACCATGGGGCTGCACACAGACTGCCAGCAATGTACAGCAGGGAAGGGACACAATACATAAGATGGGGTCGGATAGATGTGTGCTCTGACAGGTGACCCACATATACAGCAGTAAAGGAGGGAAGGAGAGGAGAACGACAAACACACACATTACAATGCAACAGATACACGTTCTTCAATGTGACTTACTAGTCCACTTCCTGCCACGCCCCCTCGTCAGGCAGCATATCATGTGACCCAGGGGCGGAGCCTAGCATGTAGGTGCGACAATAACTACTATATTTTTTTTCCCTAAGCTTTGACTTTCCTCTCTACCGTTTTTTTTTTTTAAATCATTTATCTGGTTATTTTATTTTTATTACAACTCCTGTGCATCTATTTGCCTGCTTTCGTGTTCCAAGCCTCGTTTTCGTTGTATTTACATTCCAAGCCTCGTTCTGCTTGTATTTACAATCCAAGCCTCGTTCTCGTTGTATTTATAATCCAAGCCTCATTTTCACTGCAATTTCAGTGTTCCAAGCCTCGTTTTCGTTGTATTTACATTCCAAGCCTCGTTCTACTTGTATTTACAATCCAAGCCTCGTTCTCGTTGTATTTACAATCCAAGCCTCATTTTCACTGCATATTTCAGTGTTCCAATCCTCGTTTTTGTTGTGTATTTAAAGCCATGTTCTGACTGTATCCGCAATCCAGACCTCGTTCTCGTTGTCTCAGTTTCAGAGTGGTTCGAGCCTTGTTCTTGGCTCTGTTTCTTAAAGTGGAGTTCCACCCAGAAACATTTTTTTTGCCAAAAAATCCTAAGAAAAATAGAAAAAAAAAAAAATTTTTCTTTTTTTAATACTCACCCGAAATACCTGTTGCTATGCGGAAGTCCGTAATCTGCCTCTTCCGTAACCCCAGTCTATCTTCTTCATCTTCTTCTGGTGAATGGGGCTCACTGCTTTCGCACCGCCCATTCACAAGTCAGCGTGAGACGCGCGCATGCATGCGCAGTAGGAAACATGCAGTGAAGCCGATTGAGGGATCGGCATCAGGGGGGCCATTAGCGCGGACGACTAGGACAGGTAAGTATCCTTATTAAAAGTCAGCAGCTAGACTGTTACTAGCTGCTGACTTAAAAAAAAAAATTCTGCTTTAACCACTTAAGACCCGGACCCAAGGGGTTTTTGCGATTCGGCACTGCGTCGCTTTAACAGACAATTGCGCGGTCGTGCGACGTGGCTCCCAAACAAAATTTGCGTCCTTTTTTTCCCACAAATAGAGCTTTCTTTTGGTGGTATTTGATCACCTCTGCGGTTTTTATTTTTTGCGCTATAAACAAAAATAGAGCGACAATTTAAAAAAAAATGCAATATTTTTTACTTTTTGCTATAATAAATATCCCCCAAAAATATATAAAAAAACATTTTTTTTCCTCAGTTTAGGCCGATACGTATTCTTCTACATATTTTTGGTAAAAAAAATCGCAATAAGCGTTTATCGGTTGGTTTTCGCAAAATTTATAGCGTTTACAAAATAAGGGATAGTTTTATTGCATTTTTATTAATTATTTTTTTTTTACTACTAATAGCGGCGATCAGCGATTTTTTTCGTGACTGCGACAATATGGCGGACACTTCGGACAATTTTGACACATTTTTGGGACAATTGTCATTTTCACAGCAAAAAATGCATTTAAATTGCATTGTTTACTGTGGAAATGACAGTTGCAGTTTGGGAGTTAACCACAGGTGGCGCTGTAGGGAATGTGTGCCCTAATGTGTGTGTTTACAACTGTAGGGGGGTGTGGCTGTAGGTGTGACGTCATCAATCGCGTCCCCCTATTACAGGGATGACACGATCGATGCTCCGGCCACAGAGAAGCACGGGGAAGCCGTGTGTACACACGGCTCTCCCCGTTCTTCTGCTCCAGGGACGGATCGCCGCACTGCAGCTTCGGATCGGGTCCGCGAATCCCGCGGTCCCGGTCCTGGAGCTTCGGACCGGGTCGCGGGCGCGCGCCCGCGCCCGCGACCCACGGCTGGGTACTAAAACCAACGTATATATACGTTGATGTGCCCAGCCGTGCCATTCTGCCGACGTAAATGTGCAGTAGGCGGTCCTTAAGTGGTTAAAGAGGAGTTCCACCCAAAAGTGGAACTTCTGCTTCTCGGAAACCCCCCCTCCGGTGTCACATTTGACACCTTTCAGGGGGGAGGGGGTGCAGATACCTGTATAAAACAGGTATTTGCACCACTTCCGGGTACTGACTTCCGCAGGAGTCACGCCCCTTCGCGTCACCCCCCCGCCCCCGCTGTCTTCTGGGAAACACAGTGTTCCCAGGAGAGAGTGGGAACCAGTGACGCCACACACTTGCAAATGCGCAGTAGGGAACCAGGCAGTGAAGCCGCAAGGCTTCACTTCCTAAGTCCCTCATCGAGCATGGCGGCGGCAGCATCCTCGTCTTACGACTTTGCGGGTGCGCTGGACAGGTAAGTGTTAATTTTTTTAAAGTCAGCAGCTGCAGTTTTTGTAGCTGCTGGCTTTTAACAAAAAAAATTGGGGGGTCCGTCGCTTTAAGTTTAAATTGCTATATTTTGGCAGCAAATTAATTAGAACCCCCAGACATTATATTATTTTTTAGCCCTTAGAGCATACAATTAGCGATTGTTGCAATATTTTATGTCACACTGCAATTTTTTGAGAAAAAATAAAACTTTTTGAATAAAAAAACAAACAAAACACTAATGCCCTGTACACACGATCAGTTTATCCGATGAAAACGCACCAATGGATTTTGTCATCAGATATCCGATGAAACTGACTTTCATCAGTCTTGCCTACACACCATCAGTTAAAAATCCGATCGTGTCCAACACGGTGACGTAAAACATAACGACGTGCAAAGACAAATAAAGTTCAATGCTTCCGAGCATGCGTCGACTTGATTCTGAGCATGCGTGGATTTTTGACCGATGGATTTTCCCACAGACGACAGTTTTTTTCTATCGTTTTTTTAACAATCAGAAAATTTTAAAGCAGATTCTATTTTTTTTCACAGAAAAAAAAGATGGGGCCCCCACACGATCGGTTCGAAAAATCAGACGAACCGACCGTGTGTACAGGGCCCCTTTCACACTGGGGAATTTTTCGAGCGTTATTCAAGCAAAGCCTCATCTGCAATCCCAATGTGCTGATAAAGCACTGCTAAGACCCTAACGTTTCAGTGCCTCAATGTGAAAGGGTAAGGCGTTTTTACAGCACGTTCAATTCATTCAAACACCTCTCCTCCAGCCCCCAGTGCCTGAAATTCATTCATTTAGGGGCGTTTTTGGAGCGGTTTTTTTTCAGCGCCCAAAAGCTGCTCCAAAGATGCTGCTTGAAGAACTCAGTGTGAAAGGTCCATTGAGATGCATGGAGAGCGTTTTAGTAGCGCTATTTTTAACGCTAAAATGCTGTAAAAACGCTTCAGTGTGAAAGGGGTCTAAAGTTAGCCCTATATTTTTATATAATGCGAAACATGATGTTACGCCAAGTAACAATAGATATGCTTTAAAATTGTGCACACTTGTGGAAAGGCGACACACTATGGTACTTAAAATTCTCCATAGGCGATGCTTTAAAAATGTTTAAGGGTTACCTGTCAAGAGTTACAGATGAGGTCTAGTTGCTAGAATTATTGCTCTCACTCTAACGATTGCCGCAGTACCTCACTTGTGGTTTGAAGTACACTGTTTATATATGCAGACACGGCTTACGTATGCGTTCACCTCTGCATGCGAGCACAGAGGGATAGGGCACTTTTAAAAAAAATCGTTTTTATTTTATATTTTTACACTGTCCCTTTATTTATTTATTTTTTGTGATCATGTTTATTCCTATTACAAGGAATGCAAACATCCCTTGTAATAGAAAAAAGCATGACTCTTGTTTGAGAGATCAGGGGTCAAAAAGATCCCGATCTGTCATTTACCTTTAACCACTTCCCGCCCGCCATATAACAGAATGATGGCTGCAAAGTGGTTGTATTATCCTGACTGGACATCATATGAAGTCCAGTCAGGATAAGCCGATAGGGCTGGCACTGGCAGGTGCGAGAAGAGGAGAGCTGATCGGCTGCTCTCCTGACAGGGGAGGGGTTGCGCTGATAATCAGCACATTGATTATCAGTGCAGACCCATCGAGGATGCCCACTTTAGACCACCAGGGATGCCCACTTCAGACCACCAGGTAAGTCCACCAGGGGTGCCAATCAGTGCCCATTAGGATTGCACTCTGTGCCCATCAATGATGCCTGCCAGTGCCTCCCGATCAGTGCTGCCTATAAGTGCCACCTATCAGTGCCACCTATGAGTGCCTATCATTGCCCATAAGTGCTCCTCAGTACTTATCATTGCTTCTTATCAGTACTGCCTATGAGTGCCCATCAGTGCTGCCTATAAGTGTCTCATCATCAGTGCAGCCTCATCAGTGAAAGAGAAATCTTTTTCTCTAATAAAAAAACACATTAAAATACAAAATGCGACAGCACTGAAAACTGGACTGGGCAGAAGGGGGGAAAGTGCCCTGTAGTAAGGTGGTTAAATTTAAAAAAAGGAAATGTTGTTTATCTGTCGGAGGACCTGAAATGACATCAGAGGTTGCTCCGGTCCTCCTAGGGCATAGAGCCAAGTGGTGGCCATCTTGCTCTCACTCGTCTTCCTGCCTATCCATCTGATGGATTGGATTGTTTTCAGGTTTACAGACGGCTCCAGTAAACGCAGAAGCGACTGGAAAGCAGTGGGAGGGGGTACCTCTCCCGTTGCCCCTAAAAATGATCCTGTGGCGAATCCGCCGCCGGGATCACTTTTAGAAGATGCCTAATCGCCTACAGAAAAAAATGATGCCAGGGAGGGATATGATTGATCATATTATTTCAATATCAATGCCAAAATGTCATGTTTTCTGCCAGGGTATGCAGACTTTTAAGCATAACTGTATGTGTGTGTCCACCCTCTTTTTCACCACACATATACCTTGCGTGGGAGCAAGAGGTTAATATAGCTATTTAAAGCTGAATTCACAAAGCTAACATATCAGAATAAGGATACTTATTTTCAAAAAGGTGGTAGTTATTGCAGCAATGAGATTTGGCTATTACAGTCACATGGCTAAAATAATGATTCATAATCTACTCTAAAAGTGTTGTGCTTTGAGCCTGAGGTGTGTGAAAGACACGGAACAGCATTGACATTTTGACAATAAGTATTTTTGCACTTATCAGACAGATATAACGAAAATGCTTCCAATGGTACTACAAGGGTAATCTTTGTAATAATATAATAAAGTTGATCAGCAGGTGGCGCCACAACTCTCAACAGAGGTGATGAACTGCAGGCAAACTAGATGAAATACATACAGTACTGTAAATGGGATTCGTTTTACCTGCCAACGGTTTTCCGTCCACCCTGTTCTAAGATTTACATCACACAGCACAGCTCTGTATGGCCATTTACGAAACCTGATTATTTTCTGCTGCTGTTAAAGATGTATTAAAATCGAATCATTTGATGAATAAGACCCCTTTCACACTGGCCGGCGTTAGCGGTAAAGCTGCACTTTACTTATGCTGTTGAAACCTCCGCTAGCGGCTGAAAAAAGGGGTTACTAGCGCCAAAAAGCACCGCTGCCGAAACGCTGTCCATTTATTTCAGTGCACATGGGCGGTGGAGGAGCAGTGTATACAGCGCTTCCCCACAATGCCCCAAAAATGCTGCTTGCAGGTCTTTTTCTAACATCCTGCAAGTGCAGCGCGCCAGAGTGAAAGCACTCAGGCTCTCACACTGGGGCTGCAGGAACGCCCAAAAGCGCATGAAAAATGCCCCAGTGTGAAAGGGGTCTTAATGCATTCACAACATTAATGTAAAACATGCTCCAGTGCTTATGCTACTTTCCCATCCCCCTATCCCAAAACACACATATGGTGTCCTTCTAACAGGTGCCATGTCCCTCTAATGTTCTGTGCCACTCCACAAACTTCCTGGTTGCGGAGGGGAGGTGAGAGTAAGCAAATGATTCGTTCCCAGCTTTTTGTTCGGAGGTGGAAGGAGTGAGCAGGGGCGTGGCTTGATTGATGCTAGGTGTGTCAGTGGTAGGGTGACCACATTTCCAAACTACTATTCAGGGACACCCCCCCCCCCTTCCTAAAAATCAGCTTGTGCTGTAACGAATCACAGCACAGTCATTGGACACATGAGGTGGGATTTATGATTTCTCCAGTCACAAGCAGGGGGCGGGGATTGTGCTCATCCTGGCATTTTTTGGGGCTATCAGATCGGCCCAGGGGGTGGCTGTGTCAGTTTTATTCCGGCACACTGTATTGTCCTGGCATAAAGGTACCCGGGACAGACCTGCAAAATTCGGGACTGTCCCGGGCAGTCTGGGACACGTGGTTACCCACTCAGTGGATGTACACGGTCCCAGCCAGGAGCACACGTGCACGGTCAAAGGAGAAGGGAGATAGTGGCTGTGGGCCAGCTAAAAAATACTTACATTCAAGGAAGCAAACTATACACAGTGGGGTAGATTTATTAAAACTGGAGAGTGCAAAATCTGGTGCAGCTGTGCATGGGAGCCAATCAGCTCCTAAATGCAGCCTGTTTAACCACTTATATATATATATATATATATATATATATATATATATATATACAGGGCCGGGACAAGGAGTTGGCAGAAGGGACGGCTGCCCCTGGAGCAATGGTTTATTGCAGGGATGGGGGGCACCCTGACCCTAACCCTAAGGAAAAGGATGGGCGCATTTTAGCATCTTTGCCCTGGGCGCTGGATGACCTTGTCCCAGCACTCTGCACTTCCAGGTAGGGGAAGTGTGCCACTTCTGCTGTGATTTGTTAGAGCAGAAGCCGATTAGTGGGTGCCAGCCAATTGATGACCGCTGGCACCTTCTGATGGTCAAGGAGACAGGCTGGATGGAGCTTTACATATGTAAACAATGAAGAGCTCCTTCCTGTCAGCAGGGATGTGCTGGATTTTGTTTTCCTGCAAAGCAGCAATAAAATCTAGTACATCCCTTAGTGAAAGCAGCACTTAGCACACACAAAAAACACTGGTTAAGCACACATGTAACCCTTTGATCGCCCTAAATGTTTAACCCCTTCCCAGCCAGTATCATTAGTACAGTGACAGTGCATATTTTTTTAGCATATGTACATATGTTTAGCACTGATTACTGTATTAGTGTCACTGGTTCCCACAAAGTGTCAAAAGTGTCAGTTAGCCCTCGTTCACACTAAACAAGGCTTTGAAATCATGGAACTTCATCTGAACTCGCACGATTTCAAAGACACATTTCAGTTTGAACTCCACTTGAAAGACATCTGTAAAGGTTCATGCACAGATGTCTATTGAAGTTGCCCCCCGCCCCTGAAAAGTCACCAAAAGTAGTGCAGGAACTACTTTTGGAAATCGCAAAAAATTAAAAACCCAGAGGTGATCAAATGTCACCAAAAGAAAGCTCTATCTGTGGGGAAAACAATTGACATACATCTAATTTATGTACAGCATTGCATAACCGTGCAATTGTCAGTAGTAGTTTTAAAGCATAAAATGGCCTGGTCATTGGGGGGGGGGGGTAAATCTTCTGGAGGTCAGGTGGTTAATTAAACTTTGACAAAAAAAAAATGGAAGCTGATTAGTTTCTATGCAGAACTGCACCATATTTTGCACTCTCCAGTCTCTACGTCTGGATTTGCTTGAATGAAATAAAAAATAAAATAAAAAAAAAGACTTTAGTATCATTTTTGTTCCTTGCCAAGTCTTTGACGGGACAGTGAAAGAGTAGATGCCCACTGATGAGCTTGTCTCCCTGTCATTCTGCTCTTTCCTTGCTATCAGCATGCCCCTTGTTAGCACAAGAGTACTGCAGCATAACCAACTTGCTTCTTGTGCTGCGTCCTTAGGGTTGCCACCTTTTCTACAAGTCAAACCTGAAAACTTTAGCAGCGCACAGCAATTTTATTTTTTAATACTATAAACTATACATATATTTTGCAATTAAATAGCATTTCTAATCAAAGTTAATCACAAGACTCCCCCATTACATCAGAGTCCACAGAATTCTTAACTTGCAGAGTACCCTATTACTGTAAGGGGGGACTCTGCAGACTCTGATGTAAGGAAGAACTCTGGGGACTCTAACATAAGGGATGCTTTGGGAACACTGTCACCTCTGGTGTAAAGGGGAACACTGATGTAAGGGGTGCTTTCAGAACCTAATTTACCTTAGTGTACTCACTCAGCGACAGGAGAGAAAAGGGGGAGACTTCAGTCACAAACTGGGATGGACAGTGAGCTCACTTACCCCTTGGCAGTCAGCACTTTCATCCAGATGTAGCTAAGGCTTCTGGATTTCAAATTTCCTGTCCCCGCTTTCCTTTTCTGAGGCACATCGGCAGGGATTGGAGTGTGGGCAAACACAGATGGGTGGGGCGGGAAGAAGATCGAACCCTCTCCCATCGCCTGTCTGTGTAGGGGGGGGGGATTTTTAGTGCTGACTTTGGGCAGTGTGAAAGAGAGCATAACACACACTCTCGGATTACACAACTGCAGCCAGTAAGCCCTGCTGGGAAACCATAGTCCAGTCTGAATAATGTGTCCGGGTTTCAGGCGGTCTGAAACCTGGACACATGGTTACAAACCCAAACTGTCCGGGTGAATCCCAGACAGGTGGAGACCCTATGTACAAGAGGCTGATCCCAAGTCAAAATCAAGTGCTTACACTACTTGTATTAAAAAAAGAAAACATTTGAAACTCTTAAGCATTATATAGAAACTGAAGTGTTCTAACACGTGAGGCATGTAATCATATTACTTTATGTTTTTTTTCTTCTTTGTTATTTATTTAAAAGACAAACCCAATACAATTAGAAGGAATCAAAATGAAGTAAATAATCAATTAAATAACAATATGTTTAAAGTGGAACTTAACTTCCTCTTATCTACAGAGGCCATAGAATCAAACTACATTTGCAGAGTAGAGTTCCACTTTAATAATGTATTACTAAATACAAAGTTTAATAATTTCTCTACTTGGGGTTCAGCTTTAAACTGCAAATATGTTTGTAAATAAATCCCTATAATTTATTAAAGGGGTTGTAAAGGAATTTTTTTCCCCCTAAATAGCTTCCTTTACCTTCGTGCAGTCCTCCTTCACTTACCTCATCCTTCGATTTTGCTTTTAAATGTCCTTATTTCTTCTGAGAAATCCTCACTTCCTGTTCTTCTGTCTGTAACTCCACACAGTAATGCAAGGCTTTCTTCCTAGTGTGGAGAAAGCCTCTTGAGGGGGGAGGGGGCGAGCAGGCAAGTCAGGACACTCTCTACTTTGCAGATAGAGAAAGGAGCTAGGAAGAAAGCCTTGCATTATGGTGGTGAGTTACAGACAGAAGAACAGGAATTGAGGATTTCTCAGAAGAAATAAGGACATTTAAAAGTAAAATTGAAGGATGAGGTAAGTGAAGGAGGACTGTACTAAGGTAAAGGAAGCTATTTAGGGAAAAAAATATTTTCCTTTACAACCCCTTTAACCACTTAAGACCCGGACCAAAATGCTGCTAAAGGACCTTGCCCCTTTTTGCGATTCGGCACTGTGTCGCTTTAACTGACAATTGCGCGGTCGTGGCGACGTGGCTCCCAAACAAAATTGGCGTCCTTTTTTCCCCACAAATAGAGCTTTCTTTTGGTGGTATTTGATCACCTCTGCAGTTTTTATTTTTTGCGCTATAAACAAAAATAGAGCCACAATTTTGAAAAAAATTCAATATTTTTTACTTTTTGCTATAATAAATATCCCCAAAAATATATATATAAATGTTTTTCCCTCAGTTTAGGCCGATATGTATTCTTCTACCTATTTTTGGTAAAAAAAAATCGCAATTAGCGTTTATCGGTTGGTTTTCGCAAAATTTATAGCGTTTACAAAATAAGGAATAGTTTTATTCAATTTAAATACATTTTTTTTTTTTACTACTAATAGCGGCGATCAGCGATTTTTTTATGACTGCGACATTATGGCGGACACTTCGGACAATTTTGACACATTTTTGGGACAATTGTCATTTTCACAGCAAAAAAATGCATTTAAATTGCATTGTTTACTGTGAAAATGACAGTTGCAGTTTGGGAGTTAACCACAAGGGGGCGCTGTAGGAATTGAGTGTTCCCTGTGTGTGTTTACAACTGTAGGGGGGTGTGGCTGTAGGTGTGACGTCATCGATCGCGTCCCCCTATAACAGGGAAGACGCGATCAATGCTGCGGCCACAGTGAAGCACGGGGAAGCCGTGTTTACACACGGCTCTCCCCGTTCTTCAGCGCGCCCGTGACCCATGGCTGGGTACTAGAATCAACGTATATATACGTTGATGTGCCCAGCCGTGCCATTCTGCCGACGTAAATGTGCAGTAGGCGGTCCTTACGTGGTTAATAGAACTTAAAATTGTGATAATATATTTTATGGATAAAATTAAACAGAAAACTTATGCTATGATAGCCAGAAATAGTTACTTCATGTATGTCTATGAGACTGTCATCCTAGTAGTTGTTCAGTGATCATCAATAGAACACTGATAGTGTTGGCCCAGGTGACAGTATGCAGGTGACAGCATGCAGGTGACAGTATGCAGGTGACAGTATGCAGGTGACAGTATGCAGGTGACAGTAGCACACTTTGCTTTTATGTCTTATTGTTTTGTGTTTCCTTGATTGCTTCTAAGGACAGTAGAGCCGATAACAGCAGAAAAGGTGTCATATTAAGCCTCTTACAACTAATCCTATAATACATCCTTTATCCCTGACAAGACTGTACAAAACTCTGCTGCACTCCTTTTTATTAAGAATTAGGATGACGTCTGTAATAAAAAGTTTCATTAAGAGGGAATTAAAGGCAATTATGATTTTAATATAATTGGAATGTTTATTTTCAGGACATGTATTGGATATTTTACATACATGTTTACTATTCATTTCATTTAATGTAGCTTTGCTTGAGTTTTAAGTGCCCGTTCGCACTACCGTGGCTTGGGATCCGACTTGTGGCGCCCCAAGTCGCGCGACATGTAAAATTATATTATATTGAATGAAAGCCATCTTAATGTACACTACTGAAGTCGCTCCGACTTCAGAAAAGGTTCCTGTACTACTTTAAGGCGACTTCTAGGCAACTTGTAGGCAACTTGTACCCATTGATTTCAATGGAAGTCGCCTCCAAAGTCGGATCCCCATCTTAGTAATTTTCTCAGGCAAACCCCTCCCTCCCACAGAGCTGATTATTGTTTGATTGGCCACTGGCAAAGTTGCCTGTCCTGAAAGACGTGCCGACTTTCATGTCGCTGTAGTGTGAACCGGCACTCAAGGTCCACTAATACAGGCACAAGAACTGAAACATCTCAAGGAGGTTCATTCACACCAGATGATTCCATGAAGTTTGCTGTATATCTACGGGGGTCTGTTCTTCCCAGAGCTCTGAGTTATAGTGCACAATTTATGATCAAAGTCATCTCACACTGACTGTCAAGTGGAAATGAGCAGCGGCACACTAATGCAGTCACCAACTAAAAAATAGGTTTGATACAATAAATAGAGGATTAGCAACTTATTTCCTTTACAAAAGGCAAATCCACTTTGCACTACAAGTGCAAAGTGCATTTGAAATTGCACTGAAAGTACACCTGAAAATGCAGCTGCTGTAAATCTGAGGGGAAGATCTGAAATGAGGGGAAGCTCTGCTGATTTTATCATGCAATCATGTGCAAGCTAAAATGCTGTTTTTTATTTTCCTTACATATCCCGCTCTGATCTAGAGCGACTGAACTTCCAAATGCGTTTTTAGTGCATTTTCAAGTGCACTTTGCACTTGTAGTGCAAAGTGGGTTTGCCTTTCGTTAATAACCCCCATAGTCTTGCCTGTCCGTCTCCAAAGCGTTTCACCCCATCAAGAGCTTAACCCCCCTGCCGGTAAACCCGAGCGCGACTCGGGTTGGATTTTTCATGTAAATAGCGATATCCACGAGTCGCGCTCGGGGTCAATATGCAGAGCCTGCAGCGCGCGCTGGCTTACCTTGGATCCAGGCGGGGTACTGTACTTACCTTGTCCCTGGATCCAGCGATGCATCCCCGCTGTGTGAGCGAGTGGCGTCCTCCATTCGACTCACACAGTGCCCGCGCGCCGCCGATCTCCGTTTCCTGCGACGTAACGGCGCACGGGGGCGGAGACCGGCGGCAAATTCAAAAATGTAAACAAACACATTACATACAGAATACTGTAATCTTATAGATTACAGTACTGTATGTAAAAAGTACACACCCCCCCTGTCCCTAGTGGTCTGCCCAGTGCCCTGCATGTTCTTTTACATAATAAAAACATTTTTTTTTCTCCCTGCAAACTGTAGATTGTCCATAGCAACCAAAAGTGTCCCTTTATGTCAAAAGTGATTTTAGATTAGCTAGAAAACAGCGATAATAAATTATAATCACTTGCAGAATTGAGCGATAGCGATTTGTGGGAAAATTCGTCATAAAAAAATAAAAGTAATGACAGCGACAATTCTGCAACTGAGCAAATTTCAGTGATTTTGATTTGATTACATTAGTGAATAATTTTTATTATAATTACATTATTATTTGTTATAATTATTTATAGTTATTTATTATATTATAATTTTATGATTTTGTGTTTCAAACTTTATCATACCCGGGATGTCTACTAGACTCTGGTTTGGACATATTTAAGCAAGTTATTCCTAAAAATTGCAGGCCTACAGTATAAAACGCAGAATTTCCATGCAAAATAATTGTACCGCTTTTGGTACGTAATTCCAGACAGAATCATACCGCCAGGGAGGTTAAACACGGAGACCGCCAATGTCAGTATATTCACTTTATTTAAAGTGGTTGTAAACCCAACCACACATCTTGCACCTACAGGTAAGCCTAGATTAAGGCTTACCTGTAGGTGCAAGAAATATCTCCTTAACCACCTGCACGGTTTAGGAGATATTTACAATTGAGATGAGCGCCGGTGTCTATGAGCGTGCCGTTTTTCTTAATGGCATTAATGCCTTATTTATGCGCATGCGCGGGAGTGACGTCATCGCCGCTCCAGCCAATCACAGCGTCGGAGCGGCAGTAATAGGAAGAAAAGACGAGGGGACATGGCGGCGGTGGTGGATGGGACGGAGGAGGACTTTGGGTGCTTCGATCGCAGGTAAGTGACACATAATGAGCTAGTATGCTGTGCATACTAGCCCATTATGCCTTACTCTTGCAGGATTTTTATTTATTTTTTTAAAAGGGAAGGGTTTACTTCCTCTTTAAAGATGATTTAACAACACTCACTGGGCCAGATTCTTAGACGAGTTACGTTGGCGTATCTCGAGATACGCGGTGTAACTTCTAAGAAGCGCCAGCGTATCTATTTTCTGTATTCCGAAAACAAGATACGCCGGAATTTTGCTTAGATACGAGCGGCGTAAGTCTCTTACGCCGTCGTATCTAAGTTGCATATTTACACTGGCCGCTAGGTGGCGCTTCCGTCGATTAGCCGCGTCGAATATGCAAATGAGCTAGATACGCCGATTCCCAAATGTAATTGCGCGCGGTCGTCGTTTTTTACGTTGTTAACGTAAGCGTAAAGTTACCCCTGCTATATGAGGGGTAACTTTGCGTATGTGAGGCGTACGCAATGTTAAGTATGGACGTCGGGACAGCGTAGATTTTTACGTCGTTTACGTCGTTTACGTCGTTTTGCGTAAGTTACGTTCACGTCAAAAGCATTGACTATTTGCAACGTGATTTTGCGCATGCGCACTGGGATACGTCCACGTACGGCGCATGCGCAGTTAAAAAAAAAGCGTCAAAAACCTGGGGTTACAATATATTTACATAAAACACGTCTACCTCTTCCACATTTGAATTACCCGGGCTTACGCCGGGCCATTTATGCTACACCGCCGTAACTTAGGACGCAAGTGCTTTGAGAATACGGCACTTGTGTCCAAAGTTGCGGCGGCATAGTGTAAATAGGATACGCTACACCCCGCTGCCAGATACGCAAAAGTAAGAGGATCTGGCCCACTGCCTGGATTCATAATCTGTAATGCGTCTAACCACATTACACTGAACGCATGTTACCCTTTTTAAAGGTTGACACCACACAAACCCAAAACGTAGAGAATAATCAACACTGCAACAATGTTACAGAATGAAGGTTTACTGAAGTCATGGACAGTATCTTCACAAAAGTGAGTACACCTCTCACATTTTTGTAAATATTTTATTATATCTTTTCATTTGACAACCCTGAGTAAATGACACTTTGCTACAATGTAAAGTAACGAGAGTACAGCTTGTATAACAGTGTAAATTTGCTGTCCCCCCCAAAATAACTCAACACACAGCCATTAATGTCTAAACCGCTGGCAACAAAAGTGAGTACACCCCTAAGTGAAAATGTCCAAATTGGGCCCAATTAGCCATTTCCCCTCCCCGGTGTCATGTGACTCGTTAGTGTTACAAGGTCTCAGGTGTGAATAGGGAGCAGGTGTGTTAAATTTGGTGTTATCACTCTCAGTCTTTCATACTGGTCACTGGAAGCTCAGCATGGCACCTCATGGCAAAGAACTCTCTGAGAATCTGAAAAAAAATATTGTTGCTCTACATAAAGATGGCCTAGACTATAAGAAGATTGCCAAGACCGTGACACTGAGCTGCAGCATGGTGGACAAGACCATACAATGGTTTAACAGGACAGGTTCCACTCAGAACAGGCCTCGCCATGGTCGACCAAAGAAGTTGAGTGCACATGCTCAGCCTCATATCCAGAGGTTGTCTTTGGGAAAAGAAGACGTTAAAGGGGTGGAGGGGAGGGGTCAGTCTGTCAGTGCTCAGACCACACACTGCATCAAATTGGCCTGCATGGCTGTCCTCCCAGAAGGAAGCCTCTTCTAAAGATGATACACAAGAAAGCCCGCAAACAGTTTGCTGAAGACAAGCAGACTAAGGACATGAATTACTGAAACCATGTCCTGTGGTCTGATGGGACCAAGATAAACTTATTTGGTTCAGATGGTGTCAAGCGTGTGTGGCGGCAACCAGGTGAGGAGTACAAAGAAAAGTGTTTCTTGATCCACAGTCAAGCATGGTGGTGGGAGTGTCATGGTCTGGAACTGCATGAGTGCTGCCGGCACTGGGGAGCTACAGTTCATTGAGGGAACCATGAATGCCAACATTTACTGTGACATAATGAAGCAGAGCATGATCCCCTCCCTTCGGAGACTGGGCCTCAGGGCAGTATTTCAACATGATAACAACCCCAAACACACCACCAAAATGACCACTAACTTGCTAAAGAAGCTGAGTGTAAATGTGATGGACTGGTCAAGCATGTCTCCAGACCTAAACCCTATTAAGCATCTGTGGGGCATCCTCAAACGAAAGGTGGAGGAGAGCAAGGTCTCCAACATCCACCAGCTCTGTGATGCCATCATGGAGGAGTGGAAGGACTCCAGTGGCAACCTGTGAAGCTCTGGTGAACTCCATGCCCAGAAGAGTTAAGGCAGTGCTGGTAAATAATAGTGAGCACACAAAATATTGATACTTTGGGCCCAATTTGGACATTTTCATTAAAGCGGATGGTTCAGCAAAAAAAAAATATTAAAAGCCAGCAGCAACAAATATTGCAGCTGCTGACTTTTAATATTAGGACACTTACCTGTCCAGCGGCGTCCGCAGCGAGGGAACCAGGAAGTGAAGCGCTGCGGCTTCACTGCCCGGTTCCCTACGGCGCATGCGCGAGTCGCGCTGCGCCCGCCGATTGGCTCCCGCTGTGTGCTGGGAGCCGAAAGTTCCCAGCACACAACGGGGAGGCGACGGGATGTCGCCAAAAAACCTGACTTTTGCCCGAGACTGCGGGCCGGAAGTGGTTGCAGATACCTGTCTTTAGACAGGTATCTGCACCCCCCTCCCCCCTGAAAGGTGTCAATCGTGACACCGGAGGTGGGGAGGGTTCCGATCAGCGGATATTCACTTTAGGGTGGAGATCCGCTTTAAGGAGTGTACTCACTTTTGTTGCCAGCAGCTTAGACATTAATGGCTGTGTGTTGAGTTATTTTGACGGGACAGCAAATTTACACTGTTTTACAAGCTGTACTCTCACTACTTTACATTGTAGCAAAGTCTAATTTCTTCAGTGTTGTCACATGAAAAGATAGAATACAATATTTACAAAAATGTGAGGGGTGTACTAACTTTTGTGAGATCATGTAATATATATATAAATTGCTGATATGGGACTCCAGTAAACAGTCATTCTGGACATTGTTGGAGATCTGTCTTTTTGTCCAGTAAATAGTGGGTCAAGAGGGATGTATTTCTAATTAATTAAAAGCTAAGCATTTAGTTGTACTTTAAAGTGGTTGTAAACGTAAAGAACAATTACAGCCAACTCCTCTATTCTATTAAAGTGGATGTAAACCCATTTTTTTTTATGTCACAATGTAGAGAATAAGATTTCCTACCATCTGTGCCCAGTCTTGCCACACAGAGTTAATCCAGCGCTGAGCAATCCTCTTTTTATTGTTCAGTGAAATAAAACAGACTTCCAGATAAAGACCAAAGTCCTTGCTTGAGTGACAGGTTATTTACATATCTCGTGCACTAGCTTGCAGACATGCACCGCTTCTTGTCTATGTATATTCTGATGCCCGTTCACACTGAACTGTGGATGACCCCATATTTTGAAAACATTTAATTAAAACACAGGAAAGGCAGCCAATCACAGGAGAGCTGGAGGGTGATGTTAATTGTGCACTTTACAGAAGCTGTGCATGTCTGCAAGCTAGTGCACGAGATATGTAAATAACCTGTCACTCAAACAAGGACTTTGGTCTTTATCTGAAAGTCTGTTTTATTTCACTGAACAATAAAAGAGGATTGCTCAGAGCTGGATTAACTCTGTGTGGCAAGACTGGGCACAGATGATAGGAAATCTTATTCTCTACATTGTGACATAAAAAAAATTAAAACATTTTGGGTTTACATCCACTTTAATCTCTTCTACACTGTGTAATTGTTTTTTTTACAAAACAATGCCTCTAAATACCTTGGGCCAGATTCAGAGAGCGATTACGCCGGCGTAACAGGAGATGCGCGGCGTAAGTCTAATTGTGCGCGTGCGTTTCGATGCATGGCATCCCCAAAACGAGATACGCAAGAAATCTACTTTTTTTTGTCCAGCGTAATTTCGTTAGACAGGCGCATCCGTCCGCGCAAAACTGCGCTAGGCACACCATTGATTTGCTATTCAAATATGCTAATGAGGGAGTTTCGGGGATCCACAAAAGAACGTTGGTGCAGCGCTGGCTACGCGCTGTGCGCAACAGCTAAATGTCCTGTCTAAAATTAGACCATATAAAAGCTGGTCTAAAATTACAAAATTCGTCTACATGTCAGATAAAGCAACAATGTTAGTGAGGAGCTGAGCAGTCAGGCCTCGTACACACGAGGGGATATGTCCGCTGAAAACGGTCCGATGGACCGTTTCAGCAGACATCTCCGCTCGTGTGTATGGGCTAGCGGACAGATTTGTCCACCCGACAGATTTCAAAGCAAGCTTTGAAATCTATCTGGTGGGAATCTGTCCGCCCGACATGTCTGCTGGTTAGTACACTTACCAGCAGACATGTCGTCCCGCACCGCCGCCGCGCCGCCGCCGAATGTATTCGGCGCATGCGCGGAAGTGTTTTACTTCCTGGTGCGGTGACGTAGCGGTGACGTGGCGGCGTCAACGTCACCGCCACGTCACCGCGCCGTCCGGCGGCGGGGAATTTGATCCGATGGTGTGTACACGCCATCGGATCAAACTCCCGATCGGACATATCCGATGGAAATGGTCCGCGGACCGTTTTCATCGGATAAGTCCGATGGTGTGTACGAGGCCTCACACATGTTGCCCAACAAACTGTATGCCAACATGCCAGTGTCATCCATGCTCATAGCTATACTACTGACTTTACATGAGCAAAGAAGGAGGAGGGCACTGAGGAGGGCACAGGAATTTTTTATATCAACTTTTCAATTTAATCTAATCTAATACAATATTCTTAGCTGATACAAGCCCCTCAATCTTCACTCTTCACTCTTCACGGGAGAGGATATATCACACACGCATAGACATCTTTGGCATGGGTGATTCTGAGGTGTCTCGCATCTTCAGATTCACCCCTCATGCCATCATGGAATTAACCACAACCTTGCAGGAGGACCAGCCCAACACATGACACCACCCATGACACCCATGACAGCTACATATACAATCAGAGCCCCATCCCCACAGATTTCGAACAGAACATGTATGGGGACAGCTGGCTGGTTGGTGAGTGACATGGGTGGCAGGCATGACTGCCCCCCCCCCCCCATGATGCACACATCACAAGGGGCACATGCACTACTAACATCCTCCTGTCTTTTCCCTTCAAGGTGACTCTGCATATGCACTGGGACCCCATCTCATGACCCCATCTCATGAAAGCTCACATTATGCATCTTTGCACGTTAAACACACACATTAATCATGGCACAATGAGAATGCATGCATGCACACCACTGTGGTCCCTAGCACACACACCCCACATTCTCATCAAATTGGATTGGCACAAGCCCACCATGCAGGACTTGTGAGCTGTAACGCCACGCCAAGGCTCCAATTATGTCACTGTACAATCATACACCATTCACACAGACCTGGGGATCACTTCTCCACCACAAATGAGGATTGGAAATTATTTAACCAAATTTGAAATTATTTCAACCTGATTGGAAATTATTTCAACCGGATTGGAAATTATTTCAACCGGATTGGAAATTATTTCAACCGGATTGGAAATTATTTCAACCGAATTGGAAATGATTTCAACCGAATTGGAAATGATTTCAACCGAATTTGAAATTATTTCTACCGGATTGGAAATGATTTCCACCGGATTGGAAATGATTTCCACCGGATTTAATTGTATGTATTTGTATTTGTATTATTGTATTTGATTACATTCTATTCTATTCTATTCTGTTCTGTTCTTTACTATTCTTTGATTTTTATTCTATTGTTTTATTATTTTATATTCTATTTTATTGGATTCTTTTTTAGAAATCGATTTATATTTTTTAGATTTTGATTCAAACTTGCTTTCAATTTTCATTCAAATTTTGTTTTCGATTCGAATTGTTTTCGAATTCGATTCAAATAGAATTTTTTTTGAATTTGATTCAAATTTTTTCGAATTCGATTCAAATTCGTTTCGAATTCGATTCAAATTCGTTTCGAAATTCGAATTTTGTTCGCAGTTTTTAGAATTTGTTTAAATTCGTTATTTTTGTAATTCGGAAATTCGGATGCATCCGAATTTCCGAATAATGAAAAATGTGTCCGAATTCGAATTCGTAACGAAACAAAATGCACATGTCTACTTGTCAAGCACCCTGCAAACTACCATGTCTTAACAGTGTCCAGTGTTGTAATGTTGCATAATAAAAACCTGTGGCTTTGTTTAAAAAAAAAAGGCTTGATCCACCTGTTGACTTATTGACAATTCTTGAGCAATTTGAGGCAATGTTTAGGGATTTTGCCAAGGTATCCTATAAGAATGCAGAGGGCATCCTGGTTAAAAAAGGCTTTCTTACAATGGGTACTGAGAATCATCTTCACCCTTCCATGATTTTCTGGCTTTGGGCTTAAAGTAGTTGTAACCCTAATAAAAAAATAAGAAAACGGCTTAAATGTTTTCGTACAAGAAAGCCTGCAAATACCTTACCTTTTATCTCTTCTGGGCGGTTCCAGCAGTCACGTGTTCTTCCTGGCTGACCTCGGAGGGAGAATTGGCCTCTCCCTCTGTAGCCCGTAGATCAGAGGAATAGAGGAGTCGGAGGGCATGTGACTTGCCATACACGATCAAAGATAAGGGGCCAGATTCAGGTACATCTGCGCATTATTGGACAGGCGTAGCGCACCGCCTTTACGTTAGACTGGCGCAATGTAGCGGCGCAATCACCCTATTCTCGTCGCTTTTACGCAGAAATTTGCGCCTGCGCAACGTTATTTCAGAGGCGCAAGGCGAAGTAATTCAAATTGGGAAGGACGTGGGCGTGTTACATTGAAATGAGCCGTGACCCCATGCAAATGAAGGGCCGGCCGGCTCGCGCATGCGCGCTTGAAGCAGACCATGGTCAGCACCTCTGTGCGCATGCTCACAACTCGGGAACGGCGCAATCAGTGAAATTGGAAGTGGACTAGGGCAAATTAGAGAACTACGCAGACAGCATAAATAGACAGACACAAACGCACTTCCTTTGCAAAAGTACATCCCTTTGTATCCCTTCCTATACAGCAAGGTGCTTTTGTTCTGTTGTTTATTAGCGTTTGTTTGTTTGTGACGTGTCTTTGATATATTTGGGGACTGTTTTGCAGAGTGATTTTTGTCTTTTATGTGTTTTCTTTGTTGTTATTTTGTTTAAATTATATTTTTGCTGGGCATTTTTTTTTTCTTGGTTCTGTTTGGGAATGTGGGGGTGACATTCCTGCCGGAAAAGGGGTGTCACCCTCATTTGTGGTGGAGAAGTGATCCCCAGGTCCATGTGAATGGTGTATAATTTTCCAATCCGGTTGAAATAATTTCAAATCAGGTTGAAATAATTTCAAATTTGGTTAAATAATTTCCAACCCGGTAAAAATCATTTCAAATTCGGTTGAAATAATTTCAAATTTGGTTAAATAATTTCAAATCCGGTTGAAATAATTTCAAATCTGGTTGAAATATCATCGAATTTGGTTGAAATATTAACGATAGCGGATGAAATATTATTGAATTCTGTTGAAATATTTTCTAATCCAATTAAAATATGATCGAATTCGAATCCGGTAGAAATATTATCGAATCCGGTAGAAATGTTTTGGAATTCGAGCGTTTTTCGAATTTCCATCGAAACGATGGAATTCCGAAAACGAATTTAACAAATTTAACGGATTTAACTTAACGAAATTAATTAAATAACGAATTAAAACGAAACAAAACAATTTTTTTCCTTTTGCACATGTAACAAGTGCCCCATTTTAAAGTAGGTGCGATTTAAAAGCCTAGCAAATACAAAGGCAACGATTATTTTCAGCAAATCCAAATGCTTTTGCAGCTGAAAATAAAACTGTCCTAAAAATGAATTCTCATACCACTCATCAATGTTTACATCATCCTACAATACCTACCACTACTCCCATCCTCATCTCCTGTGTACGGTCTCTCACAATTGACAACAATGCCTAATAATGTTAACAATGGCAAACCTTAGTATTACAGCCACCCAAACCCCTAAATATCTGGGATGTGGTGATAGGTTGTTAGGCCCCTGCATTGTAGGGATACGTGCCATGGTGGCTGCCTATCACATTATCACTTTAAAGTGGATGTAAACCCCAATCATGAAATCTGACCTGGACACATATATCTGTAGTGTTTACTTATCTCTCTCAAAAGCCGTAAGTCCCATGTCTTTCTGCTGCTCCATTCCTCTGTTAGCATAATAACTTCTGACAAGCTCTCCCACACCGGAGATGAAAGCAGCTGGAAATTTGTGTCAGGAGGGAGCTTAGAGATAGATATGCAGAGAGCTTGTCTATTCATAAAACAGCTCTGCAAGTTTCATTGTTCTTCTGCCTATGTGGAGGGAGGGGTGTGTGTCTTTCCTCCAATCAGCTCACAAACAGTGTAAGCCCAGACTCTCCTCCCACGGCTGAAACAGGAAGAAAAAAATCTAACATGATGTGCACTTTATAGACAATGTAGAAAGCTAAAGACAGCATATATACATGTAAAACTTATGTAGGGAGATTTGTTTTATCTCTGCTCACTAGGTATATATGAGGGCTTACATCCACTTTAAATCTTATATATACATACAGTACAGACCAAAATTTTGGACACACCTTCTTCTCATTCAAAGTGTTTTCTTTATTTTCATGACTATGAAAATTGTGGATTCACACTGAAGGCATCAAAACTATGAATTAACACATGTGGAAATATATACATAACACGAAAGTGTGAAACAACTGAAAATATGTCATATTCTAGGTTCTTAAAAGTAGCCACCTTTTGCTTTGATTACTGCTTTGCACACTCCTGACATTCTCTTGATGAGCTTCAAGAGGTAGTCACCTGAAATGGTCTTCCAACAGTCTTGAAGGAGTTCCCAGAGATGCTTAGCACTTGTTGGCCCTTTTGCCTTCACTCTTCGCCCAGCTCACCACAAACCATGTCGATTGGGTTCAGGTCCGGTGACTGTGGAGGCCAGGTCATCTGGCGCAGCACCCTATCACTCTCCTTCTTGGTCAAATAGCCCTTACACAGCCTGGAGGTGTGTTTGGGGTCATTGTCCTGTTGAAAAATAAATGATGGTCCAACTAAACCCAAACCAGATGGAATAGCATGCCGCTGCAAGATGCTGTGGTAGCCATGCTGGTTCAGTATGCCTTCAATTTTGAATAAATCCCCAACAGTGTCACCAGCAAAGCACCCCCACACCATCACACCTCCTCCTCCATGCTTCACGGTGGGAACCCGGCATATAGAGTCCATCCGTTCACCTTTTCTGCGTCGCACAAAGACACGGTGGTTGGAACCAAAGATCTCAAGTTTGGACTCATCAGACCAAAGCACAGATTTTCACTGGTCTAATGTCCATTCCTTGTGTTCTTTAGCCCAAACAAGTCTCTTCTGCTTGTTGCCTTTCTTTAGCAGTGGTTTCCTAGCAGATATTCTACCATGAAGGCCAGATTCACACAGTCTCCTCTTAACAGTTGTTCTAGAGATGTGTCTGCTGCAAAAGGTGGCTACTTTGAAGAACCTAGAATATGACATATATTTTCAGTTGTTTCACACTTTTTTGTTATGTATATAATTCCACATGTGTTAATTCATAGTTTTGATGCCTCCAGTGTGACTCTACAATTTTCATAGTCATAAAAATAAAGACAACTCTTTGAATGAGAAGTGTGTGTCCTAACTTTTGGTCTGTACTGTATATGCACACATACATACACATATATACTGTATACATGTCAATATAAATATACATCGTTGCAGATTTTTTCTTATATTTATAAGTAGGCTCTGTAGTTTTCCACACCATGTGCAGACATGATACAACTGCTCTCAGGAGAGTCCATAAACTGACATAAAACTGCCCATAAATTATACAATCTGGTTGTATGGACTCCTTTAGATTTACCAAAACTATGTAAGTTTAAGGCACACCTAAACAATCCATTGAAGTTGAAAAAATAAAAATAATTTGCAGATCCTTCATAGTTATGCAGTAGATCCAAAAGAGATTGTACAATCAAAATTTATAGTGTATAGTCAGCTTTTAAAACATAAAAAATACTATTTAGCTGAAGGCTGAAATATCACACCTGTTTCAGCTTGTTGGCATCGTATTCTAAAACCATTGCTATTCAAATGTATCTAAACCCATTAAAAAAAGGGATTTTTAATAACAGCTTACCTGTAAAATCCTTTTCTTGGAGTACATCATGGGACACAGAGTGCATAGTCATTACATATGGGTTATATGGGTACCTTCAGGTGTGGACACTGGTGTAATCAACTTCACAGGAAGTTCCTCCCTATATAACCCCCTCCCACTGAGAGTGCTCTAGTTTTGTAGCAAGCAATTTCTCTGAGGTTACACAATGTTCCCCAAAAAGAGGGGTGGGAGCTCTGTGTCCCGTGATGTACTCCAAGAAAAGGATTTTACAGGTAAGCTGTTATTAAAAATCCCTTTTTCTTGATCGTACATCACGGGACACAGAGCGCATAGTCATTACATATGGGATGTCCCAAAGCAATGCTCCATGAAGGGAGGGAGACCGTAAGGCCAAAAATAGCCAAACAGAAAATATATCAGGAGGTAAAATAGCTCCACCAACAGAAAAAAAGGGGCGTGAACCGGGCCAGAGGATTCTATACTGCTGCCCGTAGGACCGCCTGCCCAAATGCTGCGTCCGCAGCCTTTGTGACGTCCAACTTATAAAATTTAGTAAACGTATGTACGGAAGACCAGGTTGCCGCCTTGCAAACCTGTGCCATAGAGATCTGATGGTGTGCCGCCCAAGAGGCACTCATGGTCCTCGTAGAATGGGCCTTAACTGATAAGGGCGGTGGAAAGCGCTTCAGACCATAGGCCTGAAAAATCAGCTGCTTAATCCACCTAGCCAAGGAAGACTTGGCAGCCGGCTGACCCTTCTTGGGGCCATCCGGGAGAACGAAAAGCACATCTGTTTTCCGAATCTTTTCTGTAGCCTTGAGATAGACCCTCATGGCTCGGACCACGTCCAAAGTATGAAGCAGTCTTTCCTCTCTGGACTGGGGAGTAGGAAAGAAGGATGGTAGGACTAGGTCCTGATTCAAGTGAAAACTGGATATGACCTTAGGAAGGAAAGAAGGCTGAGGCCGCAGAACCACTCTGTCCTTATGCAGAATCAGGTACGGTTCCCTGCAAGACAAGGCTGCCAGCTCGGAGACCCTTCTGGCCGAAGCCATAGCCACCAAGAAAACCAACTTTCGGGTTAGCAGCACAAGAGGGATTTCTGTCAGAGGTTCAAACGGCTGCTTTTGTAAAGCTGACAAGACCAGATTTAAATTCCAGGGGCAGAGGGGAGCTCTAATAGGGGGATTTACATGCAAGACCCCCTGCAAAAAGGTTTTCACAAGCGAATGTGTGGCCAAAGGCCTTTGAAACCATATCGATAAGGCAGACACCTGCCCCTTTAGAGTACTAAGAGCTAACCCCTTGTCAACGCCAACCTGGAGGAATCGCAAGATCCTGTCAATAAAAAACTTGCGAGGATGCCCTCCTTGAGACTCGCACCACTCCACATAGGTTCTCCAGACTCTGTAATAGATATTTCTAGAGACTGGCTTTCTAGCTTGAATTAACGTAGATATGACTTGGGCAGAGAGGCCTCTGCCCTTAAGAATTAGAGATTCAGCCGCCAAGCCATCAAATTTAGCTGCTGTGAAGCAGGGTGGTAGATCGGGCCCTGAGACAGCAGATCTGGGCGCAGGGGGAGTGGCCACGGTGCCCTTACTGACATCCTCACGATGAGTGCGTACCAAGCCCTTCTGGGCCAGGCTGGGGCCACCAGGATCACCGGCCTGCGCTCCACCCTGATCCTTCGTAGAAGGCGGGGAATCATCTGTAGTGGAGGGAACGCATACAGGAGAGAAAACTGGTGCCAGGGGCAAACCAACGCATCGGTCCCGTAGGCCGAGGGGTCCCTGGCTCGGGATACGAATTTGTCCAATTTCTTGTTGAATCTTGTTGCCATGATGTCCACATCGGGAACTCCGAATCTTTAACAAATCTCTTGGAATACCTGGGGGTGAAGAGACCACTCTCCCGGGAGTAACTGTTGACGACTCAAAAAATCTGCTTGAGAATTGTCTATCCCTGGGATGAACACTGCTGAGATGCAGGGTACATGGGCTTCGGCCCATGAAAAAATCAGGTTTACTTCCCTTTGAGCCGCCAGGCTCCTTGTGCCCCCCTGGTGGTTTATGTATGCCACCGCCGTGGCATTGTCGGACTGCATCCTTACTGGCAGACCCTGCAGGGGAAGAGTCCAGGCGACCAGGGCCAACCGAGCAGCTCTGATCTCTAGGACATTGATGGGAAGCAGACTTTCTGCCTCTGACCACTGTCCCTGCTGGGTCCGTTTTCCTAAGATTGCCCCCCAACCTGTTAGGCTGGCATCTGTGGTTACTATTTTCCACGAGATGGGGCAAAAGGTTTTCCCTTTTGATAATTTTTGAGGGATCAGCCACCAGTACAGGCTGTGCCTGACTCCTGGAGAAAGAACTAATGGACGGTCTAATGCCTGTATGGACTTGTTCCAAGC
This sequence comes from Rana kukunoris, assembly GCA_029574335.1. Lineage (NCBI taxonomy): Eukaryota > Metazoa > Chordata > Amphibia > Anura > Ranidae > Rana > Rana kukunoris. The sequence goes on from CM056049.1 coordinate 103,645,284, forward strand.
AGAGAGAATAGCTGCTTGCAGAATTCTGGTATGGATCTGGGCATAGGGCGCTGCTTCGAAGGCGGCCACCATCTTTCCCAGCAGTCGCATGCATAGGCGAATAGTCGGCTTCTTTTTGCCTAAGACTATTTGAATCGTTTGAATCAACGACCTGATCTTCTTTTGAGGTGAAAAATACCCTCTGGCATTCTGTATCTAACCGAAAGCCTAGATATTCCAACTGTCTTGTGGGTTGTAACCTTGATTTTTCTTGGTTCACAATCCACCCGAACTCTTCTAGATGCCGCACTGTGCGGACTACTGCATGATTGAGGTTGGAAGCTGAACTGTCGATAACCAGGAGATCGTCCAGGTATGCTAGGACCAAGATGCCTTCTGTCCTTAGGACGGCTAGCACCGGGGCTAACACCTTTGTGAATACCCGTGGAGCTGTTGCCAACCCGAAAGGGAGGGCTACGAACTGGTAATGACTTTGGTTTATCGTAAAACGAAGAAACTTGTGATGTGCTGGGTAAATCGGCACATGCAGATATGCATCCTTTATGTCTATAGATGCTAGGAAGTCGCCCTGATGCAGGCTGGCTGTCACTGAACGTATGGAGTCCATACGAAAGGTCTGAATCCTTAGAAAGCGATTTAGGCGTTTGAGGTCTAATATAGGCCTGACGTCGCCATTGGGTTTTGGTATAACAAAAAGGTTGGAGTAGAATCCCAGACCCTTTTCTTGGGTTGGTACTTCTACAATTACTCCTTGGAGCAAGAGGCGATCTAACGCCTTTACGAGAGAGGCCCTCTTTAACGGGTCGCTTGGAAGACTTGACCCCTGAAAATGAGGAGGGGGGATTTCTCGAAACTCTAGTTTGTAGCCTGAGGCTACTACGGACCGAACCCAAGCGTCGGGAATTCTGGCCTTCCAGACTTCGGAGAAAAACTGAAGCCTCCCCCCCACCCAAGAGAGTGGGGGCGCCCCTTCATGAATCTGACTTGATGACTGGTTTAGCCGGCTTGCGAGACCAGGGCCTCTTGTTTGCCGCGGCTTGTCCCTGTGGGCGACTATTAACTGCTGAACGCCCGGGAGGCCGTCGATACTGACGAGAAGTCGAAGGGGCCGAGCCTACAATGGCCTGTCGTTTAAACGTGGGCCCACGCGGTCTTTTCTTGACCGGTAAGGAAGTACTTTTTCCACTTGATATGGTGTGGATATATTTATCTAGGTCTTCCCCGAATAGTCTTCCCCCATGAAAGGGAAACCCTGCTAAAAGCTTTTTGCAGGGTGCCTCTGCTGACCAGTTCTTTAGCCACAAAAGACGACGCATGTGAACCATCAGTAGAGATGAACGAGATGCCTGTTGGATGGAGTCCTTAATAGCATCTATTGCAAAGCAGAGAGCCCTAGGGAATTCTGCTAATTCATGAGTATGCTGAGCCGGCATGTCCTTTAATATATGTTTTGCCTGATCCTTCAAGGCCTGACAAACACCAATGGCTGCTACTGCTGGCTGAACCATGGCACCTACTGAGGTGAAAGCTGCTTTCAGTAGGGTCTCGAATTTCTTGTCGACCGGATCCCTGAACATATGGACATTTTCAACCGGACAAGTCAGGGATTTATTCACGCAGGAAATGGCTGCGTCCACTGTAGGGAGAGCCCATTTCTTCACATATTCCTCTTCCATAGGGTAGAGAATAGAGAATCTTTTAGGAGGGACAAAGATTCTATCAGGTCGAGCCCAATCCTGGTAAATCACGTTCCGCAGAAGGGGGTGCATTGGAAAAGATGCACAAGTTAATGGAGCCTTTAAAGAACCCAATGAGGATACCTCCGGGGCTACTAGTTCTGGCACTGGAAGTTTAAAGGCAGTGCGAACCATATCTGTCAAAGACTGGATCCACAGGCCCTCCGCTTGAGAGGCCGAAAAATATTCATCTATAGTGGAATTTTCCCTGTCTGAACCGTCGGGACTTGGGTCTGCCTGATCCCCTTGTGGGTCCCGTTCCTCTGAAGAGGAGACCTCCGCATCTGAAAACCCCACACTGGGTGAGGGGGATCTAGCCCGCTTGCTACTTGGGCAAGGACGGGAAAACAACGCAGTTAACCTTTTCTCTAGCCCACACATGGTGGCTGCTAGCATTTCTTCCGTCACGTAAACGGGAATGGGTGGATCGGGGGCCGCCTCTGCCCCCAGCACCCCCAATGGCTCTTGTACTATGCCACTCGGTGTCCTGACTGGCGAGGGTGGGGCCGTAGAAGCCTGGCCCAAATCCTCTGACCCCGATGGAGACCCCTTTTGCTTTTTGGCACCTTTAGCAGCCTTGGCTGGTCCAGATCCTTTTGGAGCCATTGTACAACCTTGGGTCACCCCTATAGCCAACACCTGACTGTTGCAGCTAGGAGTAACCAATATGAGGGCAGGTATGAGGAAAAATGAAAAATAACTAATTTCTCTCTTTTTCTTTTTTTTTTTTTTTTTTTTTTTTTCAAAAAAAAATTATTTTTTTTTTTTTTACCCGCCTGGGAGGTGGCAATACTGAGGAAACCTGTGAGTATTGACACACCAATGCCCGTTAGCCGGAGTCCAAGGTAGACTCAGATACTGCTGGATCTAAGGCTGAGTCCCTTTAAGCAAAAAAACTTTTTTTTTTTTTTCTGGTCAATAGTGGACCTAAGTCCTAGACCTGAAGATCCACAAAACCGCCACTAGGTGTCCCTGTGTGGCCAAAAGACCCAGCTGCACGCTCTGTATCCGTTCTTCCTCTGCCTCCAGGAGGAAAGACCAGCCCGAGAGAAGTTTTCCCTTTATACAGACCCTGACGCTGCTGGCCCGCCCCCCCGACGCACGCCGACGCTATAAAAGGCGGCGTGTATGCGCGCGCGCACAATCGCGCGCACACACGCGCGCACGATCGTGCGTACGATCGCGCGCACCACGCTGAAACCACATGGAGGAAGCAGAGCAGAGGAACAACATGGACCAGCGTTATGCAGCACCAACAGACACCAGGTAAGCACTAATCTTATTGTAGTGCACACACAGCGAGGATTTTACCAGCAATTTCCTCTTTAAAACATGTGGGGTTGCAGTATCAGTTTTAACAGGCAGACCTGGGGTGAGTAGCAAATATATAACTTACACAAGTATACATATATCTACATATTATCTGGGTAAACATTAGAATCCCATCCTGCCTCAACAGACATAGTGGAGATAGTGGCTGATGCACCAGCATACTGTTAGCCAACCCAGAACCCCCAGGGGGATACCTACTATCGAACCAAGTCCCGCAGGTTCCCTCTTACCTGCTCCACGCCGCAGGGTATTGCAAAATGCAAGAGGCCCAACCTTCCCCCATCTCCGTGGGTATTGTCTTGGACCTTCAGGGACCGGGGTCCTGTGTTAAGGAACCCACACCCCTGGACCTATATAGCATCCTGGCATCAGTAGCGTTTAGTTCTTGGAAGAGACTAAGGCACTGGAGCCCAGAATCCAGCCCTCCAAGGAGAGGCATTATAGGCAAAACCCCACTCCAGCAGGGCCCGGGTACCGTACATCTTGGCTCTGAAGCACTTCGGACGGATCCGGCTAGCTATCCTGGGTCCCGAGACCTCCGAGGGACAGCTAGACGTGACCAACACCTAAGACACTGGCGAAAAAACTAGAGCACTCTCAGTGGGAGGGGGTTATATAGGGAGGAACTTCCTGTGAAGTTGATTACACCAGTGTCCACACCTGAAGGTACCCATATAACCCATATGTAATGACTATGCGCTCTGTGTCCCGTGATGTACGATCAAGAAAATGTAATATATTACAGCTTACCAGTTCTTAGATGTGGTATCTAGGGTATGGCAACCATAGTAAGTGCCATGGGCGCCATATGAAGGGGGTGCTGTTGAGTGGCTGTGCAGCAAGGCAGTTACCAGGGTCTGAGGGTCTCTTTTTCCCTCCTCCTGAGCATAGGCAGGATCTCCTTTTCAGCACCTTTGCTAATGGACAATGGCAGCGCTATCCCTGCTGTGTTCAGTCACAGCCCTCCCCTGTTCTCCCATTCCATCTGGTCGGATTGGCAGCGCATAAAGAAAAAGGAACATCAGTTTCTCCCTCTCCTCTGTGAAAACTGAGGCCTTAAGTGATGAAGATTTTTATCACTTCCAGTATTGGTTCTGCATTTACATAGCCTTGGAGGGCAGAGGAGGGATCAGGGGTCTAATAAACCCCAGATTTCTCCATACAGAGGATATGTCAATACCGAAGGTATCACAGGAGATGATAAATATCACTAGTTTTATTAGCTGTTTTTTTTGTTAACCTCCCTGGCGGCATGATTCTGTCTGGAATTACGTACCAAAAGTGGTACAATTATTTGCATGGAAATTTGGCATTTTATACTGTAGGCCTGCAATTCTTAGGAATAACTTGCTTAAATCTGTCCAAACAAGACATCCCGGGTATGATAAAGTTTGAAAAACAAAATCATAATTTTTTATATAATAAAAAACTATAAATAATTATAACAAATTATAATGTAATTATAATAAAAAATATTCAATAATGTAATCAACTCAAAAACACAGAAATTTGCTCAGTTGCAGAATTGTCGCTGTCATTATTATTTTTTTTTTTTATGACGAATTTCCCCACAAATCGCTATCGCTCAATTCTGCAAGTGATTACAATTTATTATCGCTGTTTTCTAGCTGATCTAAAACCATTTTTGACATAAAGGGACAATTTTGGTTGCTATGGGCAATCTACAGTTTTCAGGCAGAAAGAACACTTTTTATTTTATAAAAGAACATGTAGGGCACTGGACAGACCACTAGGGACAAGGGGGGTGCGTATTTTTTACATACAGTACTGTAATCTATAAGATTACAGTATACTGTATGTAAAGTGTTTGTTTACTTTTTTGAATTTGGCGCCGTTCTCCGCTTCCGTGCGTCGTAACGTCGCAGGAAACGGAGATCGGCGGCACACAGGGACGCTGTGTGAATCGAGCGAGCACCCGCTCGCTCACACAGTGGGGATGCATCGCTGGATCCAGGAAGAAGGTAAGCCAGTGTGCGCTGCAGGCTCTGCATGGCTACCCCGAGCGTGACTCGGGGATACCATTCTTAGCAGAAAAAAACACCCCGAGTCACGCTCGGGGATACCGCCAGGGAGGTTAAGGTTATCTGAAAGATGGGTTTCAAGTGTTTCGACAGGGGCGCAGTTTTAGTGCTTGCCATAGGCGTCATTTTCACTAGATACGCCTCTGGTGGTAGCTACATTCGTTTTCTTGTTTACAGTCTTTTTATATTTATTTTCACTTGTTAATCCTGCAAATAACACACTTCCTGTCCTAGGCTGGCTATGACTATTCTCTGCACTGTCTCTATGGAAGGAACCATGGTTCTCACACAGAGATTTTTGGGTAAGATCAAACGATATTTTGAAGGGTGTCTGTTGGAACGTGTGCCAAGTCAGCCAAAAGAGCATTTGCAAGTATAGAGACTGATGTTGGACAAGAAGACCTGATTCACAATAAGCTTTCCAATTCATCTCATCGATGTTCAGTACAGTTGATATCAGGAAATCTCAGGACAAACTCACCAAACCATATCTTTATGGGCCTGGCTTTTTGTGCACAGGGCCACAGTCAGCATGAAATAGAAAAGGTCTTTCATCCAACTATCGCTACGAGGGTGGAAGAGCACAAGTATCCTTCCCTGTAAAAACCTGAACTCTATCATGTTGCATTATTAAAGGGGTGTTCCAGCCGCAATTTTTTTTTTTCAAGTCAGCAGCTACTAACAGTGTAGCTGCTGACTTTAAATAAGGACACTTACCTTGTCCTACTTGCCCGCGCTGATGGCCCCCCCGATGCCGATCCCACGATCGCTCCGGGTCCCGCGCCGCCATTCACACTTACGGCTTCACTGCCCATTTCCTACTGCGCCTGCGTGAGTCTCACGCTGGCTTGTGAATGGGCGGCTGCTCTCTGAGAACACACACAGTTCCCAGAAAGCAGCGCGCCCCATTCACAAGGAGAAGAAGAAGAAGAAAAGACACCGCGGTGTGGAAGAGGCAGATTACGGACTTCCGCATAGCAACAGGTATTTCGGGTGAGTATTTTTTTTTCACTTTTTTTTTATTTAATTTTTTTAAGCTATATGGTCAAATGTTGTTTTCCTGGGTGGAACTCCGCTTTAAATGAAATACTCTGCCTTTCTACCCATCACTCTTAATGACAACACCCTGTTCTGTACCTGGTTATGGAACATTTAAAACTTTGAACTATGGGTAATCTGCTTTAATGGCAACATAACATTTAATCCTAAACATATACTGTACATGTATTCTTATTAATTCCATTTGGGTGTTCTTTAATTATAAAAAGGATTTTAAACAGTAATCACAATTGTATTACATTTTATGAACATTATACAAAACTACACTTGTTTTCACTGCTTAGTTCACTTCTACTTCAACAGAGATGATGATGAAAGAAATATTCCAGTCAATAAGAACCCCATCCAACTTTCCTTCTAAACGAAACCTTCCAGCTGGCACATCGCCATGGGCCCCTGGCATGGGAGAAACCTGCCACCTTTCCCAGTATCTGCAGATACTTAATGTTCCAGGACACGAAACGTGGAGTATGAATGCCAGATCCTGATGCTGACATCTGCCTATGGGCTGGTCACTGGTGGCAATGTGGGTAGCATGCAGAATAAGTCAGTAAAATGGTGCTGAAAAGGGCAATGATGGTGTTTACAGCGCAGTAATTCATTCTTGCTGTATAATATAATACTCTATCCACACTACTTTGCCCTCTTACAGGATCCCTTGTTTGGTTGCTGACCTACTCCATATGACAGTTCCTTGGTTTGAGGTGCCAATTGCCCATCTTAAACAACGAAAAAGTGTATTGTGATGCACTGCTGTGGTTGTAGTAATTTATCTATGTGCAAAAGTGGTACATTTCCCAATATTATGTGAAAAGAAATCCTAGTAAATGTGTACAAATATACAACACAAAAGTAGAACCTCTTAAGTGAAAATAAAGGCTTAAAACGGTTGAGCACAAAATTATAACAAACAATGTGAGTCCAAAAACATTAGTAATTATAGTGTTATCCAATGTTTAACCACTTCAGCCCCGGACCATTTGTCAGCTTAAAGACCAGAGATCTTTTTACAATTTGGCATTGCGTCGCTTTAACTGACAATTGCGCGGCTGTGCAATGTGACTCCCAAACAAAATTGACGTCCATTTTCCCCATAAATAGAGCTTTCTTTTGGTGGTAGTTGATCACCTCTGCGGTTTTTATTTTTTTGCGCTATAAACAAAATAAAAGTGACAATTTTGAAAAAAAAAAGCAATATTTTTTACTTTTTTCTATAATAAATATCCCCAAAAATATATATAAAAACTAAGGCTGTGCAAATTAACTTTTAATTTATCGATTAATCTTAAATTTTTTTGATCAATCAAAATCTTTTTGATCGATTAAAATTCTTTTGATTGGTACTCACCTCTCCGCCGGCTTCTGGGCCTTCAGGGAGTTCCGTCGGAGATCTGGTAACGTCACAGACACCGGCGTGGCTTGCCGTGGCCATCTGAAGGGCTCCTTTGCTGTGCCTTCATATCTGCATGCCGGCGGGACCTTACTATCTGCCACATGCACTTCCCTCTATCACTTCCCTCTATCAACCTGGGATTCTACAGCCATCCACTGGGAGTTGTGATAGTTCCCTTCACGGGACATCTACATGCCGACGGACTGATGTTAACCCCTCCTCATCTGGATTCAGCAGTGGCATCGTTGTACACATTTGTATTCCAGTATCATACTTAGCTACATGTTTTTATGACTGCTTTTGGTACCGTTTGGTATTACTTGCACCATTTTTACAGTTTATGTAGCTACATCGATTTTTTCTCCAGTGCAATATTTATTTGGTTACCTACTTGAAGACTATAAAAGTTTTAATGCTATTCCCATCGAGCGCTGCCTTTGTGTGTTTTTTGTATCCTGCTATCCATTTTTCCAGTGGTTGGTAGCTGCACTGGGAATCAGCCTGCAAGGAGATCAGCTAAAAGTAGTTTGATCTGTATTTGCGTTATAATTCATTGAAATTAGTCAATTAATCGATAAAAAAAACAAAAAACGACTAATCGAACACAAAAATTTTGATCAGTAACAGCCCTAATAAAAACATTTTTCCCCTCAGTTTAGGCCGATACGTATTCTTCTACATATTTTTGGTAAAAAAAATAGCAATAAGCTAAAATTGATCAGTTTGCGCATAATTATAGCGTTTACAAAATAGGGGATAGTTTTATGGGATTTTTATTAATATTTTTTTTTACTAGTAATGGCGGCGATCAGAGATTTTTTTCGTGACTGCGACATTATGGTGGACACATGGGACACTTTTGACACATTTTTGGGACCACTGTCATTTTTACAGCGATTAGTGCTATAAAAATGCACTGATTACTGTAAAAACGACACTGGCAGTGAAGAGGTTAACCACTAGGTGGCGCTGTAGGGGTTACGTGTGCCGTAGGGGGGGATGGGCTGTGTGTGACAAAACAGTAATCACCGCTTCTGATTACAGGAAGCGGTGATCACTGTCATTGTCACTATGCAGAGCGGGGAGATGCTTGTTTACATCAGCATCTCCCCGCTCTAACTCACCGTGAGACGATCGCGGGTATCCCCGCGGTGATCGAGTCCGCGGGTCCTGCGGTCGGGCTCACGGAGCTCGTGGCTAGTGGCCGCGCGCACGTCCACAATGCCGCGATCTTAAAGGGAATGTACGGGTACTTCCTTCTGCCTGTCCGAGCCTAGCTGTTGACGTATATAGTCTTGTGCTGGTCAGCAAGCAGTTAATAAATAATCCACTCATTATGACTTCAGTGCAAACCGTTCCTTTACCTATAGCATAAAATGTTTTTATAAGCAAAGACTCTACTGGTACTATGTAACCCAAATCCCAGTGCTCTACCAAATAGTGAAAGTAAGGATGGACACGTACCTGTTCACTAGACTTATACCATAGGTCTAAGAACGTTTGTTCCCCAAATATGGGGGGGGGGGGGTAGATCAGATATATGCAATCATTAGCGGATCATTAGGGGTCAGTATTCCTCACCTACAGTCCTCCATTATCTACTCTCTCTTTATTAAATCTTTCCCATCTCGTGTGTTCCCTTGATAGAGCTCAAGTCCACAGACTGCCATAGTGTAGTAGTTAAAACCTCTGATAGTTTATTTAAAAGTGAATATTGCACTCACATGTAATACACTTGTAATATTGCATTTAAATTAGTAGATCCGGGCATACAACGAACGAACAACTTGCTGTTAATACTCGTAACTCATCCGTGACGTCACCTGACTCCTCCCCACGCGTATTGTCACTAACCCCTACAGATTGTCATTGCTCTTTGCATATACTGCATATATTGAGATGAAGGGGCCAATTGCATAAGGAAGAAAAAATATACACCAGCGAGGATCTGTATCCTAAAATACAGCAGTTTGGCTGTAAAGGCGTAACACCCTCTTGAAGGGTGAGCTCTCTGGTGAGTGCATAAACATAGGGGAGCACTGAGTGGAACATCTGCACCTTCAATTTTTTTACAAACATGGATAAAAGGCACACATCTCTTTGATTTTGAATGATGCTTTCATACTATGTCAACATACATGGATTGATCATTAATACCAGGACTCAATTACTTATAAATCGATTGGATTTGGATTACTATTAGAGTCTTTTTCACCAGTTCTCACTTTACTAATTAGTTGTTTGTTTTCAATTTATTTACCATTGATGGTTTGCATATGTTTATTTGCTTTGTGGATTCAGCACTTGTCACTTTATTGGAAGGAACTCACTTGGATTGTCATATACATATCTCGTAGCACTTGTCAATTTTTATTGAATAATACAATTTGCGGTACTACCGTTTATTAAATAAGGTACTTTGTTAAAGTTCTAGTGGGAAAAATTATGGAAATGTTAAAGTTCTACCCAAAAGTGAAACTTCCATTTTAAGCAGTCCTGACCCCCCTGACATGCCACACGTGGCATGTAATTTTTTGGCGGGGATACCTAGTATTCAGAGGTATCCAGCTTTCACTTCCGCTCGGCCACCTAGGTGACTCCTCCTCTCCCCCTCCCTCCTTGCCTGGCCATTCATGACCCACAGTGCGACTTGAAGCTGAAAGATGTCACAGCTGGGTGCCAACAGTTGCAATGCGGACACCGCGAACAGGAGGGGGAGAGAAACGAAGGTTCGGGCGGCCGCATTGCTGGACCGTTGAACAGGTAATGTTTCCGTTTATTAAAATAAGTCAGCAGCTACACTTTTTGTAGCTGCTGACTTTTAACAAAAAAAACAAGTGGCCCAATGCTTTAAAGCGGAGGTTCACCCTAAATATACTATGTCCCATGTGATCCAGCATACTGGCGTCAGCATGCTGTTTTTTTTTTTTTTTTTAATGGTCCACTTACTGTGTAATCCTTAATTTTCATTTATTTCCCCCATGGTGGATGGCGCCTCTATAGCCGTCACGGCTTCCGAAAATAGCCGATTTAGGACTCGGGTATTTCCGTTGCTATACGGCGCCTGCGCACAGACCTAGGAGCTGACTGTGCAGGCGCCGTATTTCTCCGAGTCCTATTTCGGCTTTTTTCGGAGGGCGTGACGCGCCATAGGCATAGGACTTGGAGAAATACGGCGCCTGCGCAGTCAGCTCCTAGGTCTGTGCGCAGGCGCCGTATAGCAACGGAAATACCCGAGTCCTAAATCGGCTATTTTCGGAAGCCGTGACGGGCTATAGAGGCGCCACCCACCGTGGGGGAAATAAATGAAAATTAGGGTTACACAGTAAGTGGACCATTAAAAAAAAAAAACAGCATACTGGCGCTGACGCCAGTATGCTGGATCACATGGAAAATAGTATATTTAGGGTGAACCTCCGCTTTAAGGATGATGCACAAGCACTGTAATAGTGCTTGTGCATCATCCTTAAAGCAGAGTTCCACCTGTTTTTTTTTTTTTTTAAACACACACAAGAGCAACCCCACACCCACAAAAGAAAATAAATAGTTGTGAGTTTCAGCAATTATTTTTGCGTGATCTGAATAATGGGGCATTGCAGAGGGAGTCTCCATTGGCTATAATGTGTCCCACTTCCCCATTTTAGAAAGATGGGGGGTATGAGACTGTAATATACAGCTAGTTCAAGGCAGTTAAATGTTTAATTGTTTAACTGTTTAAATTAAAGGTGAATTGTTTGCTCAAGCAGCCCACCAACACCTCTGCAGCCATTGTGCTACATGCTAGGTGTTTGGTGTGCTCCTGTACCTTTAAGGAGGGGTGGCTCCCCTTCAGTCCACCAGCCCCTATCTATCCATTAGAATGCATGTGCCTCCATTGTGGGGACACTTAGGGCCAGATTCAGGTAGATGAGAGTATCTTTCCTCTGGAGTAACGCTTCTCATTTACGTTACTCTGAAGACCCTTTCAGCGCAAGTCCTGTAATTCACATAGCAGTTGCGCGTAAACTTGCGCCAGAGTAACGATAATGCGCTGGCGTAACCCGACGCAAGTGGAAGTGGGTGTGATCATATGTAAATGATGGGCGTAGCCCAGCGCAGAGGCTTACGTTCAGCGCATCATCCACGGAGCATGCGCAGTGAGTGCGGCTCCACTCGCCCCCCTTGTGCGCATGCTCACAACTTCCGTCGGCACCACTTCCTGGGAAACGTCAGCGCAATGCGTTCCGCTGGGCGCTTAAAAGCGCTGGCGGAAACGCCATTCCGGCGCAAAAGTAGTTCCGCTTCCCCCCACCCCAGGGAAGATACTTTTGTGCTGTGATGGCTGCTCCCGCTACCCCCAGAGAGAGGAGGAACCTTAATTTTAATGCCCAGGAGGTCTCAGTGATCATTTCGGCAATGGAGAGGGATAATGATTTTCTCCATGGCAAAAAAAGCCGGAAGACCAGCCGGGAAAGGAAGCAGGGCATCCTGGAGTCGATTGCTGCCAGGGTCAATGTCCTGGGCTACTCCACCCGGACTGCTGGGGACATACAAAAAAAAATAAATGACCTGCGGCGCAAGGTGAGGGACAAGGTGGCCTCCATCAGGAGGTATGAGAGGGGCACAGGTGGTGGTCCCCCATGTCCTGTCACCCTGACCGCAGAGGAGGAGGTGGTTGCTCGCTGCCTGGAGAGGGAGCAGGTGGAGGGGGTCGCAGGCTATGACTCCGTGGAGGAAGGCACAAGGACAGGTAAGTGTTTTATAATCCCCTATTTGTTGTTTTGCATTTGGGGGGGGGGGGTACATGTGCCAAGTGTGTGGGACCACCAACATGTGTCTGCTTTGTGTCATCCACAGATGACGGAGCTGGGCCATCATCTGTCAGCGTGCATTCCACCCCATCCCCCCCACGCCATCGTGTGCCTGAGCCACTGGGTGGTGAAGAGGTTGTGGAGGAGGAGAGTGGCCACACCACACCTGCCGAGGTGGTTGTGGAGGATCCTGCTGTGGCAGAGCAGGACTTTTCATTAGTGTTGTCAGTCTCCTCCCCTTCTCCTGGGCCGTCTGTCGTCCCCTCCCCCATCCTTGGAAGCCCCTCAAGGGCGACTCCTTCCACCCGAGGACATCCATCTTCTGGCCCCAGGAAGGCGACCCAGAAGACCAGGGGGGTGTCTGATGGTATACAGGACCAGTTGGCGAGGGATCACGCCAGGCAGACGGAACAGATGGGGGCCATAGCGGTGCACTTGGAGAAAGTGTCTGACAGCCTGGGCTCCGTTGCCAACCTCAGCAACGCAGTGCAGGATGTCAGCTGTAATTGCGCTGCAGTGGTCACCACTTTGGGGGAGGTGCAGGGGGATATTCGGCACCTTACTGCAGCCGTCCAGGCCAACAGTGCTGCCATCCGGGACCAGGGGAGGCTGAGTCGGCGGGCCCAGCACTACCAGGTCACCCGTCAGCTCCGGATGCAGGCACAGACCAACTCCTACCTTGGACGGATAGCCAGGGCCTTGGAGGGCACGCAGGCCACACCTGCCAGGAGTGGCCCACCTGGGGATCAGCCACCTCCAGATGCCCCCCCACCCCCACCCACTCCATCCAGGCAGCTGAGGAGCCAGAGAGGGGCCCCCAGAAGAAGCCCCCGGCATCCCCGATGAGGCCTTTTTTTTTTGTTGTTTTATATTTTTGATTTGGACATACTCAGGTCATGAGTTTATTTTTTCTTTTTCTCAGGTTATGAGATTTTGTTTCTTTTTATTATCAGGATATGATATTATTAATTTCTTTTTGAACTGCACACGGTCAGGAGTGCAGGGGACAGTGTGAATGGTGTGTGAATGTGAGAGGGTGGCACTCCTGAAAGTAAGGGGTGTCACCCTCGGCCGTGGTGGTGAAGTTAACCCCACGGCTGAATGAATCACGTGTGAAAGGTGTGTGAATGGACAGTGACATCATTGGGGCCTTGACGCTGGCGTTACTGCTCCCAACTCCTACATGCTGGACTTGGGCTAATCCAATGCGATGTGCCTGTGGTGTGTGTGATCCAGTGGTGTACACGCGTGCACTGTCTGTGTGATTAATGTTTTGGTTTAGTGTCCAAAGATGCCTACGGCGAGGACCCTCCTGACTGCTCTTCCATCAGCAGACTGGGTGTCCTCTGGCAGGGGGGGGCTGTGTGGGTCGGGGGTCAGGTCATCACGTATGTCAATATGCAGGCCTTTTTTCATAGCAAAGTTATGTAGTATGCAACATGCAGCGATGATCTGACACACAAAGGTAGGGGAATACAATAGGGTCCCCCCGGACTTATCCAGGCAGCGGAAACGGGACTTCAGGAGCCCAAATGTTTGCTCCACCACTGCACGGGTTTTGATGTGTGCTTCATTGTATTTTCTCTCTCCTCTGGTTTGGGGGTTCCGGAAAGGAGTCATTAGATGGGGTCCCAGTGCATATGCAGAGTCACCTGTAAGGTAAAAGACAGGAGAATGTTAGTCATGCATGTGCGATTTCTGTTGTGCATCACGGGAGGGGATAGTCATGCCTGACTCCCATGTCACTCACCAACCAGCCAGCTGTCCCCATACATGTTCTGGTTAAATTCCGTTGGGATGGGGCTCTGATTGTATATGTAGCTGTCATGGCTGGATCCGGGGTGTTTGGCACGGACGTGCCATATGAGGCGTTGGGCATCGGCTATCACCTGTACGTTGATGGAATGCCAATGCTTCCGATTGCGGTATATGTGCTCTGTGGCACTGGGGGGCTGTAGGGCCACATGTGTGCAATCAATGGCCCCCACAGTGCGTGGGAATCTGGCAATGTTGTAGAAATCTGTCATTGCCTTCTGCCGCAGCTCCTCATTGGTGGGTCTGATGAACTGGTTGGACATGCGTCTGAGGATTGCAGGGACAACCTGGTGCACACATCTGCTTATGGAGGATTGTGACATCCCAGCCACCACTCCACTTGTACGCTGGAATGATCCACTGGCAAGGAAATGAAGTGTTGCCAGGACCTTCACCAGTGGCTGCACTGCTTGTGAGCGGTATGTCTTGCTGGTGATGTCACCCTGCAGGGTTGTGGTTAGTTCAAGTATTGCAACAGGGCTGAATCTGAAGAGGCGATACACCTCCTCCTCCCCCATGCCAAAGAGGTTCATACGAGTGCGGTATATCCTCTCACGTGGCCGCCTTCTTGGTTCCGGGGGACCCATCAGTAGTTCTAGGACCACAATTGCCCCTGGCATGTTGGCACACAGAGGTGTTGTCCTTGCAAGTGGGGGTGCTCAGCAAGCTCCTATCGTCGGTAACGCTGCTGTAGCTGCTCTCCTGCTGACCTGTGACCGTCTGGAGTAAAGATAAAGCAGCCTTTTGTAGAAATAACTTTGCGCCGGACGGACCAGATACGCGCGGCGCATGTAGCCAGCGTATGGTGCTAATCCGTTCGTGAATTGGGAAAAATACCTCATTTGCATATTTGCAGGGGAAATCAATGGGCGCGACTGATGCGCCCAGCGAAAATAAGCGCTGACGATACTCTGGCGTCGGAACGTTCCGCCGGTCGCAAATGACCCGTTATTGGGCGCATCTAGTTTGCTGGGTACGGGCACATAGAAACGACGGCGCATCATCACAGTTACGCGGCGCATATCCAAATACTCCAGCGCAAGTGTTCGTGAATCTGGCCCTTAGTGTTTAGTGTTAGGACCAGAGATTACAGGGTTCCTTGGCGCGGCTCTGTGGCTCACGCATGCGTTTGCAAATGCGTGCGGACAAAAGCCCTGTTTTTAACGCATACTGTTAGACAGGTTAATTGGCTGTTCTGTGAGCTGGTCGGTAAGTAGGCTTGGTTTTTCCTGGGCATTCCCCAGGTTTTGTAGTTGTTTTCTCATGTAATTGATCAAATTTTCAGTTACACTTCCTATTTAGGTTTAAAAACTCCAGCTTTTAAAATGCAGCGCTTCATTCAATACTTGTAAACTGAGCTGTCCTGTGTTGAATATAAGAGCCGTGTCTGTGTCAGTGCATGGTTTACATGTTCACAGGGAATTCTGCCTCTCCTCTCCATTCAGGAAGTTAAAGCGGATGGTTCACCATAAATGAATATTAAAAGCCAGCAGCAACAAATACTGCAGCTGCTGACTTTTAATATTAGGACACTTACCTGTCCTGGAGTCCAGCGGCGTCCGCAGCAGAGGATGAGCGATCGCTCGTCACCCTGCTGCTCCCCCCTCCATCCACGGCGAGGGAACCAGGAAGTGAAGCGCTCCGGCTTCACTGCCCGGTTCCCTACGGCGCATGCGCGAGTCGCGCTGCGCCCGCGATTGGCTCCCGCTGTGTGCTGGGAGCTGAGAGTTCCCAGCACACAACGGGAAAAGCCCGTCTTTTGCCCGAGACTGCGGGCCGGAAGTGGGTGCGGATACCTGTCTTTAGACAGGTATCTGCACCCCCCTCCCCCCTGAAAGGTGTCAAATGTGACGCCGGAGGGGGGGAGGGTTCCGATCAGCGGATCTTCACTTTAGGGTGGAGATCCGCTTTAAGCCTGGGGGTCAGGCTGTGTGCTGAGGAGATGTGATGTCTATGGAAATCATTGGCTGAGGCATCTCTGCTGAGGACACACCATGAATGATGGTAGGCAGGCCCAGAGGCTGCTGTCCCAATGATAGCGTGCAATTTAGAATTAGCAGCTAGAGCTTTTTTTTGTCTTCTCGATTCACCCATATTATCATAAAACGTGTATAGCTACTTTAAATGTTGCAGACCCAGAATAAGTATGCAGCAAGTGTTAAGACTATAAATCTGTATACTTGTTCCTGAGTATGTGACAGCCAGGAAAATAGCTTTGTGAAGGTTTCCTTTTTAAATCAATCTCCAGGTTACATTTAATTCTAAATAGTTTTAGCTGGTCCAATCAAACTATGTCAACTTAAATGAAACCTGGAGTACAGTTTTAAGTTATATACTGTACATTTTTTTTTCTGTTAAAAAAAAAAAGTTATATACCTACAAGAAATTCCCTTTCTGCAGATGCAGTTTCCTTGTTAAAGAACAAAGTTAGGGCCCTTTCACACGTACGGACCGTATGTCCGCATTTTCATCCATCCGCTGCGGGTGAAAACGGGACATACATTGGTCCCTATGTGATTACGGGTGTCAGCGGATGACCATCCGCTGACACCCGTAATTGTCCGCCTCCGCAAAGATTCGGTTTTTCGGACGGAAGAAAATCCAATTTTTTCTTCCGTCTGTGGATCGGATCGGATGAATACGGACATACGGAGGAAAGGCAGGGCGGTCCCTGCACAGTGTGCAAGGACTGCCCTGTCAGCCGACAGCTCAGCGGGGATTTACGGAGGGATCCCCGCTGAGCTTACGGACACACACGGAGCGGATCAATACTGATCCGCCCGTGTGAAAGGGCCCTTATTGAGTATGAATATGAATAAGAGTGAGCACACACAGTCATTTACTAAACCCAGAGAGTGCAAAATCTGGTGCAACTCTGCATAGAAACCAATCGGCTTCCATGTTTTATTGCCAATGCTTAGTTAAACAAGCTGAAGTTAAAGTGGTTGTAAACCCTTTACAACCACCTTAACCTACAGGTAAGACTAGATTAAGGCTTAGCTGTAGGTGCTTGAAATATCTCCTAAACCTACACGATCTAGGAGATATTTGCAATGTCCTTGAACGATGCCTTTTACTGCTGTGCCCTTTCAAGCTGGGGTCTTGCAGTAACTGGCAGCTCTTGCATGCATTCCTGGGAGAGACGTCACATGACTCCGGCCAGTCATAGAGCCGGAAGGAAGAGAGGTGAAGAATGGACGCTCGCTGACAGCGAGGAAGATGGGGACATTGCGGGCTCATCCTGCCGGTAAGTGTCACATAATGGGCTACTATGCGATACATGGTAGCCCATTATGCTTTACCTTTGCAGGGAGACAAAGAGGAAGTAAAACCTATCAGGGTTTACTTCCTCTTTGAAAGCTGATTTTCTACCATGCACCGCTGCACCAGATTCTGCGTGTACCCGTTTTAAATCTCCCTGACAGTTTTTTATCTCCACAACAGTGTAAAAAGTTAATGGAAGGAAGTATGCTAAATGTATATTTAAAAAATGGCCTTGTATTCCCTCTATACTCATATAGGATACATTTAGTACAGCACAATCATCAGTAAAGCGATAATATAACATACATAAAGCACAATATAAGTGTACCAAAAAGCAAAAGTCTCTTAATATCCAAGTATATCAACACAATTTAATTCTTCCCAGAAACGTGGAAAAAAAAAGAATCCTTAGATTGAATATTCTTGCCATCTCTGTGTGCAAAGATCACAATAAATCAAAAATATGTGCTCGTGCAATCCACCACCAGTGCTCTCTAGCAGCTCCCCTCCATCTTTGACTCCTGTTTTAGCAGTCAAAGCATGCAGTTCCCCTTAAGGCAAGGGACCAAAGTACATACCAAAGTACATACCAAAAGGCAAGGGACCAAAGCATACACTCGACCAAAGTACAGCGGGAAAAAAAGGAAGAAAAGAATTGACAATACGTCCATAAACGCATTAAAAATTGCTTTAAAAACACACATCACAAACGGATCTGGAGAATGTTTTTGTGGTGTGAACGGGCCCTAAAAGTGTATAATGACTAAAGGTAGCCACACACAGCACCATTTCCTCTTGTTCAGCCGATGGAATTAACAAGAAAATGTCAATCAAATCCCCTTTTCCATGCACACAGCGTGGACCGAGGAATTTCCACTGCCAGCATTTGTATTCTGAAAACAGCGGCACCCTGAGTGCAGTGGCACTGCCAAACAGTCATATGCAGTCTGTCAGAGAACCAAACGTGGAAGAACTAACAGACCTGTCTTGCACGGACCAACAAGCACGATGCGCATGCGCGCGCAGACGCGCACACGTGCGCGAGTACGCACACGCGCGCGCACACGAGCAACAACGCTGTATTCTTTACTACGCATGCGCGCGCGCCAGTACGCACGCAATGCGGGCGGGACTCCTGGCGTCAGTGCCCTATTAAAGGCTTGCTGCAGCAGGGATCAACTGCTGCATGATCTTCAGCCCTTGGTGTGATCTTAAGTTCCTTGTTCCTGTTGACGACTCGGCTTGCCTGACCAGACTTCTCCGTGCATGACCCCTGGCTTGTCTCTCGGCTTATCCCGGTCTGCTTGTTCCAGTAGATGACCTCAGCTTGCCTTCTGACCTGTTCCAGTCACCTCCTGCTCCCTGTGCATGACTACCGGCTTGGCTCCTGACTCCGCCCCTGGGTTTTCCTGCCAGTCTACTTCATCTGGTACTTCCGTGGTACCCTCTGCCTGACTACGTATCCTGGCGTACAGCTGATCCCTAACAACACTCAGCAAGTCACAGCTGGCAACCCTTGCATCTTTAGGCCGAGTACCCCCTGTGTTACCTCCAGGGGGCGCTCCGCACTTGGTCGTACGGGAAGCCCTCTCAGCACTTCGGCCTCTGGTAAGGTACGTGACAGTATCATGCAGCCAGAAGTGTCAGAGGCCGACAGAGGTGCTTCCCTGCTTGAGACTTTGTGCCAGCAGGTCGCAGCCCTTACGCAAGCGGTGACGAGCCTACAGGACCGCTATTCACAGCAAGCAAGCGACCTTCCGAATCAGATGATGTTTCCTCCTCCGGAGCCCCGTGTACCCATTCCAGAACGCTTCTCAGGCGACCGAAAGAAGTTCAGAGCTTTCAAAGTCTCCTGTATCCTGTACCTGACCCTGCAGCCAAGAACTTTTTCCCTAGAAACTGTTAAAGTGGGGTTCGTTATCACTTTGCTGTCTGAGGGACCTCAATCCTGGGCCCATCAGTTGTTGGAACAAAAGAGCCCCGCCATCAACACTTTGGACTCCTTTTTCGAAGCCATGGCCACTTTATATGATGATCCTCTACGTCCAGCCACCGCAGAGGCAGCCCTCCATGCCCTACGACAAGGACCACGCCCTGTAGAGGACTATACTGGACATTGGACATTTCCGTTGCTAAGGACTACCAGATTCCTCTGCGGAACAAAGAACAAAAACTTGAGATTCATTTGGCCGATGGATCGACACCTTGTTCTGGGCCTGTTACCCAAGAGACTTTACCTATCTTTACCTCAATGGATTCTGGCCATCGAGAGTTCCTCTGTCTGGATGTTATTTGTTCACCGATGTTTCCTGTGATCCTGGGACTCCCTTGGCTGAGGGCACACAGCCCACAGATAGACTGGAGCACAGGGAGTATCTCCTTTAAATCAAGTTACTGCCGTCAGCACTGCATAGGGCCTGAGACTTCAGCCTCTCCCAGTTGTCTCACCGTCCAGCCAGCCTCCACTTCCAACACAAATGTTCCTTCAGTCTACCATGATTTCCTCGATGTCTTCGACAAGAAAAAAGCCGACACCTTACCACCACACCGTCCTTACGACTGTCCTATCGAGTTGTTGCCTGGTGCAGAAATCCCCTTTGGGCGAATATTCCCACTTTCAGAGACTGAGCTTGAGACCTTACGTCAATACATTGACGAAAATCTGAAAAAAAAGTTCATCCGCCCATCTTCCTCCCCAGCCGGTGCCGGAATCTTCTTTGTGGAGAAGAAAGATCATTCCCTCAGGCCTTGCGTGGATTACAGAGAACTCAACAAGATCACCATTAAAAACAGATATCCTCTCCCTCTCATTCCCAAACTTTTTCAGAGATTCCGTACTGCACGAGTCTTTACCAAACTGGATTTACGAGGTGCCTACAATCTGGTGCGCATTCGGGAGGGGGATGAATGGAAGACCGCCTTTAGGACCCGTTTGGTCATTTCGAATACCTCGTTATGCCCTTCGGCCTATGCAACGCCCCGGCGACCTTTCAACATTTTGTGAACAACATTTTCAGAGAGTTCCTGGATTACTTTGTAATCGTTTACTTAGACGACATTCTCATTTTTTCTGCTACCCTGGAATTACATAGAACCCATGTCCGGAAAGTACTAACCACATTAAGGTTGCACGGGCTCTACGCAAAAGCGGAAAAGTGTGAATTTGAAAGGTCATCCATACAGTTTCTGGGTCTAATCATTTCCACATCTGGAATCTCCATGGATCCTCAAAGTATCCGCTATTCTGGAATGGTCAGCTCCTACTGATAAGAAAGGCATTCAGAGGTTCATTGGGTTCGCAATTTTTTACAGGAGGTTTATTAAAGACTTTTCCGGCATTTTTGCTCCCATTACCCAGCAGACCCGCCAGCATACCCATTTTCAGTGGACCCAGGAAGCCTTCGATAAACTAAAGACTCTGTTCACTTCAGCCCCCGTTCTACAGCACCCGGATCCAATCCTACCTTATGTCCTTGAGGTCGACGCATCAGAAGTCGCCATAGGGGCTGTCCTGTCTCAACGACAAGGTCCTAAAGCTTTGTTACATCCAATGGCTTTTTTCTCCCGAAAATTGAGCCAGCCGGAAAGGAATTATGATGTGGGGGATCGGGAGCTACTGGCAATAAAAGCTGCGTTAGAGGAATGGCGGTATCTCCTTGAAGGTGCCGCTCACCCCATCATGGTATTTACGGATCATAAAAATCTTGAATACCTCAGATCCGCCAAACGATTGAGACCTCGGCAAGCTCGGTGGGCCCTATTCTTTTCAAGATTTAACTTTCATCTTACCTACCGCCCCGGGTCCAAAAATGGTAAAGCAGATGCCCTCTCACGCATGTTCCCAGAGACCCCAGAGACTGTCATTCCCAGCACGATCCTGTCCCCCCAGAACTTCCTGTGGATTCAGCCCAACCTAAAGTCAGCCCTGGAACAAGCCTCTGCTCAATGTCCTGAATCTGAGAGTTCTGCATTCAGAAAACAAGAAGGGCTCCTGTGGCACGGAAATAAAAATTTTGTTCCAGAGGGAGCCAGACTTCAGCTTCTCAAAACCCTTCATGAACACCAGCTTGCCGGCCATTTTGGGGTCCATAAGACTTCTGAGCTGATTCAGCGATCCTACTGGTGGCCTGACCTGAGAAAGGATTGAAAGGACTTTGTAAGTTCCTGTACAGTTTGTGCCAGAAGTAAAGGAAGCCGCACACAAGCCTGCGGCCTGTTAAGACCATTACCTGTCCCCGACCATCCATGGAAAGCGATATCTATGGACTTCATAGTGGAATTGCCCCCCTCTGAAGGGGTTACCACGATCCTGGTGGTGGTCGACCGGCTAACAAAGATGGCCCATTTTTTGCCCTTATTAGGTACCCCTTCAGCCATGGATACGGCTCATACATTTATCAAGGAGATTGTGAGATTGCACGGCCTACCCAGCAGTATTGTATCCGACAGAGGGGTACAATTTACTTCAAGATTTTGGAAAGCTCTCTGTAAAGCCCTGAACATCGAAGTCTGCTTGTCATCCGCTTATCACCCACAAAGTAATGGCCAAACAGAGAGAACCAACCAGACGCTGGAGCAATACCTCCGCTGCTTTTCCACCTCCTCTCAAGACAATTGGGTAGCCCTACTTCCATGTGCCGAATTTGCATACAATAATTCGGTACACTCCACCACTAACCAGTCTCCGTTCTGGGCAAATTACGGATTTCACCCGTCCTTCTTGCCCAATACCGTTCCTGAAGCAACGGTGCCTGCCGTACAGGATAGAAGTTCTGCAGGAAACTATGCGCAAGTCCCAGGAGGACTATAAGAAATACTATGACAGGAAGAAGAAGGAGAGTCCGACTCTGGAAGTAGGAGACAAGGTTTGGCTTGCTACTTTAAACCTCAAACTGTCCTGCCCGTCCCGGAAACTGGGCCCTAGGTTCATTGGTCCTTTTGAAATTAAGAAAAAAATTAATCCTGTGGCCTTTGAATTGTCCCTGCCGAACTCTTATAAGATTCATCCAGTCTTTCACATCTCACTTCTCAAACCAGTTCCTTTCCTGGAAGAGAAGATCCACCTCCACCTCCAGTTACAGTGGGTGGGGACACGGAATTCGAGGTGGAAGCCATCTTGGATAGTCGGAAAAGGGGTAGACAAACCCAATATCTAGTGAAATGGAAGGGCTATCCTCTCGAAGAAAGCTCTTGGGAACCTGCAAAAGATGTTCATGCCCCTAAACTGTTGTCCTAATTCTTCAGAAAGCACCCAGAGAAGCAAGTACGTTTGGGCATCCGGAGGCTGCCCCTGAGGGGGGGGCACTGTCGGAGAACCAAACGTGGAAGAACTAACAGACCTGTCCTGCACGGACCAACAAGCACGATGCGCATGCGCGCGAAGACGCGCGCGCGCACACACGAGCAACAACGCTGTATTCTTTACTACGCATGCGCGCGCGCCAGTACGCACGCAATGCGGGCGGGACTCCTGGCGTCAGTGCCCTATTAAAGGCTTGCTGCAGCAGGGATCAACTGCTGCATGATCTTCAGCCCTTGGTGTGATCCTAAGTTCCTTGTTCCTGTTTCTTGGTGTTCCTGTTGACGACTCGGCTTGCCTGACCAGACTTCTCCGTGCATGACCCCTGGCTTGTCTCTCGGCTTATCCTTTTGTCTTGTCCCGGTCTGCTTGTTCCAGTAGATGACCTCAGCTTGCCTTCTGACCTGTTCCAGTCACCTCCTGCTCCCTGTGCATGACTACCGGCTTGGCTCCTGACTCCGCCCCTGGGTTTTCCTGCCAGTCTACTTCATCTGGTACTTCCGTGGTACCCTCTGCCTGACTACGTATCCTGGCGTACAGCTGATCCCTAACAACACTCAGCAAGTCGCAGCTGGCAACCCTTGCATCTTTGGGCCGAGCACCCCCTGTGTTACCTCCAGGGGGCGCTCCGCACTTGGTCGTACGGGAAGCCCTCTCAGCACTTCGGCCTCTGGTAAGGTACGTGACACAGTCACTGTTCGGCTGAAAATCTTCTAATCGGCTCTGTTGATTTTGACCAATTTTTGTAAAGCTGGGTGGCGCTTGCAGGGCTTCTGCTGATTAGGCAGAAATTTGAGACAATAATGGCCAGCCTAAAGCTTTTGTTCTGTAATTATTTATTCATGCCATAGCTGCAGTGTCTGGTTCTCAGTTGCAGTCCGCAAAAACAGCAGCATTTTAACAATAACTCTGTGTTGCAAATTGGTCTTTCTGGTGAACAACACATGACCAGGACCCTGTTTAGGTACCACAATGCCCTCGGCACAACACAACTGTCTTTTATTTTAGTAAAAGCAATACTCTGCTCCATTGCTAATAATAATGTCCAACCTTACAGGTTACCAAGCCAGACAAAAGAGATGGCTTCAGGTTTCTAGCACTATAGACATCCTTCCAAGTGCTCTCAATATCATGGCACTGCCTTGCTCATGCAGGAATTTAGCCACAAATGTGCCAAGGTGAAGGATTGAGCAACCACATTTTGAGGCTTGGTACTCTCCCCTCTAGCCCCACTGTACATTATGGTAAATGTAGCCCCATAACTAAGGACTGCATTGTTGAGAGCTGTATGCTTGTGTTTCTGGGTCTGCTGTGGCAATTATAAGGGGTCTTAAGCCTTATACACATGATCGGATTTCCATCGGACAAAGCTGTGAAAGGTTGTGCGAAGGGCGTTGGCCATGATCTTGTATTGCATACAAACGGAAAATAATTGTTAGTGAACATATACAAACGCAGTGACAAACTACATGGTTTTTCAGCTCTTTAGCGCCACCCTTTGGGCAACTTCTGCTAATGTTGTCTTATGGTTAGCATTGGTTCGGAGCATGCGTGTTTGTACTTTGGATTTTTTTTCGACGGACTTGTGTACATCACACATTTGTTGTCAGAAAATATTAAAAACATACAATTGTACGATGGAGCATACAAATGCTCAGATTATCTGACAACATCCTGACATCACACAATTCCTGTCTGAAAGTCTGATCGCTGTGTTTGACTTTTTACGGCGTTACAGGAAATGCGCGGCGTAAGTCTAAATTTGCGCATGCGTTTCGATGCGCCGCATCCCCAAAACGAGATACGCAAGAAATCTACTTTTTTTTTGTCCGGCGTAATTTCGATAGACAGGCGCATTCGTCCGCGCAAAACTGCGCTAGACACACCATTGATTTGCTATTCAAATATGCTAATGAGGGAGTTACGGGGATCCACAAAAGAACGTTGTTGCAGCGCAGGCTACGCGCTGTGCGCAACAGCTGCACGGCCTGTCTAAAATTAGACCATATAAAGGGTGGTATAAAATTAGACAATTCGTCTACATGTCAGAGAAAGCAACACTGTTAGTGAGGAGCTGAGCAGTCACACATGTTGCACAACAATCTGTATGCCAACATGCCAGGGACATCCTTGCTCATAGCTATACTACTGACTTTAGAGGAGCAAAGAAGGAGGGCACGGAGGAGGGCACGGGAGAGGATATACCGCACCCGCATAGACCTCTTTGGCATGAGTGATTCTGAGGTATATCGCATCTTCAGATTCACCCCTCATGCCATCCTGGAATTAACCACAACCTTGCAGGAGGACATCACCAGCCCAACACAACGCTCACATGCAGTGCAGCCACTGGTCAAGGTCATGGCAACACTCCATTTCCTTGCCAGTGGCTCTTTTCAAAGAACAAGTGGAGTGGTGGCTGCGATGTCACAATCCTCCATGAGCAGATGTGTGCACCAGGTTGTCCCTGCAATCCTCAGACGCATGGCCAACCAAATCATCAAACCAACCACTGAGGACCTGCGGCTGAAGGCAATGACAGATTTCTACAGAATTGCCAGATTCCCACGCACCGTGGGGGCCATTGATTGCACACATGTGGCACTCCAGCCCCCCCATGAGACAGAGCACATATACCGCAATCGGAAGCATTGGCATTCCATCAACGTACAGGTGATAGTCGATGCCCAAGGCCTCATATGGCACGTCCGTGCCAAACACCCCGGATCCAGCCATGACAGCTACATCTACAATCAGAGCCCCATCCGAATGGAATTCGAACAGAACGTGTATGGGGACACCTGGCTGGTTGGTGAGTGACATGGGTGGCAGGCATGACTGTCCCCACCATGATGCACACATCACAAGGGGCACATGCATGACTAACATCCTCCTGTCTTTTCCCTTACAGGTGACTCTGCATATGCACTGGGACCCCATCTCATGACTCCTATCCGGAACCCCCAAACCCCAGGAGAGGAAAGATACAATGAAACCCACGCCCAAACACGTGCAGTGGTGGAGCGCACCTTTGGCCTCCTGAAGTCACGTTTCCGATGCCTGGTTAAGTCTGGGGGGACCCTGTTGTATTCCCCAAACTTCGTGTGCCAGATCATCGGTGCATGCACAACTTCGCAGTGAGAAAGGGCCTGCAGATTGACATACGTGATGACCTGACCCCTGAACCAGACAATCCCCCCCTAACCGAGGTTACCCCATCTTCTGAGGGAAGAGCAGCCAGGAGACAGCTCACATTAGGCATCTTTGCACGTTAAACACACACATTAATCATGGCACAATGAGAATGCATGCATGCACACCACTGTGGTCCCTAGCACAGACACATCACATCCTCATCAAATTGGATTAGCACAAGCCCACCATGCTGGACTTGTGAGCAGCAACGCCACGCCACGGCTCCAATTATGTCACTGTACATTCATACACCATTCACACGGACCTGGGGCTCACTTCTCCCTGGTCCTGGGGAACCCTACTCCACCAAAACTGAGGGTGACATCCCTTTACCGGCAGGAATATCACCCCCACATTCCAAAAACATTCACAACACAAAAAAAAAAATTCCCAGCAAAAAAAAAAAAAATTCCCAGAAAAAAAAAAAAAACATGAAAAAACAAAGGGGGAAAACAAATTAATGCCGCTGGTGTGAGACACGCCTGGGGCGCCCATGGCCACGGCCCCGGCTCCTCAGGGGAGACTCATGGGGAGGGGGGGTAATCCGGGGAAGGAGGAGCAGCCCCTGGTCTCTGCCCACCTGGCGGCCTGCCCTCCAAGGCCACGGCAATTCTGTTCAGGCCAGCACCTAGTGTTGCCGTGTTGGCCTGGATAGCCTGGGTGAGGGCCCTCACATCCTGCCCAACGTCTGCTGTTGTAGTCTGCAGTACGTTTAGGCAGTTTGTAAGAGCTCGGGAGTGGCAGTCCAGATCCCCAAGCGTATTCCTTTATGGAGGACAGGCTCTCCTCCATCCGCCCCAAAGTCTGGCTGACCTCTCCCAGATGGCGGGTCTAAAGAGCCTAGTCCCTTCTCAGATTGGTGGGCAGAACCTCGGCCACCCCCTGGTCTTCTGGGACGACTTCCTGCCTCCAGCTGAGGCTTGGGACCGGGGAGAAGGGGAGGCCCTTGGGAGAGGAGCCCTGTTGGGGGAGGAGTGGGAGGGGCTAGCCCTTATGGAGGGCTGGCTGCTGCCAGCCAGAGAGGAAATCCACTGGCTGACATGACATCCTCCTCCTCCTCAAACTCCTCCTCCTCAACCTCCTCCTCTTCAACTTCCTCCGAGGACTCCGGCATTGTCTGGGGGTCCTCATCAGGCTGTTGTACCTGGGATGGTGCGGTCAGCCCAGATGGCCCAGCACCCTCCTGCACATCTGTGGATGACACAAAACATTCACAGGTTGGATGATCCACACACTTGCCACATATTCCCTTTCACCCCCCCCCCCACATGCTACACACCTGATAGGGCAAAAAAACCTTACCTGGCATCACGCCTTCATGACTGGAGTCATAGCCAGGCAGGCCCTCCACTCCGCTGTCAGCCTAACAGGGCATGGTGGGCCCCCTCCTGTGCCCCTGGCAAGGGCTGCCATTTTGGCCAGCTTCTTTCTGACCAGACGGAGGTCATTGATCTTCTTTTCAATCCCCGGGCCATGTCCGGGTCCCCCCCCGCTGAATTCACCTGGTCAGTAATGTGCTGCAAAATCTCACACCTCCTGGCCGGGGTGGTGTTGGCACTCTCCGGGCCTTGGAGGAAACGCCCATATTGGGTAATGGCCCGGGCAATTATTTGTTTCTCCCCCAAAGTAAAATTCAACTTCCTCTTCCTCTCAGTCATACTCATACAAAAACTCTCTCCCAAACAATCAGCAAAAATCACTCACAAAAACAATCAGCAAAAATCACTCACAAAAACAAGCAGGAAAAATAAAGCAACAAAACAAACAAAAATCTATCAACCAAAAAGTCTCACAAGCAGTCACCAAAAAACACTTTCAAATATCTTCTACAAAACACTAGATCACACAGTCCACAAATATAACAAAGACAAATCACAACGCAACAAACAACAGAACAAAAGCACCTTGCTGTATAGGGAGGGATACAAAGGGATGTACTTTTGCAAAGGAAGTGCGTTTGTGTCTGTCTATTTATGCTGTCTGCGTAGTTCACAAAGTTGCCCGGGTCCACTTTCAATTTCACTGATTGCGCCGTTCCCGAGTTGTGAGCATGCGCATAGAGGTGCTGACCATGGTCTGCTTTATGCGCGCATGTGCGAGCCAGCCGGCCCTTCATTTGCATTGGGTCAGGGCTTATTTCAATATAACACGCCCACGTCCTTCCCAATTTGAATTACTCCGCCTTACGCCTCTGAAATTACGTTGCACAGGTGTTAATTTCTGCGCAAATCAATCAAGAATACGGTGATTGCGCCGCTACATTGCGGCAGTCTAACGTAAAGGAGGTGCGCTACGCCAGTCAAAAAATGCGCTTATGTACGTGAATCTGGCCCATAGCTTCTAGAATCGGAAAAACCTCCTTACAAACTTGCACAATACTGTATTCAGTCATCATTCCAAATGTAATTTCCTGCAGGAAAACACGAAATTAAGTAAACCAAAATTCATGTTTTGTGCTAAGTGATATATAATGCACTTTTCACTTTGCACTTTTCATCTGAGTCTATCTGACCATCCCCCACAGCTAACTACCCTTTGTTCCACTTGACCCTCCCTTCTAGATTGTAAGCTCTTACGAGCAGGGCCCTCTGATCCCTCCTGTATTGATTTGTATTGTGAATGTACTGTCTTTCCTAATGTAAAGCGCTGCGTAAACTGTTGACGCTATATAAATCCTGTATAATAATAATAATAATGGCCACACTAGTGGCCGATTCCTGTAAATCTGTCTCAGTGTCAAATCCACAACATATGCAGTATTTTCACCACTATGTTATTATGCAGTATTTTCACCACTATGTTATTTGCCAATCAAAAATCTTTAATTCATTAAGAATTCATTGCTTGGAGGACCCCAATTTTCTGGTGCATGGCAGCATACATGTGGTAGTAGCCCCGTCCACTTCCATCCACAGGACAAGTGTATAGCTATAAAGAGTTAATACCCACAAAACATTTTAGCAAAGAAAAGGTATTACAACCCATGGATGAAGGATTCTGCACACCCCTGATAGTACTTGAAAATATAAATTTATTGGAATAAATAGGTTTATCAAAAAAGAGCTCCTAAACAAAAAGGGAACTCAGGATATGAGCTTTGATAAAAATCAATCCATAAACAGATAAAACAAACAAATCGATCACAAAGTGGTGACAAAAACAATTCAAATTTAAACAGTACTGTATGCATATGAGCACTAAGTGCGAAAAAGCCCCTACGCGATTCGACCTTCGTAGTAGCGGTCTTCAGAAAATATTTGCTCCCTGAAGAAGACTGCTACTACGAAGGTCGAAACGCGTATCGGCTTTTTCGCACTTAGTGCTCATATAAGTGCGAAAAAGCCGATACGCCTTTCGACCTTCGTAGTAGCGGTCTTCTTTAGGGAGCAAATATTTTCTGCGTAAAAATATTTGCTCCCTGAAGAAGACCGCTACTACGAAGGTCGAATCGCGTAGGGGCTTTTTCGCACTTAGGGCTCATATGCATACAGTACGGTTTAAATTTGAATTGTTATTGTCACCACTTTGTGATCAATTTGTTTGTTTTATCTGTTTATGGATTGATTTTTATCAAAGCTCATATCCTGAGTTCCCTTTTTGTTTAGGAGTTATTTTTTAATAAACCTATTAATTCCAATAAATTTATATTTTTCTACCTATTTGTATATTGTCTATATATTGCAACACAAAGCCCCTAGGGGTAAATTTCCTTTTTTTTCAACACCCACAAAACAGACCATTTCCCCTTTTGTCTTCATGGAACTCATAGCCAGTGTGAAGTGAAGATACCCCTACCTGCCGTCTTTGGTTGTTTTCTGAGCAGGTTCAGCATCTCCTGTAGGGCAGTCCCTGACCTTGGGACGCTAAATGCTCTAAAAAGGCAGGGGACACATTTTGTGGATTTTTTGGGGTGAAAAATCAGGTGCCAACTTGCCCCACATACAGTAATGCAGCCAGGGCTATGTTCCTCAGAAGTGCTGTCAGTGTCTGGAGCCTGCCTCCCAGAAGTGAGTGGATCCATGGAACTGTGAATAGCCTCATAAGTTGTGAGTTACATCTGCTCTCTGAGAGGTTGACTACCTGGCCCCTGAGGTCAAACTAAACGCTAGGCAGTTTTGGCTCAGGTGCAGTGGTCCTCTGGTAGGATTTTCCAGTGACTCTACTTCCGTTTTAATGAAGGCCTTCTTCATTAGATTCACTTAATGTTAAATCTTTCGTTGGACATGTGATGCATGCTTATCTTGGTGTTAGCCTCAGGACTTTCTTCGCTGGACAAGTCCTCTTCTGCAGTTGGGCCTAGGTCAGCATTTAGCTCTTTATATTGCTGCCCTTGTGATTTTGTGGGATCTTAAGTATTTCACTTGTAGCCTTTACTTGGGAGGGTCACTGTTCAAGACTGGTGGCCTTGTCTGGCATGGAACCTTTCAAGGGTTTAACATAAGACAACGTTGTTAGAACCCAGTTCTCCATCTTGCTTTGGGTAGTTTCTATCTGTCTCCTCAAACAGAACATCCTTATTCATTTCTTTGGTCTACATCTAGTTCACCCAAAGAAAGTTTTCATCTCTTGGGTGAATGTGGTTGGGATGGAAATTTCATCTCTCAGCCTTTACTTTTCTCTTGTTTTTCAAGATGGACCCTGTACTGATGCTCTAATTTTTAGCTTTATCATATCCACTCAGCAGAGCATCAAGCATCTCCATGGTCTAGTGTTCAGGTTCCATCCTGTCCAGACAAGATGCATGCTACTAAATCTGAGTGCATCCTGAGCATTTGGCTGCAGACAACTCTGATCCTCTTGACTACTCTTTCTCAGATCGTCAAGGCTGCCACCTAGTCTTCTATCCCCACTTTCCCTGTGTTCTACCAGGGGCTTGAGGTGATTGTAGCCAGATTAGTGCACTTGCATTTGGGTACAGTCCATTGTCCTTTTTCTGTTTGTACTGGCATTTTTGGGGCAGGCTTTTGGAGCATTCCCCGTGGGCTTTGGGGGGCCTGTCCTGGTGTATTCGGATGTTGTTGCGGATGGGGAAGTTAACGCAGATGGTGCTCAATTGTTTTTCTACAAGTGGACATTCACCCTCACCTAAAGCCAGCTTCTGGTATAAGAATTCTTGGGTAGGCTCTTCAAGCTGCAGGCAGTTTACAGCTTTGCTGTTGTCATGGTATTAACAGCCTGTGGAAGTTTGTTTGCCTATCCCAAAGTAGGATTGCTTTGACCAACTTAGGTGAAGTACTCCTCCAATGCATCCAGATCAATGATAGCACTCTTGCAAACAGTCATTCGCTAACCATAACAGCATTACCTAGTTCCTTAGAAACCAACAATGGTAGAAGGCTCCAGCGCACAATTGCCTTGCGGTTCCTAAAGTTAATTCCAAGGTTCCACTACAAGGCTGAGCTGCAACAACGAGAGTAATTGCTGTACGTTCCTCCAGCAGCATCTGAACATTTTTGGCCCTTTTGGAGGTATGTTTGCAAACACAATAGGTAGGAGAGCCAATCGGATTCTATTATGGTGTATTGTTTCAGCACTACTGATGGGCATAGCAGCCCTTACTACAGCTGTCTTTGGTAGGAAGCCAGTAGTTTTACTCACTTTCTAACGATAGGCTTTACTGAAGCTTCACACCCTGGTAGCTAGTTATTGATCTGCCACATGTATGCTGCCATTAAGGCACCAGTAAAACAGAAAATTCTTACCGTAATTTTCATTTTCTGGTGCCTAATTATGGCAACATACTGAACATATTATTTACATTATCACAGGTTTTCTCTCATATTTAAATAGCTTACTAATTTTAGTTATTAGTTAAAAAAAATGTCCAAATACACTGAAGAAAATGGGCCATCAAGGGTATGGATACACAAACATGCCATCATTTAAAAAATAAAATCTATTTTAACCACTTTCCTCCTCTCGCGCGCCCCCTAGCGTGGTGTGATGACGCCGGTTCCTCCTTCTCCTCTCTGTACCGATCGGTACAGTGTGAGAGGAGAGGGGGGGGGGGTGAGTGGCTGGCAGCAGCAGCACTGAGGGCTGGATCTGTGACAAATGCAGTCACAGATCCAGCCATCCATCCATCCATCCATCCCAGCTCAGCCATCCCTGCGCAATACCCTGCGCGATACTCTGCAATACCCTGCGCGATACTCTGCAATACCCTGCGCGATACTCTGCAATACTCTGCAATACCCCAATATTCTGCAATACCCTGAGCGATACTCTGCAATACCCTGCAATACCCCAATACCCTGCGCGATACTCTGCAATACCCCAATACTCTGCGCGATACTCTGCAATACCCCAATACTCTGCAATACCCTGCGCGATACTCTGCAGTACCCCAATACTCTGCAATACCCTGCGCGATACTCTGCAATACCCCAATACTCTGAAATACCCTGCGCAATACTCTGCAATACCCCAATACTCTGCAATACCCCAATACTCTGCAATACCCCGCAATACCCTGCGCGATACTCTACAATACCCCAATACTCCGCAATACGCCCCCCCTCCTGCCACCCTCCAGTGCTTTTACAGACTCACCGCTACGATCGAAGCCAGGATATATTTTTTTCAGTCTTCCCAGCCTAGAGGTGAGATGTGAGGTCTTATTGACCCCCATATCTCACTGTAAAGAGGACCTGTCATGTTATATTCCTATTACAAGGGATGTTTACATTCCTTATAATAGGAATAAAAGTGATAAAAAAATGTATTTTTGGGGGAAAAAAAGTGTCAAAATCAAGTAAATAAAGTAAAATTAACAATCATTTTTTTTTTTTTTTTTTTGAAGCACCCCTGTCCCCGTGTGCTCGCATGCAGAAGCGAACGCATACGTAAGTCCCGCCCACATACAAAAACGGTGTTCAAGCTACACATGTGAGGTATCTCTGCGAACGTTAGAGTGAGAGCAATCATTTTGGTCCTAGACCTCCTCCATAACTAAAAACATGTAACCAATAAAAGTAATTTAAGCATCGCCTATGGGGATTTTTAGGTAGCAAAGTTTGGCGCCATTCCATGAGTGTGCGCAATTTTGAAGTGTGACATGTTGGGTATCTATTTTCTCAGCGTAACTTCATCTTTCACATTATGAAAAAAAAACACGTTTTAAAAACACGCGTTTTCTGCGAAAATACCATGCGAGATAAAAAGTTGTAACGGCCGCCATTGTATTCTCTAGAATCTTTGCTAAAAAAGCATATATAACGTTTTGGGGTTCTATGTAATTTTCTAGCAAATAAATTATGATTTTTACATGTAGGAGAGAAATGTCAGAATTGGTCTGGGTTTTCCCTGCATGTTGGGCCTCTGTATGTGGCCACGCTGTGTAAAAGTCTCACACATGTGGAATCGCCATACTCGCGAGGAATAGCAGAATGTGTTTTGGGGTGTAATTTGTGGTATGCATATGCTGTGTGTGAAAAATAACCTGCTAATATGACAGAAACAATTTTTTTTTTTTTTTTTTTTTTACAGACATTTTCAGTAGTTTTTCTTTTATAGCGCAAAAAATAAAAAACCCAGAGGTGATCAAATACCACCAAAAGAAAGCTCTATTTGTGTGAAAAAAGGACACAAATTTCAAATGGGTACAATGTTGTATAACTGAGTAATTGTTATTCAAATTGTGAGAGCACCGAAAGCTGAAAATTAGTCTGGTTAGGAAGGGGGTTTAAGTGCCCAGTGGTCAAGTGGTTAAAAACAAGAATGATCATATTTTGTGTACATGCCGTAGCTTACTGAAAAGACCCGACAAAGCCTTATTTATTCACATATAAATGGTCTGTATTTGCCTACAGAGGTCATGTTCAGACATCCAACGGTCGTTTCACAGTAAGGTTTGACTATGAGAAAATATAGAATGCTCCTATTCAGGCACTTTTATGAATAAGCTCTAGTGCTCCAGAAAATTCACAGCAGTTTCCATTCCAGATATGTCTTTCTGCACATAGTTTAAAAATGGATAAGTCTGTGAAATGCAATCCAAACCACTGATCCTAAATATATACCGGTATGTAAGAATTTCTCCAATTAAGAAGTACCAGTTACACTTACCGGTAACGGATTTTCTGGGAAATCTTCCAGGATGGCAGACCAGAGATAGATTTGACGGTCTCACTGACAGGAAACACAATCAACAACAGAGTTTAAAAGGCCCCACCCTTCCCTCTGTCCCTCAGTTATAACAAAGTATAGACCAACACCAGTGTCAGATGGAACTAGATATGTGCATTCCCATTCGTACGAATGTTATTTTCGTACGAAAATTTTCATTTTCGTACCCGCGGGATAATGTGTACATACGAAAACGGTAAAGCACCAAAATACGAAAACGACGGGATAACGGATGAGCCGCATAACGAACGAACGCAAATACGAACGAACGATCCGACGGGAAAAAACGACAAAACGAAAACGGCAAAATAACGAAAATGAAATCTGTATCAAGAGATTTGCATTGTGTATTTTGTTTGAATCCGTTTTGTGTTCGTTTTCAGTTGTATGTTCATTGTTCAATGACATCTATAACAAAATAATTTCATTATGTATATTGAATGAATTCTTTTTTCTGTTTGTATCGGAAAACAATCGTTTTTATGTTTGTTGTTAAAACAGTCTGACCAAGTGTATGGGGCTTAACAATAGTATTGTTAAGCCCCATACACTTGGTCAGACTGTTTTAACAACAAACATAAAAACGATCGTTTTCCGATCGCTCTCAGAAAATGTGTTCGTTTTTAAACTGCATCAGAAAACCATTTTTGGGTTCAAAAGTCTGGCCAACTGAACTCCCTTCAGATGAAAATCCACAGAAAAGTTTATTTGGCTTTAGTGTACTCACTACTCAACACAAAAGAGAAGCTGCTTTCAGTCACTGAGGCTGGCCATACATGTTCAATTTTCTTGTACAATTTCTTGTAGATTTGCCAAAAACCATATAATATGAGGTCAAACTAAACAACACTTTCAATTGTATGCAATCAGGCAGGCCCTTGCACTACATAGTTGAAGGTAAATCTAAAGAAAATTAACAGAAAATTACAAGTACAGAAAATTGCACAGGAAATTGTATCATGTATGGCCAGCCTAACTCTCTGGCCATTCAAAAAAACGATAAACAAAAGATTTGCATTTGAACCCGTTATTTTCGTATGTTGATATGACACCTATAACAAAAGATTTGCCTTCAGTATTTTGAATACACAATACAAACAGAAAAAGGAATTCATTCAATATACATAATGAAATTCTTTTGTTATAGATGTCATTGAACAATGAACATACAACTGACACTAACAAAAGAAAAGCATTCAAGATACACAGAATGCAAATTGACGAAACTTCACGATAATTATTGTCTAACAAGAAACGAACATGAATTAAACAGAATAACGAACCATCCCGCATGTACGAAAATAAAACGGTAACGGAAATATGAAACGATCGGAATACGAAAAAATCGCGTCGTACGACAAACGAACGGGAACGAACGGGAAAACGGGCGTCTTACGAAAAACGAACGGAAACGAATAGAAACGAACAGACGGGACCATACGAAACGGAACAAAAAAAAACAAAAAAAAATTCTGTACATATGTCTAGAGGGAACCTTCTGTGAACACAAACATCACCAACATTTAAGGGTGGGAAGTAGGCCTGCCGTCCTGGAAGATTTCCCAGAAAATCCATTACCGGTAAGTGTAACTGGTACTTTTCTCAAGTCATCTTCCAGGACGGAACACCTGAGACGATGACCAAGAAGTTCAGGCCTACCTTAGGGTGGGATCACCGCCTGTAGGACCTTCCTGCCGAATGCCAAGTCCTGAGGGGACAACAGCTCCACTCTGTAGTGCCTTAGAAAAGTATTTTGGCTCGTCCAAGTTGCTGCTCTGCAGATCTGATCAATCAAAGCGCCTGCCCTCTCTGCCCAGGAGGTCGCCAGAGATCTGGTTGAGTGAGCTTTAATGTGAGCTGGAACGGGCTTTCCTGACTGTTCATAAGCTACTGCAATAGTCTGTTTAATCCACCTGGCTATTGTAGGTTTAGAAGCTTGAAGCCCTTTCTTTTGACCGGAGAAATTAACAAATGATTTGATCTCCTAAACTCACTCACTCTGTCTAAATAAGTTAGAAGACACCTTCTAACATGTAGTAAATGAAATCTTGCCTCTGTCATTTTTTGGGTTCTGACAAAAGGAGGGGAGAATAATTTCCTGTGACCTGTGAAATTCAGAGGTTACCTTCGGCAAATATAAAGGATCCTGTCTGAGGATTACCCTATCCTCTAGAACCAACAAAAAAGGCTCTTTAATAGTCAGAGCTTGTAGGTCACTAACCCCTTCTGGCTGTCGAAATTGCTAGAAGGAAAGCCATCTTAAGTGAAAGGAATTTAACAGAAATTTGAGCCAACGGCTCAAAAGGCTCCTTGGTTAGAGCATCTAATACCAGGGATAAATCCCAAGGCAGGAACCTGATTGACTTAACCGGGGTTACTCTATCCCTGGCTGCTAAAAATCTTTTTATCAGAGGATTCAGAGCTAGTCTTTGGTCAAAGAATGGAAAACACAATTTGGTCAAAGAATACCGATAAGGCTGCCACCTGAACCCTGAGAGTACTTACTGCCAGGCCCTGGTCAACTCCATCTTGGAGAAAATCCAGGACCATCGGAATTGTTTGGAAGGGATCTTCTCTAGGCTGGGCCTAGCAAGAGAAGACCCTCCAAACTTTTGCATATATTTTTCTGGTGATTGGTTTTCTACTCTGTAAGAGTGTGTCAATCACCTTCTCCGAGCATCCCCTACGCCTGAGGATCTCCCTCTCAAACACCATGCCGTCAGGGAAAGAAACCCTGGATCGGGATGTAACACTGGCCCCTGAGAGAGGAGATCATGTCTGGACAGGAGACGCAACGGAGGAGCCATCGACCACCTCCTCAGAATGGGGAACCAAGTTCTCTTGAGCCACCAGGGAGTGATCAGGATAAGGTATCCTTCCGACCTGGACAGCTTCTGTAGCACCCTGGGGATGAGTGTCAGAGGAGGGAATGCATACGCTAGGGGGAACTCCCAATCCTGTGCCAGAGCATCTATCCCGTAGGTATCCTGTTCTCTGGTGAGGGAGAAGTACCTGTGGACTTTCCTGTTCTTTTTGCAGGCAAACAAATCTATCTCTGGTCTGCCAAAATGTTGACATACCAGAGAGAAAACCTTGATGTTCAGCTCCCACTCTCCTTGATGAATGGGTTGCCTGCTGAGGAAATCCGCCTGTATGTTGAGTGATCCCTTCACATGTACCGCTGACACTGAGAGAATGTTCTTCTCCAAGTCTCCCAGGATTTCCTGGGTCAGTTTCAATAGTCTGCTGGACCTTGTACCTCCCTGATGATTCAGGTAGGACACCGCCACTGCATTGTCCGAAAGGATCTGGACTTCTCTCCCTTGAGTATGGTCTCTGAAGAAGTCCAGAGCCTTCCCGACTGCTAACAGCTCCCTGAAATTGGAAGAGGCTTTGCTTTGCTCCCAGTCCCAAGGGCCCTGGGCAAAGAGATCTCCTATGTGAGCTCCCCAGCCCCAAGCGCTTGCGTCCGTGGTCAGAATCACTGGATTTTGTTGGGTCCAGGCCCGACCTACTGAAAGGTTGTCTGTGTTGAGCCACCAAACTAGAGAGTCCCTTACCCTT
The DNA here is from genome assembly GCA_029574335.1 of Rana kukunoris. Lineage (NCBI taxonomy): Eukaryota > Metazoa > Chordata > Amphibia > Anura > Ranidae > Rana > Rana kukunoris. The sequence continues at coordinate 103,682,900 of CM056049.1, forward strand.
TTTGACAGGGACAGTTATGTCCAAGGATCCTGTTTTTACGTCCCAGGAGGAGAGAAGGAATCCCTGGAGTTCCCGGGAATGTAGTTGGGCCCAGTGAACCGCTGGGATGCAGGATGACATGAGTCCCAGTACTCTCATTATGGCCCTCAGGGAGTGATTCCTGGAACCGCGCAGTGCTATGACTGCTTTTTGCACCTTGGTGACTTTTTCTTGAGGTAGAAAAATCCTTTGATTCACTGAGTCCACCAGATATCCTAGGAACACCTTGGATTGCGCGGGAACTAGAGAGGATTTTTCTTTGCTGATCAACCAACCCAGAGATTCTAATGTGGCCAGCACCCTGTCTCGGTCTGCATGGAGTCGTTTTAAGGCTGGACTGAAAATCAGCATGTCGTCCAAGTAGGGGATCAAGGCTATTCCCTTGAGGTGTAAGAATGACACCACCTCGGCCAGAACCTTAGTAAAGATTCTTTGGCTGGCCGCTAGGCCAAAGGGAAGAGCCCTGAATTGCCAGTGTTGGACACCCTGCTTCGTCTGCACTGCAAATCTCAAGAACTTTTGGTGTTTTTGGGAAATGGGAACATGAAGGTAGGCATTCTTCAGGTCCAAGGTTATCATAAAAACTCCCTCCTGGAGGTGTTTTCTGACCGCATAGATGCTTTCCATCCTGAACTTTTTGTAAAGCAGGTGTTGGTTTAATTTTCGAAGGTTTATAATCAACCGGAATTTCCCGGATGGCTTCGGCACTACGAAGATGTGGGAATAGAATCCCTGGCCAATTTGTTCTACTGGAAGTGATAACCTGCTGTTCCGCTAGTTCCCGAACGCATCCCAGTAAGCCCCTTGCTTTTAACGGGTCTTTGGGGAGATGAGTCAGGATAAAGTTTGGCGGAGGGGGAGACAAGAATTCCAAATTGTACCCTTCCTTTATCAGATTTAGAATATAAGGACTCTGCGTGATTCTTTCCCACTGAGGGAGAAACCACGAAAGCCTTCCGCCAACCTTTATGCTGGCGTCATTTGGACTCCTTGTTGGCAGTAGAAGCGCCGGAAAAGAGGATCCCCCCTTTTTCCTTGCCTTTACCGAATCCCCACTTTTTCTATGGCTCTTTCCCTGAAAACGGTTTCTTGAAAGGGGGGCCTCGAAAAAAATGTTTTCCTTTGTCTTTTTTGGGTTTGGCAGGAAATCTCTTCCCCTGCACTGTGGAACGGGAGAGTACCTGCACTAAATCGGAGCCAAAAAGTAGGGATCCTTTAAAAGGAATCCCACAGAGGTGTGACTTGGATGTAAAATCCCCGTCCCATGTTTTTACCCAGAGGGCCCTTCTGGCAGAATTAAGAAGAGCTGCTGACTTAGCAGTGGTTCTGACTGTTTCCACTGCGTAATCTGCAAGGTAGGCCACTGCCTTACCTACCACCTCCAGGGAATCTAGCACCTCTTTGGATTTATTCTCCTGTGCTACATGGTCCATTAATCTTCGGACCCATGCGTCCGCATTTCTAGCAACACATGCAGAGGCCAACGCAGGGCCCATAGCCGCTGCATTGGCATCCCAAGCTCTGCGAAGCAAAGTTTCTGACTTCTTATCCATCGGATCCCGAATATTGCCGGAATCCTCGAAGGATAAATCCGATTGTTTGGAGACTTGAGCCAAAGAGGCATCCAAACGTGGAATTTTGAAGAATTTTTCTTCTTCTATTTTAAAGGGGCACCTACGCTTCCAAGTTTTAAGTCGTAGGACCCCACACTCAGGTTCCTTCCACTCTTAGAATGATATCTTTAAGAGACTGATGAACCGGGAAGGACTTGGTTTGGGCTTTACCTAGACCCCTATATAGTTTGTCCTGAACTGAGACCTGAGTGACTGGTAGTTGGATGTCCTCAGAGGCATAAATTGCTTTTAGGAGACCGTCCATATCCTCCGCAGAGAAGAGATAGCCTCCTGGTCTAAAATCCTCTAGACCACTGTGATCCGAATCCTCCCCTTCTTCCTGGGAACTTTGAACTGAGGAATCCAACTCTACTTCTGAAAAGGTAGGAGATAGTCCCTGAGATCCCTCTGCAAGGCTAGTCTGGGTCTCTATTAAAGATAAAGAATCCTCGGGGGGCGTGGCCGGGATGTGAACGAGAGCAGACGTGTGCAGGCAGAGCTCCGCTCCTTCTCTTATCCTTACCTGATTTCAGCGCAGATTCCTCCTTTCAGCGTCCGACCTTCAGACACCCTGGGGCGGAAGAAGACATCCAGCACCCCGAGGCCACCTCCGCTGTCTCCGGGTAAGCTCCGTTCGTCCTCGGTGTCCAGGGACGGGTCCTCCGCGGCCATCTTGCCCACGAGACTCCCAGCAGGGAATATGTCAGCCGGCTCCATGGCTTCCCCTAATCCACCTGCATCCCTTGCCTCCTCGCATGCGGAGCTCCTGGCGGCCATCAAGGAGGGTCGGGACTCGGTGATGGTCAAGATAGATCACCTCGTTGCCGATGTCAGCTTGATCCGGCATGACATGGACAAATTTAGGGCCCGGTTTACCGAGGCGGAGGGCCGCATCTCTCAGCTGGAAGATTCCACCAGGGCTGATTCCAGGGACCTTCATGCCTTACAGCTGCAGGTTAAAGCCCTGCAAGAGAAATCAATAGACACCGAAAATAGGCTCAGGAGAAACAACATAAGGGTCCTGGGCCTCCCTGAAAAGGCAGAGGGCCTCAGGCCTGCAGAATTTACAGAGGCCTTCCTGATCTCCCTCCTGGATCTGCCTCCGATGCCGCCTACATTCGTGGTGGAAAGGGCCCACAGAGTCCCCCTCAAACCACCGATCCCGGGGGCTCCACCTCGACCCTTCCTGTTGCGCCTGCTAAATTACAGGGACAGGGACCGGATTCTGGCTGCTGCCAGGGAAAAACGGGACCTCCTCTACAATGGTACCAGGATCATGCTGTTCCCAGACTACTCCCCGGAGGTTCAACATCGCCGCAGATCCTTTACAGAGGTACGGAGACGCCTGAGGGACCAAGGCCTCAGGTTTAGCCTACTCTACCCCAGCAAGCTCAGGGTGATCGATGGAGACCGCACGCGCTTCTTCATGGACCCTGAGCCAGCGATGTCGTGGCTGGATGGTCGCTGAGGGGCCGCATTCCGTTCACCCCCGTGCCTCTACTACCTCCCGTCCCCCTGGTGATCTAGAAGGGACCCCGCTGCTATGGTGAGATGTTCCTGTTTTGTCAAGAATTTTTGTTTTTAACCTTTTGTTTTTATTTTTATCTCTCTCCCCCCCCCTTCATTTTTCCGGTAAATGGTACTGTATTCTTGCCATCCCAAGCTGGCCCTTTTTCAATATGGCCGCGGTGTGCCTTTACCCCCCCAGGCCCTACCACTAACTGATGCGAGGTGGCTGTCATGTCCTCACGGGGTCATCCTGAGCTTGGAGACCCGGAACTACTCAACCCTCTTTTGATTTGACTCTCTGATTTGTTTTATTGGGGAATCCAGCCCAACTGTACCAAGAGGAGTTTTGATGCTCAATGCCTGATACGAGATACACACGACTTTGGTCTACTGACGTAGCAGCACACCAGGACTGCTACACCTGCCCCCCCCCTCGTCCTCCCCCCTTCTTTGTTGTACCCCCACCCTTTTTTTTTTTTTCTACTTGGACTCCGGACCCTGACCAAGTGGTCATTTGATAACCGCTGTCGTCCGGCTGTAGTAGCAGGTGACCTGGCGCCTGCCGTGTAGGGCCCCTAGTTCCGGGGCTCATTTACACTATGTTCTGTTTTCTGTTTGGGAAAAGAACTATTCCCACCCCCCTGACCGTTGTTGGAGGGATGGGACATAGTAGGATAGGCACCTGGTGCCTGGGAAGTTTGTTTCTTTGTATGTTTGCTATGTTTTTTTTGTTCACTGTTTTTTTTCTGTTCTCTAGCTGCTATATGCTCGGGTGCTATCAATATGCAATGCAATGTGCTCGGTTTCTTGCTGCTCCTGGGGTGCTCCCGGGTGTATCTACATAAATATCCTTCCATTCCCTTACCTCCCTTGCCTGATGGCTGACCGCTCATTTGACTCCTTTGCCATTCTTTCCTGGAATGTCAGAGGCCTTAACTCTAAGTTCAAACGTGCCCTTCTCTTTCAATATCTGAAGTCCCACTCTCCCCAGCTTGTTCTCCTCCAGGAGACTCACCTCATGGGCAGCAAGGTCCTGACTCTTAAGAAGCCGTGGATTCAGCGTGCTATACATGCCACATATTCTACATATGCTAGGGGTGTATCAATCCTAATCCACAAAAACTTTCCATGTGTGATAGAAGAGGTCCGCACGGACCCCCTGGGTAAATATGTGATATTAATTTTCACACTTTGGGCACAGAAGTATATTGTTGTCAACCTGTACATCCCCCCCCCTTTTTCACCTGCTCTGTTATATGACGTGCTTGAGAAGGTTGCACCCTTCTGCCCAGGAAAAGTGTTGGTAATGGGTGATTTTAATGCCATCTTGTCACCTGACCTGGATAGGCCTGCGCCGCCCAGGCATAGATGTATGGACCTGCTGACCTGGGCTCAGGCAGTGGGTCTGGAGGAAGTTTGGAGGTGGAAGCACCCTGGTGTGCGGGCCTATTCTTGTTTTTCGACCTCGTACAAAACCGCATCCAGGATAGATTTGGCCTTCTCCAACCCCGCACTGTTAGCGGATGTGTTGGAGGCGGACTATCTCCCTAGCGGTCTGTCCGACCACAGCCCTTTAAGGGTGGTGCTCCGCTTGCCGGCAACGCGCAGTGCTGCGCTTTGGAGGCTGGGCGCGCAGTGGGTTACTCATCCTGAGGTTGCAGAGGTCTTGCCCCCCTTGCTAGCTGAATTTTGGGAGAATAATGAGGGTTCCACTCCCCTGGATAACGTCTGGGATACCTTTAAAGCATACACCAGAGGGCAGTACATTTCTTCCATTGCCAATGTCAAAAAGCAACTTTCAGCCAAGACACTGGAATTGGAACGTTCGGTCATAGAACATACTGATGCTTATAATAAAGACCCCACCTCGGATCAGTTTGATCGGATGATGGCAGCTCAGAGGGATTTGCATCTGCACTTAGCTGAGGTTACCCGCCTAGACATATACAAGGGCAAGCAGAGAGCCTTTGAACAGGGCGATCGCAATGGCCGCCTGTTGGCCATGATGGCCCAGCATGACCAGCCCCTTACAACGATTTTGACTCTGCGGACTCTGGGGGGCGGGACCGTGTCCTCCCCCCCGGACATCCTTCAGACTTTTAGTGAATTCTATAAGTCGCTGTATTCCTCTAGCCTCCCCGCGGACTTCCGGCCGGAGACGCTGAATGATCTGCTAGATCCATTGGCACTTGGCTGGCTCTCCGACCAAGAGAGAGAAGCCTTAGTGCAACCATTCACGGCCTTGGAGGTACAGGGGGCCATCCAATCCTTCCCGTTGGGCAAGGCGCCTGGCCCGGACGGACTTCCACTAGACTTCTATAGAGCCCACTCCGGACTCCTAGCCCCCTTGTTGGCACGGCTCTACACTGCGTGTTTGACGGATGGCAGCCTACCTGCCTCCATGTACCATGCCTACCTAACGCTTATATACAAGCCCCCCAAGGACCCCTCTTCCTGTGCCTCATACCGTCCCATAGCACTCCTTAACTCAGACTTTAAAATACTAACTAAGCTCCTTGCCCTTCGGTTATACCCCATGTTACCCTCAGTGATAGACCCAGACCAAACGGGTTTCATGCCCCGGAGGTCCACAGATGTCAATCTTAGGAGACTTTTTACCAATATCCATACTCAGCATCTTAATGTGGGAACGCGAGCAGTGGCCTCATTGGATGTCGAAAAGGCCTTCGACACTGTGGAGTGGCCCTTTCTGTGGGAGACTCTGCGCAGGATGGGCTTCCCACTGCTATTTATCAAGTGGCTTCAGGTGATATACAGGGCCCCCACTTCCTCAGTACGGCTGGGGGGGGGGCTGTCTGCCCCCTTCAGACTTTCCAGGGGAACGCGGCAGGGTTGCCCTCTCTCTCCGGCTTTGTTTGCCCTTGCCATTGAGCCGGTGGCGGAGGCTCTCCGCACATCACCACATATCAAGGGTCTCCGAGTGGGTCTGCTGGAGGAGAGGGTGGCCCTGTATGCGGACGACATGCTTCTCTTCCTTAATGATGCGGGCCCCTCGCTGCGGGGTGCACTGACCGTCTTGGACACGTTTGCCTCGGTCACTGGACTGAGGGTGAATTGGTCCAAGTCCCTTCTCTTCCCTATAGATCAGGCGGCTAGGTCCACCACCCCTCCCTACAGTCCCCTTAGCTGGGTCACCACCTTTAAGTATCTGGGGGTAACCATCTCTGCCTCGGCGACCGAATACATTTCGCAAAACTTGTCCCCGGTGCTGCTAGAGGCCCAATCCAGGCTTAAAGCCTGGAGCAACCTCCCCCTGTCTGTTTGGGGAAGGGTGAACCTAATTAAGATGAAGATTGTCCCTAAACTTATTTACCTTTTCCGCCACTCCCCGCAGTGGGTGCCCAAGTCCTTTTTCAAAAAGCTGAATCAAATTTTTTCCTCCTTTATTTGGGGTCCCTCCCCACCCAGATACAAGCTGACAACCTTGATGAGACCGCGGACGCAGGGTGGTATGGCTTTCCCTGACTGCTACAAATACTACCTTGCCACGCAGTTGGTGACTGCGGCATGGTGGCTGCGGCCAGATGGGATGAACACCTCCACTGCACTGGAGGCCTCGGTGGTCGGTTCACTGGAGGCCCTCCGGCTCCTGCTCTATCGGGGCCCTCGCGCCCCGTATCCCCTGACGCCCTCCATGCGCACCACCCTGCGGGCGTGGCGGACTGGTTTGGCCATTGAAAAATGTAAACCCACCGAAATATCCCCGAATGCCCCTATCTGGATCAACCCTACCTTATCACACTTTTATAAGCTCTCAGACCCCATTGCCTGGTCTAGGTATGGCATTAAGCTTGTTTCGCACATAGTCTCCCAAAACGCTCTGATACCATTCTCGGACCTCTCCTCCATGTTCAACTTACCCCAGCACTACGCTTTTAGATACCACCAGCTGTCACATGCCTTCGCGGCTCAGTTCCCCTTGTCGTCCTGCATTGTGGCCCAGTCGGAGTTGGAGAGAGCACTAAGGTTTAATTGTGACGCAAAACCCACATCGCACTTGTACTCGTACCTGATCTTTGTGTCTCTCCCCCCTCTGGATGGGCTGCGGTCCAGATGGCAGGGGGATATCCCCACGCTAGATACGGACGACTGGGACGAGGTCTGGGATCTCCCTTTCTGCTCACTTGTCTCCATTCGAGACAGGATGGTGCAATACAAGATAGTTCACAGAGCTTACTTCACTCCATACAGGCTCCACAAGATGAACCCGGCGCATTCTCCGGAGTGTTGGAGATGCAGGGCATCACCAGGTGACTTCTCCCACATTTTCTGGCAGTGCCCCGAGGTTCAGCGGTACTGGGTAATGGTGCTAGAAGTGATCAATGCAGTCGCAGCGACCCGGTAGCGATGGAGGTGTGCCTCCTGGGAATAATTGAGAACATCGTCCTAACCTCCACGGGGCGCACGTTGGTCAGTCTGTTGCTTTTCTATGCACGCAAGAATATTGCCATGCATTGGAAAAAACCTTCACCCCCTTCTCTGATGCAGTGGAGGCGTCTGGTGAATGCCAGCCTTCCCCTGTACAGAGACACATACATCAACCGTGGCTGTCCACTGAAATATGACAAGGTTTGGCGTGCATGGCTGGCAGAGTCTAGTACTGCTGGCTAAATACATATGGCTTGAGTTGGCAACCACTGCCATGGTCCTGGCGAGCGGTCCCATAGAGCTGCCCTAGAGGCACCTTGAGGCCGATACAGTAAGGAGAACTGGTACACCCCCACCCTGCCGCATCCTGGTCCATGCACATTGCTACAGATGTTTATTAAATCATTGTGTTGCTGTATGTTGTACGCACTTGAGTACTGTATGTCGTTGTTGTTGAGTTGTTTCTTTCTCTTGTATGTTGTGAAATACCTTAATAAAAAGAACTTTAAAAAAAAAAAAAAGATAAAGAATCCTCTGTACCTACAGGAGCTACCTCTCCATTTGCTACCGAGGTTTTGAAGGATTGAAGTGCAGCGAGCATTTCAGTCTGTAAAGCTCTGCACTCTTTCATGGTTTGCGCTGTTTTCTTGCCTGCTAGTTTATAAATACATTTGTAGCAGAAGGGCTTAGTGTGATCCTGTGGGAGCTTCTCCCCACAGTACCCACAGCGCTTAGATTTACTGGAGGATTTCCCCCTAGACCTGCTGGTGGTCTCCTGGGCAGGGTATTCGGTCACTGAAATAGAAAAAAACACATGACCCTTAGTACCCAAACTACCCCCTGGGGGAGAATATGAATAGGGCCACCCCAACATCAGTTCCTCCCCCATCAGCAAAAGGTCACTCACCCCCTGCGGCGACCTGTGTTGCTGCAAGCGGACCCTCTTCTCCATCCATACTGCCTAGGGCAGTTGCGCCGTGTCCAATACCTTGGAGCTTTCAGCCGGAGGGAAGCAGGGCCATGGACCCCTGCTCCGTTCACAGAACAGCGTGGAATGATCCGGCGCTCGTCGCCATTTTGTCGTGGTCTGGCGTGTGGAAGTGACATCGCCCGCGCCACTCAGGCTTCCGGACCTGCGCACCGAGGATGCCGGAGCCCATACCACGGTCAGCTAAGATTACCATGCCTAGCCTCTGTACCGCCGACAATCAGACATCCGCGCGAATCCACCATACCATCAGCCACCGTCAGGGAGGAGGGAGCAGGTTTTTACAGGGTCCCTGGAAAGCCTGGACCCCCTCACTGGGTCCAGCGCCACCAGCATTCTCAGGGATCTTCTTGTTCTTCCCTAACCTGATTCCCTGAGAATGTAATCTATGGGGAAAACCCCCCTGGTAAGCTAAAATAGCCTTTATCTAACACTGCAGTCCCCACTGACTACTGATAAGATTAGATAATACCAGGGGGAAAGACCTTGGTCCCAGACCTTAGTCTCTGCTTTAAAAAAATAAATAAACTGTTTCGCTGCCATCTGTTGAGAAACACAATCAATAACTGAGGGACAGAAGGAAGGGTGGGGCCTTTTAAACTCTGTTGATTGTGTTTCCTGTCAGGTGAGACCGTCATCTCTCAGGTGTGCCGTCCTGGAAGATGACTTGAGAAATAAGTAGGGCTGTGGAAATTAAAGATTAATTCATCGATTAATCTTTAATTTTTTTGATCGATCACAATTCTTTTGATTGGTACAAGTGGTGCAACGGATCGTAAATGATCCGCGATCCGAATAGGTCACCATATGCAGATCGGCAAAATCCAAAAAAGACAAAAGAAAAGAAATCACCGCTCCAGGTGAGACCTGTAGACGATCAAGGATAATTAGATTACCAAGGTGCTGGCGATGCAAATGGCAATGATGATGAAGAAAAGAGGGAAGGACGGCCGCACTCCAAGGATTTTCAAACAAAAAAAGTTGTCTTTATTGTAAATCCAAAAACATGTACAGTCACAGCAATCACAGAAAACAGGACAGCCGATGCGTTTCGCACTCGATCAGTGCTAAGCCATGACTAAGCACTGATCGACTGCGAAACGCGTCGGCTGTCCTGTTTTCTGTGATTGCTGTGACTGTACATGTTTTTGGATTTACAATAAAGACAACTTTTTTCGTTTGAAAATCCTTGGAGTGCGGCCGTCCTTCCCTCTTTTCTTCATCATCATATGCAGATCGGCACACCACGTAATCCTCCAGAGCCTAGAGATGTCATTACCCAGCCTCAACTGCTGGTGTTCAGCCGGCTTCTCTGGTAAGACTAAGCAAGCGCAAATCTTCCTACATGATTACAGTGGGAGGGGAGATGTCTGTGGATATTACAGTGGGAGGGGAGATGTCTGTGGATATTACAGTGGGAGGGGAGATGTCTGTGGATATTACAGTGGGAGGGGAGATGTCTGTGGATATTACAGTGGGAGGGGAGATGTCTGTGGATATTACAGTGGGAGGGGAGATGTCTGTGGATATTACAGTGGGAGGGGAGATGTCTGGATATTACAGTGGGAGGGGAGATGTCTGTGGATATAACAGTGGGAGGGGAGATGTTTGTGGATATTACAGTGGGGACTATATATGGTGGTGATCCGAAAAATGTATGTGCGTTATAATTAATCGAAAACTAGTCAATTAATCGATTAAAATAAAAATCGATCAATCGAATACGAAAATTTTAATCAGTAACAGCCCTAGAAATAAGTATTATATATCTTCTGTACCAAATTCTTGCCCTTACATACGCAAAGTTACATTTTTAATTGATCAAAATTAAGGTGTTGGCAGGACATGCCCTATTACAGTATACCTGTGCTGTTTTATGTTACTCTTTAGCATGGTTCTCATTATTACATTTGATATGCTATTGTAACTACTATTATGAGATTAAGACTATTTAATTTTAAACTATTCCCAGATTTGTATATAGTTTTGATAAAAAAAATAACAGATCGTGTACACTTTCAAGTAATAATTGTGAATCCTTAGAAGCTCTGCATACTTGGCATTTATGTAATTTTATATAAAATGTATTTTTAGGTGGGCCTTTCAAACCCACAACCATATTGGACTTTTACAGCAATGCATCTTCTGAACAAAATGTATTCTACAGCTCGTTTTTGACGCTTCCCAAATATTTACCAAAGAATTGGCCCATGTTTTAAGGCAACCATGCCAAATCAAAGCTACAAGTCATATCAACCCTACCCGAAGGCTCCAGACAATTTGTTTTCTTCACACATTCATAAATATGGTCATAATTTTAAAGCTGCAGGAGCAGGGCTTTAATCTTGATTCTTAAATTTACCATTCAGCAAGTCAGTCTGAAACAAGTGCACAGAATCTTGTCCGATTCAGCAGGGATTTGCCAAGAGTCAAGCCATCTACGGGCAGGTTGATTGTACCAAAGTAGATCAATCGATCAACTTGGGTACAGCCAGCATGTCTGATTTCTAACATGTGATTATTGCCAGCAGCTATAGCCACTAGTGCATTGTGTTTTGCCCGGCAGGGGAAGCTTCTCATGCCCTCCCACCAGAATGCAATAGTTCCACTGGAGGGAGTTGCAATCTGTAGTTGTAGGAAAGAAAATCATATATTCTATGGCATGCCTAAGGAGCATCTGTTGTACTTAGCCACTAGATCCCATTTCTCCCCCCCTCTTTCATAAAGCTGAACTACAGGAAAACCACTAGACAGACAATTGAGATACATACAGTGGGTATAGAAAAGAATCACCCGCTTTAAAATAATATTTTTTCTGCTTTGCAGCCTGAAATGAAGACACAGTTTTAGTTTTATCCAGCTGTATTTACTCAGTGAAACTTATAACATCCAAGTGAATGATAACGCAAACAGGTCATACAAATATAAAAAACAGAATCACTGGAGTTGGGAAAAGGATTGCCCCCTTGTATCAGTATGTTGGTGAACCACCTTTTGCTTGAACTACTAACTTTGCAATATTTATATCTTCAAGGTGCGTTTTGGCAAAGCTCAGTGGTGACGGCATGTGGCTTTTTCTTGTAACCATCCCATACAAGCCACATTTGTGATATTGTTATCACATGCACACAATGACCATTCTGTCATAAATTACAAAAACTGCTTCAGAGTTGCTGTAGGTCTCTTGGTAGCCTCTTTCATCAGTTTCCTCCTGGCTCTTTCATCCAGTTTGGAGACATGTCCTGATCTAGGGAGGATCTGTGTTGTACCAAATACTTTCCACTTCTTAATAAAACTTCACTGTGATTCTAGGCATTAATAAAACCTTAGATGTTATATATCTCCTGACTTGTGCCTGCCCACAGCTTTATCCCAGAGATCTTACCACCCATTAGTTGATTGCTTCAGTTGCACTCTCAGGGACCAAAATGCTCCCAGGCAAGCTATTTTCACATGGAGCTAATCAAAATGACCACAGCTGATCAAAGTTGAAAGTCAAATGGCTTTGTGTGCCATTAAGAAGGTGATTAGCTACACCTGATTGAGTTTACAAGTATTTTTTAGGAAGAAGGGGAGGGTGATTTTTTTTCCCCTCTGACATGTTGGCATTCTATTTTTCACCTGGATGTTATAAGTTGCACTGAGTAAATACAGATAGATAAAAAACAAAACAAAAAAACTGGTCTGTCCTAATTTCCAGCTCAAGTTTTAAAAAGGTGGGGCTGATTAATTTATATACCCATTGTATAACCTTAAAGTAGATGTAAGCCCTCACATATACCCAGTAAAGTGAACAGCCTCAGATGAAACACAGAAATAAAACAAATCTCTCTATACAAGTTTTACACGTATATCTGCCGTCTTCGGCTTTATATACTGTTTAGAACACATTAACTGAAGGTTTAATGAATGCATAACTGACTTAACCTAAAACAAAGATAAAAATAAAACCTGTCTGGCTATTCTTTTCAGAAATTAACTATGTAGTGTCCCATGTACTCCTGACACAACCACCCTAGGCAATTTTGGGAAGAACGAAACAGGCACCAGAAGAAACAGGACATTTAGAAAAATAGGTACATTTATTCCAGCAACTTAAAGATAGCTTATTTGTTAAAATACAAGAAAAAAAAGTGACCCTTTTAATTTATATTCCAATAAATACTAGATTGGGAAAAACGGAAACAGATGCTTTATTCATCACGATGTCAGCTCTTTACCAGTGCATTAAAAGTGACACAGGCACCACTTTCTGTAGTTAACACATTGCTTCCAGGTTGACAGATGCTCCTCTGAACCAACTTAATACCTCTGATGAATACCAAGTATTAAAAACAGAAAAATAAATGTGATACAAAAAGAAAAAATTAAAAGTTACAAAAAGTATAAAATCTCAGAGTGTATACAGCCATATAAAATTGTATGGAATTGTAAACTAGCCTAGTCTGGGGCTTGGTGCCCCGCGCCCAGGAGGTGTGGTCAGGCTGTGATGTCATTGCTTGTTTGGCATTGGAAGGTCATAGCTATTCTGAATGAGGTAGTGATAGACCACCAAAAAGAACTTTGGCCACCAGCACCAAAAAACCACACTTCCAACATTTTTTTTTTTTTTTTTTTTAAATCGTGTAGCTTTCGAAAGCATAGGGAGTTAACAATTACATTTGTAAAACAAATACAATTTAATAGCTGTAAAGCATATGCAGATACTTCTGCCTCCCAGAACACGTAAAAGGAAAAAATGCACTCAAACAGTACACAATTGGATAAAGGAAGTTTTGAATGATGATAACTTCACTCACACCTACATGCCCGTTCTGTAGGGGTTAAAAATGTATGTTTGAAGTGCTTCCCACGGGAATCTCACGAGACTTCACTTTCTCTGACTGAACTTCGTGGTAAAAAGACAGAGAATTCTGTGAGCAAAGAAAACTCAGAGGTGCTCAAAACAGAGTCCCCAGCACAACAGGGACACCAATGTGAGCGAGATTACCACACGATCAAAACATTTTTTGGAGGACCTACAAATGAATAGAAACAAAAAAAGACATGCCGAGTTCAACATGGAATTCTTGGGCTTTAATAATAGCTGGGAAGTCATAGGTTGCCTACCTCTATGTCAGAATTTAAGAAACATTCTTTCTAAACTGCTGTGGCCTTAAAAAAAAAAAAAAAAAAAATAGAGAAGCTGGATGAAGAAGAAATAAATTATGCCTTTTTATCAACTAAAACCAAGGTATATTACAATGTTAAATAAGATAAAAACAACCATTCTTTGAACTTAATGAAAAGTAGCTTCGAACCAAAAGGTTTCATGCAAGCCGTGTTAAAAAAAAAAAAAATTTACATGTCCAAGTTTCAGTTGATTTGGCTTTTTTGGCCTTAGCAGCAGACAAATTGGGGCCAGCAGTGATAACTGGACCCTGTGAGACAAACGAGACATGAGGCACATAGACTTGTGTTGAGGCTGTAAAAGTCTTCCTTTCAGGTTGCCTGCATACCATCCCTTCCCAACCGTGACAAAGCACATTCCCTATAGAGAAGTTTCCGTTTTATTTTCTGCTCTCTCTTATGGCCCTGTATTCCTCCCAATATTTCTTGGACTCAGGCAGCTTTCTTTATGCATGTGCCAGGCATATCTTGAAGGTTTATTTTTGACCTGCAAGAAAAGAACAGTGCCCAATTATTTACAGGAAATCAAGAGTCAATTCACAAATTCAGAGGGTAATCTGTTGGAGCCCCCAGGAAATATTGATGCTTCCAAGAATGGGCGAGCATGTGACCTGCTCTAATGATGCAGAGCTTGGGCCTGAACAGCCACTCCCCAGGCCCAAATACTTTTACTAACCCTGTGTAAGCTCTGACATCTTACAATGAGCTGAAACAGGGTTTGAACATCAACTTTGATAGAAACCATGTGGTAGTTAAAGTATAACTAAAGGCAACACTTTTTTTTTACATTTTGGATAGAGTGGTGAGGTGAGGCCACACCTGTCAGCTTTTATTGGTGTCTGTGCACCAGTTAGGGAGATTCAACCCTTTCCATTTGCCCCGTTTACCATTATCATTAAAAGTGAAAGTAAAAGAAAATCCCAAATTTTGGGTTGTCCCCAGAAAAGTAATAGAGGGGAAATTTTCCAACACTAGTTCTGGTAAACTACGGGTCACCAGGGATTTCCTCTCACTTCCTGTTTGGCTAAGGGAAAGGAAGTGAAGGGAAATCTCCACAATGGCATACAGATGGAGGAAAAAAAAAAGCTGAAAGGGTTATAACCCTCCCTTACTCTATTAAAAAAAAAAAAAAAAAAGGTAGTTCTTTAACCTGTTTATGACCAGCCACCACAGTTATACTCTGGCAGAACGACTCCCCTGGGCTGTAAGAGGCGTGCACCCGCAGCAGATGAGAGTACCCAATGGGCACGATGACCAACGGGCACCTGCGATCGCTCGTGACAGAGCGAGAACCAGGATGTGTGTGTGTGTAAACACAGATTCCGGTTCTCTCAGAGGAAAGAGGTCATGTGTTCATACCAAGTATGAACACCGATCTCTCTCCTTCCCCAGTCAGTTCCACCCCTACGATTAGAACACACACCTAGGAAACAGTGTTAACCCTTTTCCCTGCCAGTGACATTTATACAGTAATCGGTGCATTTTTATAGCACTGATCGCTGTATAATTGTCAATGGTCCCAAAAATGTGTGTTCAATTGAGTGTTCTATTTGTCCGCAGCAATATCACAGTTCCGATAAAATTCGAAGCTCACCGCCATTACTAGTTAAAAAAAAAAAAAAAAAAAAGAAGAAGAGGATATAACAAAATAATAATGCCATAAATCTATCCCCCCATTTTGTAGATGCTATAACTTTTGCGCAGAACCAATCAATATACGCATATATGCAGAATACATATCGGCCTAAAACGGAGGAAAAAATACTTTTTTTTATGGGGGTTTGGGGGATATTATAGCAAAAAGTAAAATGTATTTTTTTCAAAATTGTCACAAAAAATAAAAACCGCAGAGGTGATCAAATACTAACAAAAGAATGCTCAATTTGTGAAAAATTATCTATTATCTTTTAAAGAAAACCTGTTCTAGATGGGCAACACGACAGAATCATTTTAAGACAGACCGGTAGTATTCAGTCCTATGATCATTAAAAGTTGCATTACCTGTTGTGGACCATATGGCTCTTCACCAAATGCCCAGCCGCCAAAGCGGCCATTAGGGAAAGTTCTCCTGCCATTACTGTGCCACAGACGATTTGTGCAAGTTGGCATGCATTTTTACCAGGATACTCTGTACTTGCACCCTGTACTCCAAGCATCTAGTCATAAACAAATAACACATATGAAATTAATAAGTTGAACTCAACAACTATAAAACATGAGCAAAATAATTTATTCACAGTCCCAGAAACAGTCCAAATTTTTTTTCTAGTGAATGTAAAGGCTGATCCATTTCAGAGCATAAAATGGTACAATGGTGAGCCAAGAAATACAGATTTGCATAACTATTATTGCTATATTTGTATTGTTACAACATTTACTGAAAAGATGACAGCATAAAACTTTCTATATTACCTTTAAGCAAGCCTGCTGAGGGATCAGAGTGGTTCCACCTCCAACAGTTCCAATTTCTATAGAAGGCATTGTGCAGCTGATGTACAAATCCTCATTAGTAGGGCCCGTGTTCTCCATTAATGTGATGCAGTTGGAGCTCCCTACATTCTGAGCAGCATCCTACAAAAGGAAAAACCAACACAAATTAAATTTACATTATCATAAAAGGGTGTTATTGTAAAACATCAATTTCTTCCCTCACCTGTCCACAAGCTATGTATATTGCAGTCACAATGTTAGCTGCATGTGCATTGTAACCTCCAATGCTGCCAGCCATGGCTGAGCCAATCAAATTCTTGCTGATGTTAACATCCACCAGTGCAGCTGTTGATGTTTTCAGTACCTGCAGATACAAGTACATATGAGTGTGTATACTGGAAACAATTACAACAGTGAATTAGGTACTATAAGCTTAGATTAATGTGCACTGCCTACTTTTTACACCTGCAAATGGTACAGTGGGGTCTTATTTCAGTATAGGTCTTTCTTTTTTTTTTTTAAGTTATAGGAAAATAGACAACTCTGGGTTTGGTCAAACAAGTCATCCTAAATCAAATAGAAAATACTTGTAACCTATTAAGGTAGGGTGATGCAAGGCCTTGTAAGCTTACCTCTCGTACAACATTTGCTGGAATAATAGCTTCACACACCACCGACTTTCCTCTCCCCTCCACCCAATTGATGGCAGCTGGCTTCTTGTCTGTACAGTAGTTCCCACTTACAGCAAGGACGTGCAGCTCAGGGAACTCTTCTTGTAATCTAGTCAGAGCCTTTTCAGTTCCCTGTAGCAGTACATAGTTCAAAAAGTTAAGAAAGCCTGAACTTAAAATTTCTATAGAATAAATAAAATTTGCAACATAAAAATTTAGTATTCAGCAGGACTTAGTTTAAAAGTTTTGACATTATTCTGAACAAGGGACGTAGGCGAGCATTAACCAAAAATGTACAGTTGGATACTGTAAAGCCATATTTAGTCCAACAAAAATATCAAGCAGGATAAACAATGGGGGAGTCGCGGGTACAATCAAACTGACAAAATTCATGAAAAAGGCTACGACTACTGAACCTCACAAAGGGTATACAATTATATTAGAAAACATAAATGATGGTTAAACACACAAAATATTATTATATATATATATATACACACACACACACACACACACACACATATATATACATACACACACGTCATTTTTATTCTAACTCCTATTAAAAAGAAACAAGAATGAAAAAAAAAAACCACACCACACAAAAACAGCAAATAAGTCTATCATACATGTATGGACTTAGTATGTATCCTAAATAATCCAGAAAATACAGTTACCTTGGTTTATCTTGCTTCTAGTTATACAGCTGGGAAAAAAAAAGAAAGAAAGAAAGAAAGAAAGAAAGAAAGAAAGAAAGAAAGAAAAAAAGAAAGAAAGAAAGAAAGAAAGAAAGAAAAAGAAAGAAAGAAAAAGAAAGAAAGAAAGAAAGAAAGAAAAAGAAAGAAAGAAAAAGAAAGAAAGAAAAAGAAAGAAAGAAAAAGAAAGAAAGAAAAAGAAAGAAAGAAAAAGATATGGGTTGATTTACTAACAGCATAAAGTCTGTGCACTGCAAGTGCAGTTGCTCTAGATCTGAGGGGAACATGCAAGGAAAATATAAAAACAGCATTTTTGCCTGCACATGATTGGATGATAGAAATCAGCAAGGCTTTCACGCAGATCTAGTGCAACTGCACCTGCAGTGAACCATTTTCCTTTAGTAAATCAATCCCATGATGAATGTTGCCATCCGTTCCAAGGACAACCACCATTTATTTATGGAGCCATTGGTCATGGTTAGCTCGCACAAGGATAATATTAGCATTCCATCTGGATACATCGTGCGTAACTGAGTGGACTGACGCCTTTTTATTTTTTGGATTATTCATGATACATACCAAGTCTATACATGTATGAGGGGCTTATTTGTTTCTTTTAAATACAAGTTGAAATAAAAATTCACACACACACACACGTTTAACTATCTTGGTGGTTTTTCTCTTATAAATGCAATATATTCAGTTGGGTTCAGCAGTCAGCCCCTGTTGACAATTCTTTAAAAAAAAAAAAAAAAAAAAAAAAAAAGTCATGCAGGGCTCTGCTAGCCCTTGGCAGCTGTTGGCTTGTAGTTCTCAATAAACTACCATGGCGCGGTTCAGCACTGTGGTAGTTCATCCATTCATCCTGTCGGTCTAAAACTGGCAGGCAGACAGCTCACACCGATAGCCTGTAGGAGTCCTCCATAACACCCGTGATCTGCTGTTCGCAGGTGCAATGCTTTCCAGGCTCGTACAAAAAAAAAAAAAAAAAAAAAAAAAAAGAAGAGGAGTGTTTATTTTTTTGAAAGTGAACTTATGCCTCCTACCTTTGAGATCATGTTCATTCCCATAGCATCTCCGGTTTTTGATTGAAAACGGATGTAAAGGTTGCGCCCAGCTACAGTGGATTGAAGTCTCCCAAGTCTGGCAAACCTAGAAAATCGACAGAAAAGCACACAAATCATCATACACACTCAACATACACACTAAATCTTTAGGTTTTATGCTTAACAGGAGTCGTAAAAAGCAGAAGTTTTTTTTATCCTAATGCATTCTATGCATTAACAAAAAAAAAAAACCTTGTGTAGTAGCCTCCCCAGCACCCCCTAATTACTCACCTAAGCCCCATTCTCTCTCCAGCCACAAATGTCTAAGCCATCCAGGACACTCATCTGCCACGGGCTCCCAATTAAAGTCAGCCAGCCAATCAGGGGAGAAAGGGGTCAGGGCCAGGTTGTGGCTCCATGTCTGAATGGATACACAGAGCTGCGACTCAGGTGCCCCCATAGAAAGCCACTGGCTGTGTGGGGGGGGGGGGGCGATAGGAGAAAGGGGCCAGGAGCAGCAAAGAGGGACCCGAAAAGAGAAGAAGCATCTGGGCTGCTCTGTGCAAAACCAACTGCACAGAGGTGGCAAGTATAAAAGTGTTTGGTATTTATTTATTTTTAGATAAAAAAAAAAAAAAAAAATTGACTTTACTAGCTTAAATAAAAAGGTATTAAGAACAAGACAGCTGCTGCAAGAAGAAAAAAAAAAAAAAGAAAGAAAAGGGAAAGAAAGAAAGGAAAGAAAGGAAAAAGCGAGATGTCTGTCGATAACTAAATCGGTATAGTATAGCCAATAGCAGTAATCATATGTAAAATAATAATATATAAAAAAAAAAAAAAAATATAAGACAGACTGATTGTAACCAAGATAATTTGACTTGGGTACAATCTGCATGCACGTACATGGATCAAATCTTGGCCAGTTCAGCAGGGATGAAAAGTCAAGTCAATTCTGCCATCATAGTGGGGACTCAAAAATATCCATTGTACACCCAGATGTTAAATAAAACACTTACCGACTTGTGCTGTCAAAGGCATCCTTGATTACTTTAAATCCCTCAGGACTGTCCAGCCAAGTTTTTACTTCAGCTGCATCACAAGCCGATGGCAACCTCACCACTGGCCCGCGAGTCATTCCGTCAGCCAGGATACGGCTTCGAGCACCTCCGCCCAGCTGAAAGGAGCATATAGTTTTTTTATATTCTGGAAATATACAGTAGCTTAAACACACACACCTCCTTGTAAAAACCTCTGTGAAATCCCCCCCCACCTTTATTTCTTTGGAATGAGCAGTAACAGTGCACATTAGTTGCAGTCATATGTACTACTTTATGCAAGTTACACATCCCACAGTCTACACTGGAAGAGAGGAACAAGAGAGGGGGATTCATTCCCACATCCAGTGGACCATGGAGAATGAAGTGTAGGCACCATCTAACAAAAAGTCAGATCACAGCAGCAAAAGCCACTTCCACTGCAATGGATGTCACTGCAGTTTTCTGGCAAGACGACATACCCTGCAACAGGTCCTTAGAATGAGTGTGGCATCTACATCAACATTTCTTCTAGAGCCTGCAACTGGAAGCCGACCCAAAAGAAAATCGCACAAGACTGCCTGATATGTAAATGCTGAGCTTTGTTGTGTGCCACTAAGGAGTCCTTACTTTAGAAGACGATCTAAAAATGGAATAACACTCACCAGTATGGCTCTGCAGCCTCTGTTGGTACTAGCCACAAGGCAGCCTTCAGTTGTAGCCATGGGAACTTGATACTCTTTGTTGTCCAAAATAAGAGGTCCGGCTACCCCAACAGGGATGGGCATGTATCCAATAACGTTCTCGCAGCATGCCCCCATCACCTAAAGAAGGAAATTACCATTAATTCACAAGATTTATTTTCCATGCAGTAGTAATACAATTTGACCATCACCAAATTGCAACTGCAAGAAGATGATTTAACCACTTGCCCACCGGGTTTGTTTTTCAGATTCGGTGTTTACGAGACTAAAACTGTTTTTTTTGCTAGAAAATTACTTAAACCCCCCAAACATTATATATTTTTTTTTTCTAACACCCTAGAGAATAAAATGGCAGTCATTGCAATACTTTTTGTCACACCGTATTTGCGCAGCGGTCTTACAAGCGCACTTTTTTTGAAAAAAAAAACACTTTTTTGAATAAAAAAATAAGACAATAAATTTGGCCCAATTTTTTTATATATTGTGATAGATAATGTTACGCCGAGTAAAATGATACCCAACATGTCACACTTAAAAATTGCGCCCGCTCGTGGCATGGCGTCAAACTTTTACCCTTAAAAATCTCGATAGGCAACGTTTAAAAAATTCTACAGGTTGCATTTTTTGAGATACAGAGGAGGTCTAGGGCTAGAATTATTGCTCTCGCTCTAACGATCGCGGCGATACCTCACTTGTGTGGTTTGAACACCGTTTTCATATGCGGGCGCTACTCGCGTATGCGTTTGCTTCTGTGTGCGAGCTCGTCGGGACGGGGCGTTTTACATTTTTTTTTTTTTGTTTTCTTATTTATTTTTAATTAGTTTATAATTTTATACATCGAAATAAATTAAAAAAAAAAAATTATCACTTTTATTCCTATTACAAGGAATGTAAACATCCCTTGTAATAGAAAAAAAGCATGACAGGTCCTCTTAAATATGAGATCTGGGGTCAAAAAGACCTCAGATCTCATATTTAGGCTTAAATGCAAAAAAAGAAAAAAAAAAAACAAAAAGTCATTTTTCAAATTTCAGAAAAAAAAAATGTTTAAGACGCTGGGCGGGACTGACGTTTTGACGTCACTTCCGCCCAGCAGAGCTGTGGGGGACGGGTGGGGGCGATTTTTCCCTCACTCGTATCCCAACACAGCCAGCAGGAGGACCCGATGGCCTCCGCCGTTACCGACGGCTCCGGTAAGCGGCGGAGAGCGCGGGAGAGCGGCGGGAGGGGGGGGGGGGCCCTCTCCCGCCTCCGATAACGGCGATCCTGCGGCGAATCCGCCGCTGGGACCGCCATTATCGTGTACAGCACTGCCCACGGAAAAGATGGATATCTCGGTTGTGGCAGCAGCTGCTGCCGTTACCGAGATATCCATCTTTAAAGTCATGACGTCTTTTGACTATGACACCATGGGCAAGTGGTTAAAGATCTTCGCTGCTGTAAAATGATAAAACTTTTAGAAAGCATAACCTTAGAATACAAACATCACATAAAAAAGGCATGCAAGCAGATTATAAAGCAAAATTTTAAAGTTTAAGAAAAAAAAAAAAAAAAAAAAAATGAATAAAAATTTATATATATACACATATACATACACACACACACACACACACACACACAGGGAGTCCAGAATTATTAGGCAAATGTGTATTTGCCTAATAATTTTTATGCATGTTGTCTTACTCCAAGCTGTATAGGCTCGAAAGCCTACTACCAATTAAGCATATTAGGGTGTGGTCTAATGACATCAACATCCTATATCAGGTGTGCAGAATTATTAGGCAACTTCCTTTCCTTTGGCAAAATGGGTCAAAAGAAGGACTTGACAGGCTCAGAAAAGTCAAAAATAGTGAGATGGATGCAGCACTCTTAAAATTGCAAAGCTTCTGAAGCGTGATCATCGAACAATCAACAATCAAGCGTTTCATTCAAAATAGTCAACAGGGTCGCAAGAAGCATGTGGAAAAACCAAGGCGCAAAAAAACTGCCCATGAACGGAGAAAAGTCAAGCGTGCAGCTGCCAAGATGCCACTTGCCACCAGTTTGGCCATATTTCAGAGCTGCAACATCACTGGAGTGCCCAAAAGCACAAGGTGTGCAATACTCGGAGACATGGCCAAGGTAAGAAAGGCTGAAAGACGACCACCACTGAACAAGACACACAAGCTGAAACATCAAGACTGGGCCAAGAAATATCTCAAGACTGATTTTTCTAAGGTTTTATGGACTGATAAAATGAGAGTGAGTCTTGATGGGCCAGATGGATGGGCCCGTGGCTGGATTGGTAAAGGGCAGAGAGCTCCAGTCCGACTCAGACGCCAGCAAGGTGGAGGTGGAGTACTGGTTTGGGCTGGTATCATCAAAGATGAGCTTGTGGGGCCTTTTCGGGTTGAGGATGGAGTCAAGCTCAACTCCCAGTCCTACTGCCAGTTTCTGGAAGACACCATCTTCAAGCAGTGGTACAGGAAGAAGTCTGCATCCTTCAAGAAAAACATGATTTTCATGCAGGACAATGCTCCATCACACACGTCCAAGTACTCCACAGCGTGGCTGGCAAGAAAGGGTATAAAAGAAGAAAAACTAATGACATGGCCTCCTTGTTCACCTGATCTGAACCCCATTGAGAACCTGTGGCCCATCATCAAATGTGAGATTTACAAGGAGGGAAAACAGTACACCTCTCTGAACAGTGTCTGGGAGGCTGTGGTTGCTGCTGCACGCAATCTTGATGGTGAACAGATCAAAACTCTGACAGAATCCATGGATGGCAGGCTTTTGAGTGTCCTTGCAAAGAAAGGTGGCTATATTGGTCACTGATTTGTTTTGTTTTTGAATGTCAGAAATGTATATTTGTGAATGTTGAGATGTTATATTGGTTTCACTGGTAAAAATAAATAATTGAAATGGGTATATATTTGTTTTTTGTTAAGTTGCCTAATAATTATGCACAGTAATAGTCACCTGCACACACACAGATATCCCCCTAAAATAGCTAAAACTAAAAACAAACTAAAAACGACTTCCAAAAATATTCAGCTTTGATATTAATGAGTTTTTTGGGTTCACTGAGAATATGGTTGTTCAATAATAAAATTATTCCTCAAAAATACAACTTGCCTAATAATTCTGCACTCCCTGTATATACACATACATATACATATACACACACACACACACACACACACACACACACACACACACATACACACATTCTGGTTTGGTTTAGGACTTACCAAGGAATAGTCGTAGTTCTTGTAAGGCAGGCTCTGAAGGGCAGATGACTCTGGCAGTTTCTTAGACAACATTTGTCTGCGAATAGCAACTCCTCTTTCTAAAGTCTCCATCATAGATTCCAGTTTGTAGGCTGGGATATGTTTAGCATTCACCAATCTGATCACCTCTGCGTCACTCAGGTACCGAGCACCTTTCTAGATGAAGCACAAGAGGTTTCATTCACTTTAGTTACATGGCAGCATCCCAGCTTAAACTATAGGTCACAGCTGGTCTCAATATTGAATTATAAAAATCGAATACATTTAAAAAAAGGACAAAACTACACACAACTCCCAAACCACATCTATTAAGTACTATCTAACCGCTTACATCTGGGTTTTTGAGGATGCAAATACATTCATTAATGGGCCGTGGCTCTTCTGGTATATCCAAATTGGTTTCATTTTCCTCTTCACTTGAGTCTTGTGATGGTGAATCTCCCAGAAGGAAGTTTGGCCTGGCTGGTAGAGTCTCCAGAGGCAATGGCTTTATTACAGCCTCTGAATTGGGAGAAAAAAAATAAAAAAACATTAAATTAGGATGAAACCCATGATGTTACTTTAAATAAAAGGTTAAACCAAGATTTTACTGTGTAGACTCCTGAAAGCTGGTACCTTTTTCCTCCTTTGAGGAGACTTCCTCCACTTTAACTTCTTTCGCTGGCTTTTCTGCTACAGGTTCCTTTCTACAGCATCCCTCCACTGCTTTCTTTTGCATGGTCACAGGAGATGTAATTGGGTTCTTCAGGGAAAGGGTGGATTCCGTTTCAGTTTGCTCAAAGAAGATGTACTTGACAGCCAGGAGAAGAGCAAGGCTCAAAGTTATGACCTGCTCAATGTCCATGGTGACCATTCTGTGAAATAAACATCTCTATTAGCAGGACTGGTCTGAATAAACAAGATCAAAATAACATGAGGACTCCATTAATCATTTGTGTTACCTAGAAAGATAGAACTGCCAGAGAGGCATATTGGGCTCAATCCGCTTTGGAATGGTGTCATCCAGGCCAATGGAGACCTTATTGTCTTGAATAGATGTACTGTTTTGAGAAGAAGGTTGACTTATCCATCGGCTGTGAGCATGAACAAGAACCAAGCCTAAAGACTGAAGACAAGATAAAAAGGCAAATATTTTAGCGTTCTGAGTTTTTTTGTAGATTAAGCAGTTTATGTACCACTTCATGGTCAGTCATAATCTGATCTGGATAGACTTGTTTTACAAAATTGGGAAAAATAAAATGGACATTTATTCCTGAAGCTCAGATGTGGGGGACGGGGGAGAGGAGAAAGGACCCGTAGCCAGACCTAGCTGAAGGCTTTATGATGGGAAATATGATTTCCCTCTTTTCTAAACTGATTTAAGTGATACCTGGTCCTGCAGGCTGTGTATTCTGCTAAAAGAAGAGCTCAGTGAAGCACAGTCTCATGTCTTCACAACAGTAATTACACAGAAATTACCCACTGACAGGGATTTTTTTTTGCAACCCTCTAAAAGAATATAGTTCAGGAGACAGGCAGTGAAAAGTGTGTTTGGTTGGGAAGAAAATATACAAATAATGTAGCACAAGCACAACAAGCTTGCAGTTAGCCAGTAGGAGGCCAATACATAAGCCTCTACTAGGGTGCCGGTAGCAGCCTCCAAGCACCTGTGTGCCGATTCCCAGCCATCGTACTTATAATTTCCCCCCTAGCTTTCCACTGGTGCTCTGTAACTTGGCAATACAAACTACTGTCAGAGTAACTAAACAATGAGACAGAGGGAGCAGGGATGATTGTCAGCATCCTGCAGATGGCTGGATAAAGAACCACTAAAAAGAAACATAACTTGGGGCATCATAATTTAAAAGGCAGAGAAGCAGTAAACAAATAAAACAATATAATTTATATTATATATATATATATATATATATATATATATATATATATATAAAATAAAAGAATAAATAAATTGAAAACCGCAAACTGGTTAATTGGAGAAAAAATAAATAAAAGCCAGATAACCAATAAAAGGAGGTACATAAAAAGGTCTAAAACAATTAAAGGACACTCACCATGATCATTTTCACTCTCTGTGTGACAGGGTTTGGTTTGTTATCCTCCTCTTCCTCCAACACATTTGCAAACTGACTTAGCTGCCAGATGGGACGGCCCTCGCGACTCTCCCTGGATAGCTGGGGGAAAAAATAAAAATTGACAACGATGCCACAATGATTTATAGGTGGAAATCAAATGTGATCTACAGGGGTGATGGCATATTTAATATGCGCTAAAGGCAAAATCTGTTTCTTGCATAAGGAATAGCCTGGGACAGCAAAAAAAAAATATATCACTTACCTCCAGGACTAAGGACACACAAGCGGGGAAGAAAGTCATGAAAGCAAAGTAGTTTGCTAGGACGGACATACAACCAAAGCAGCACATTATTTCCAGCTGGCGCACACCTGTTTTAAGAAAAAAAAAATGCATATATATTACAAAAACAGTCCTGCTGTAGGGAAGTGCTAAAGATCAAAAAAGTATTTTAAAGAAGGAATCTTATAGAAAAAGGCAAGCAAGATTTACCTAATGGCTATGAATCTTGCTCTACTGCTGGTGCCATACCACTCGCCTCCATCTGCCCTCATTGCTATACCTCCTCCTCCATTTGCCCCCATTGCTAAAAACAGGACAGGAGGACCCAAATTGGACCCGCTTACATCGAATTCTATGCACTAAAAAACAGATGAGGGCATTACCCTCCACCTGGGCAGATCAGATGACAGTTGGGTGTAAACTGGCTCCTAATTTCAAAGCAAAATTTGTCACACCCAAATCAGTGAGTGTGTGCAATTAGATATATATATATATATCACACACATACACACACACACACACACACACACACACACACACACACATACACTTATAGTAAAAGGTAAATGGCAGTATTTAGAGAAAACCAATTTCAAAGATGAAAAGCTTAATTTTGTGCATGAACCGGGGTGACTGGGCTCTTGGGCATTTTACACACTCACCTGACATTGTGCCAACGCCAATAACCAGACATTCAACAAGAGCATCCAGAGTGAAGGTGGGCCCCAGAATGGCCATACCACGAGCAATGTTCGCTCGAACTTCATCCTAACAAAAAAATAAAAATGACAATTGCACATTATAGACAAAACATGGAATATAAATAAATTGAAATGCCACTGTAAACAGCACAATATATTATATGCTGACCTGCGAGTTTGAACTCAGGGCAAACTTGGCTAATGCACTGGCTTTAGAGAGATCTATGAGCAGCAGGAAAAATGGAAGAGCCTCACTGGAAAGACAAAAATAAGGTCACGATTTCAGTAAAAAATAAAAAACTTGTCTTATCGGCTCTAGGCATTCTGCACTTACTTCAAACCGGTCAGCTCCTTATCTAGGAAATGAATCACCACGGTGCTAAAAACAAAGCTTGAGAAGATGGTAAACAGCCCAGCAATGCCTAAAACGAGAACAGAACAAAAGTCAATAACAAATATCCAAATTCACTCATATCAGTGTAAATAGAGGAAGGAGAAGTGAGTTCAATATAGTATTCAAATGCGGACATATAAATCACCTAAAATGTATTTAGATCCAAGCTGCCTGAGGTTCTGGAACTGGAAGTAGATGTACAGAATCGCAATGCAGCGTGTTATGGTCAAGATGATGATGTCACTGCTCAAAACATCCTGCAATTTACAAGACAAACGCATTAACAAAAATACCAATTTATTCAAAGGTCACAAAAATCTCAATTACATAAAGTGTATTTCCAGTTTTGCAGCCAAATTGCGATAACACCTTCTTTATACATTTGTTACATGTTCCGATTCACATATAATATTTCAAAATGGCTACTTACATTTGTACCTTCCAACTTCTATGTAATGTTAAGGAGGGGACTGGAGAGTTATGTCTACCATCATTAACCCTAGCTGTACTGTGCTGCCAGATCTCATTATCAGTTGTAAACTAGATGTGCACACAATCTGTCCTAACAAAAGGTATAAAAAATCATAAGGCTTTGGTGCCACATTCTATGTTAATTCACAAAAAATAAAAATAATTGGGTTTAGGAGCTTTCACCATTATTTTGCCGAAGCTCCTAAACCCAACTCCATAAAAGCCTATACGTCACTGTACACAGACTCCTAGCAGAGTTTAGGTGAGGTTTAACCTCCCTCTCCTGAACGCGGAAAAATCGAATTCAAAATAGGAGCGGTTTGGGGGGGGGGGGGGGGGGGAATGCAAATCGAGGCCAAATTGCGGCGTGTTTTTGCCACAATTTGTGTCCCCCCCCCCCCCCACGGTCAGGGTAGGCTAGTGTACATGTAGCCTAGTCATTCTAGCCTTATTTAAAAACCCGATCCAAAAAGGTAAGACGTTTTTTGTTATTTTTAGGCATGCTGTGTGAATGGGAGCACATAAAAAACATAATGGATTTCTCTAGTTTGACTGCAAAAGTGGAAATATGCTTGAAGGTCTTCTTTACGCAGAAGACAGCAAAACACACACACACACACACACACACACACACACTTTTAGGTGAGTGCAGACAGCTACGGACGGTCAGTCTGTACAAAGCAAGCAGGCTAAGAGGCGCCACAGCAGTCTGCAAGTGTCTGCACATTAAAAAAGTGGCAGAAAACGCAGTTTTACCGATGTATACAAGCACATAATCCCATTGCCTTGCAGGGGAATTTGTTTTGTTTTTTAAACTGCGGTTTACTACCGCTTTATAACTGTGTACACCCTATGGGAAAAATCTGTAGAAAAAAAAAATCAATACGAGGCACATTCGATTTTCATATAGCGTGTATACAACTTTTCGATTTCTAAATCCTATTTCAGACTTTGTGAACTAAAATTTAAAAAAAAAAGAGACAAAAAAAAACGTAAAACATTTTTGAAAACGTGAACAGAAAGAACGTAAGGTTTTCGTGTAATGTTTTCGTACAAGAAAAACGAAAGACTGCGCATTTTCAGAAACAAATTTAAAAAAAACAACCACACAGTTCGTACATTTCCTTGCCCGGTTCCAACTTGCCGGGAAACGAGAAAAAAATAAAAAATTAAAATTGGATGATCGTTAGCTCAATTTTAAGAGGTTACGTGCGATTAGGGTCCGATGTCTGTCCCTGGACATTTGTATGCATCAGGGACAGACATCTGTCCCTAACCGAAGGTAATCACTTGATGTGTGGGTCATAATACTGGCAATGAATCAAATTTTCTAAACTGGGTGAAATTTAGACAAAAAGGATCTAGACTTTTAAATAAACCCCTTTCAGAAAAAAAAAAAAAAAACACAAACACAAACAAACACAAACACACAAAAACACAAACACACAAACACACACACACACACACACACACACAAACACACACACACACACACACAAACACACACACAAACACACAAACACACACACAAACACACAAACACACACACAAACACACAAAAACACAAACACACAAAAACACAAACACACAAAAACACAAACACACAAAAACACAAACACACAAAAACACAAACACACACACACACAGTAAAATACAGACTTAGGTTTTTTTTATTATAAAAAGGCAGCTTTGCTCTTCAGGAAATGAAATTTTGGGGAGTCATTTATAAAATGTGAAGTAAAGAAAAATGGTCACTATAGGCAACAAGTGCATTTTCCCTCTCCAGTGTTCTAATAAAAAAATGAAAAAAAAAAAACACACACACACACACACTCAAGATTCAATAACATTTTTTTCTCCCCCCCAGAGCTCACTCCCAACCATGTCAATAGAAAAAAAAAACAACAACTTGATTACAATTATTAAAAAAATGAATAGTGGTCAAGCATCTTTAATGCTGACTTCACGTTTATTTCACGTTTCAGAACATAGCAGGTTATAAGCCAATATGATGAATACAGAGAGGTCTTGTTAAACTTACTTCGTCAAACTTCGGGCACTCATAGTTCCATCCACAGATTTTATCATTCCCTGTGAACATGTTCATGGACATCATGCAAATGGTCATAGTCACCGTACCCACGATGACCTCCCATGGATGGGAAGCCACAAACTGGCCATGCATGCGGAACAAGCGGGACAACATCTTTACACTCTGCAGTGATCTGAAAAAAAAAAAGGAGAGAATAAAATGACCAATTGTGAATGAAAGCCAAATATTTCAGAATCACACAGAAGAAAGCATCAGACCAAGAGAAACTCTCAGGAGGCCAATAGCACAGAAGTTATACCACTAAATGGAGAGTGTTCCTTACTTTACTTCTAGCTTATATGCGTTCCCCTGAAATGATGACCAGGAAAAGTCTGGACGGGCTCAGCTGCTCAGCTGAATCTACTGAAGAATTCCATTCAAAACCACAACAGCTTTCACTTTCAGTATATTGTCATTTTGTAAGAGCGAAAAAAAAAAAAAATTAAATTCCTTTATGTGATGTACATCCGTGGCCAAAAGTTTTGAGAAGGACACAAATTCGTTTTCACACAGTCTGCTGCTTCAGTGTTTTAGATCTTTTTGTCAGATGTTACTATGGTATATGGAAGTATGAATTTCAAGCATTTCATAAGTGTCACAGGCTTTTATTGACAATTACATGAAATGTATGCAAAGAGTCAATATTTGCAGTGTTGACACTTCTTTTTCCAAGACCTCTGCAATTCGTCCTGGCATGCTGTCAATCAACTTCTGTTCCACATTATGCAAGATTGGGCTGCCATCAGTCAGAATCAATGCTTGGAGTTTGTCAGAATTTGTGTGTGGGGGGGGGGGTTAATCCCAAGTTCTCAATGGGATTAACGTCTGGGGAGTTTCCTGGCCTTGGGCCCAAAACGTTTGATGTTTTGTTCCCCAAGCCACTTAGTTATCACTTTTGCCTAATGGCAAGGAGCTCCATCATGCTGGAAAAGGCATTGCGCATCAAACTGTTCTCAGATAGTTGGGAGAAGTTGCTCTCGAAGGATGTTTTTGTACTATTCTTTATTCATGGTGTGTTCTTTGGCAAAATGGTGAGTGAGGCACTCCCTTGGGTGAGAAGCAACCCCACACATGAATGGTGCCGCCCTTAACTCAGTGGTATCGTACTCCGGTAGTATTAAAAAAGTGCTACCCAGACATCTCGGATAGATGCTGGAGGTGCGGTAAGAAAGAGGGAACATTGCTACATATTTTCTGGTTCTGCCCAAAGATCCTAAGCTTCTGGACAAAGGTTCAGGGAATAGTACAGAAATTTAGCAAAGAAAAATTACCAGATGAATGGTCCTATTATTTAATACAGGACTCCAAGCTCTCTGTAAAATGTTATAGGAAATCTATGGTTTGCCACCTTCTAAATGCTGCCCGTGCCTGTATTCCAGGAATGTGGAAACAGACACATCCTCCAACAGTAAAGATGTGGCTTAACAGAGTAGAGGATACAAATAGAATGGAAGACCTTGTGTGGACCTCCAGACAGAAACGTAAGGTGTACCTTGATACGTGGACTGAATGGAATACGTTCAGATATTCAGAAGAGGGAGGGGCTTTGATGGATGCGTAGAGGTGCGTCGGGGGGGGATCCGACCCGGCGGTTGAGGAGGAGGAGAGGAGACGGACGGAGGAGGGGGTGCTTCCCACCCCTTCCCTTTTTTTTTTTTTTTTTTGGGTTGTTCGAAGGGGGGTGGGTTTGGGAAGATAACACCAAGGGTGATTCCATAGGGGGTGGTCCAATTGCCCCTCCCTGCAGGGGACATTTAGATCTCCAGGCAGAAGAGGGGCTCACTGGCCTGATGTAGTAAGGGGAAGGTACCCGCAGGCAAATAGAAGTACGGAGGATGAACCGGAGTTTAAGAGAGAAGGGATAGGAAATGTTTCAGGGGAAGAATCCTCTTCTATTCTTTGTTTAATGGATTTGATTTTGTACTATGTGGGTACTTATCTTTCTTCCTTTACTATTCTCATTTTTTGTATGTTGTAATGACTCTATGGTCAGGGGGATGACCCTTCATATGTATATTACAATGTTTGGAAAACAATAAAGTGAAATTGAAAGAATGGTGCCGCCTCCTGAGAAAGCTCTGCACTGGTGGTGTCCTGATCCCGCAGCTGAACCAACTATAGGAAACAGTCCTGGGGCTTGCTGTACTTTCTTGGGTGGCAGAAGCCGTCTTCACAAATACAGTGGAAAGTTTTTTTTTTTTATGAGATCAAGTTGATTTTCATGGCAATTTGATCACTCTTCATAACATTCTGGAGTATATGCAAAATTTCCATCATAGGAACTGAGGCAGCCAACTTTGTGAATTTTTTTTATTTGTGTCATTCTCAAAACTTTTAACCACACCTGTATATGTTGCATTATTCTTCTGGTTATATAAAAACATACAACAAAGGGAAGTTCCCTTTGTACATACTGAGCCTTCAATATCAAACCCTTATCGGTGACTGAAGTCTGTTTCAAGTTCACTGACCTCATTTATTCAAAGAAGTATTGTATGAACAACATCGAGAGCAGAGCCGATCAGGACAGGTTGTGTGAAATTATCCAATGAGACAAGCGCAAAAATTTCACGCACGATACCAGATTTTGTTTAAAATAAAAAAAAATTATATAAAAATCGAATGCGTTACATCACTTCCGAATTTTTATTCTGTCATACCAGAATTTTTGTAACCTCTTCACAAACAAAAAATAGAATAAAAACTATTTTGCGTACGCTTTTCTGATCGTGTGTACAGACCATTACAGGGAGCTCCAGTCTGATCTCTCACCTACTCACTGAACTTTTTTTTTTACTTTTATAAACCCATACAGAACACCTGGGTAGAGGCGAGACTCTAAAGCAGGGGGTCCTCAAACTATGGCACTAAAGTTGTTCAGAAACTACAATTCCCATCATGCCCAGTCATGTCTGTGAATGTCAGAGTTTTACAATGCATCATGGGACTTGTAGTTCTGCAACAGCTGGAGGGCAGTAGTTTGAAGATCCCTGCGCCTAAAGTATAACTAAAGGCAAAACTGTTTTGTTTTGGATGGAGTGGAGAGGGATTAAAATGCTTGTCCGTTTTTATTACTGTCAGTGTCCCTTTTAGGAGAGTCATCCTCTTCATTTGTCATGTTTACCGTTAATATTGAAAGTGAAAGAAAAAAAAACCCGCCAGATTGTGTTTCCCCCAGAAAAGTAATAGGGGGGGGGGGGGTCACAGATTCTGGTGACCTGGGGGGTCCCCAATGAATTCCCTTAATTTGCAGGGATATCCTCTCACTTCCTGTTTGGCTATGGGACAGGAAGTGAAGGTAAATCTCTGCAATGGGACATAGATAAAGGAGGAAACCAATAATAATCTGCTCTGGACAAGGGTTATAACCCTCCCTTACTCTATCCAAAAAAAAAAAAAAAGAAGGATTTACAGTAGACGATAGTTTTACTTTAAAAAAGGCACAGTAAAACCACATCCATTGGTTCTCAGAGATTGCAGGGGGTTGGGCTTAAAAAGAACTTCGGGAAGAAAAAAAAAAGTGTGCTTGCAATGCTTGTTTTTGCGTAGAGTACCGCTAAAAATAAAATAAAAACACACCAAGGTTTGCCTGCGTGTTTTGTGCCATCAGCAATGTCAATTGGTATAAATATTAGGTGTACCTATGTTACTAACCTACCAGCACTGCATACGATAGCCAAGCTTTTAATGAGATATAAAATGACTCAATTACAGCACAGCAGCTGCAGTTTTCCTTATTCAGGAATGACACATCAGATCACTCTGTATACTTGCTGATGCAACCCATTGGAAACTTCAAGTAGCAAATGTGAGTGTTTACAGAGCACACATAATAATATAATCCTGACATCAGCTGGAAACTCCCGAGAAAATCCAGATATGTGTTCCTCTAGCACTAGAAATAGATGGACACACAGAACAAAGGGGGATTTTGGGAAGACAGAATGTAGAATTTCCCAGAAATCTACATCAGAAGATAAAGCCATAACAGGGCACTTCTCCCATTTCTTATCAATAGTACTACACACTCTAAAAACACCAAAGGTGATATAGGAAGCAGAAAGGGCAACCATGTATCAGCTAAAGAGGCCATAACCAAACAAAACCTCTAGACACAAAAGTAAACACAACTGTCCAAGTGCAAACATTGATCATTCAAATACAAGTCTCACATTTTGTCTAGTGCACTTTGACTGCCCAAATCTGACACATTCTGCTGTCCACTACCAAAGACAAACTTGTTGGGAAGCTATTAAGCCATCATTCATACATTGAGCGCATACATGGACAGATATACTCACTATGTACAGCCAATGTAATATGGATGTCTAAGCTGGAAAAAAAAACACACACACACACACACACACACACACACACACACACACACACACAGGTTTCCTCCATCAATACCAAACGTGGTAGATAGAGGCACCCCCCCCCCCCCAAGATATTGTATTCAGACCTCGGGACTCCCCAATGTCAGAACATACTGATAAACAGCTGCAGCCACTGATCCACAAATGTTTTCCAGCTTGTCCGTCAACAGAAGTTGATCTAATGCTCGACTTATGTTGAACTAGGATGGCCCCAAACACTGAAATTTGGTTGCCATCTGCCAAACCAGACACATTTCAATTCATCTATGGCCAGAATATCAAGTCCTGCTAGATGACTTCAGGCTGGTCGTTTTTGCAGTTACAGCTGTAACACATTAGATATAAGTGCCTATACTGTTTAAAATCCAGTAATACGCCATCTCAACCTGCTCTACCCATGCTCAGTTGCCCTCTATTTTTAGGCACTGTGCCAAAATATGTAGCGGCCGATCTGCTGAAAGCCCTAATAGATTTACTGCTGTTCAGGGGCTCTGGGCTTCAGCAAAATGGCAACCACTGGCAAGAAGAAACAGGAACAATGCTGGAGGGAGGCAATTAACCGCACACACTATTTTTGGTAGCAGAATTATTATGAAATTTATGTTCCTTGCTAAGAAAATAATCATTTTTATAAAGATGTTATGAGTAAAGTTCTGCTTTAGCTCTGAACAAGTGAAAAAGGACAATGATTTTATCAACAAGGTTTAATCAGCCCTATCCTAAAAAAGTACCCAAATTACTGGCGTTGCACAGATACCAGTGCCAATACTAAGCATTTGAACGAGCGTTTGCAGAAATGCTCCGATACTAAAACTGATACTTTCAAGTCCGGGTTCACATATGTGCGGTGCCAGTTTCAGTGCAATTTGTAAAAAGAGTCCACTGCAATGTCATACAGCGGTTTAGGTGCAAATTTTTAAAGTGTACGACACTGGAAATTGCGCACTGAAATTACACTATAAATAGGCATCATTAATTTGTATTGGCAAGCACTCGAGAAAAGGTATCAGTAGCATCCCTACATAAGGATACTTATCCTTGTGTTAAAGCTCTGTGAATTGAGCATTAGGTTTGAGTCATCAGTAGAGAGCAATTGGGTCACATTTTTGACATTACTTCACACAAACATTCTCTGACATACAACAATTAAAGAGTGACAAATGTCCCTTTGTCTATAAATATCTCAGTCCATTGGGAGGGGATCTACCTTTCTAGGCGTACTAGTGTTTATGTACTCTATTTACTACAGAACTTTGTGAAAATATATTTACCGCATCTCCCCCACACCCACTTCACACTGCGGGTGTCAAATACAATGTTAATGACATCCCCAGATCAGGTGACAATGCAAACTGTGAATTCAGACAGGAAATTGAAAGACAGAAGTCCCTGCACCTTTTTTTGTACAAATCAAATGAAAGTTCAGCCATACAACTGTATGGCTGAATTCGCATTGCACAGACATCGCATGCGTGTGAGCCCAGGCAGAAGCTGGCTGGTTTCTATGCACCAGATTTTTCACCAAGCTGCACACGCTGTGTGAATGGACAATGGGGTAGATTTACTAAAACTGGTGCACGTGGAATCTGGTGCAGCTGTGCATGGTAGTCAGCTTCTAACTTCAGCTTGTTCAATTAAGCTTTAACAAAAGCCGATTGATCTCTATGCAGAGCTACGCCAGATTTTGTACTCCCCGGTTTTAGCAAGTCAACCCCAATTTCTAATCACAGATGCGTGGCTTGGGAGTGAGCCTGTTTGAGTACCACCATATCAAGCAGCTTGTTATTGGGGGTATTCGGCAGGGGGAGGGGAGGAGCCAGGACCACCAGTGGATGACCCACCCCTCCAAAAAAAATAAAAAATACATTGCACAGAGAAGGCAAGTATAACTGGTTTGTTATTTAAAATCCAACCTTTAGAAGCACTTTAAGGCACCTTTCACACTTGTGCAATTCCAAATCGATCTTGCTGTAATCTCAACAAAACAGTCATAAAGTCGGATCCGTTAATACAGGGATCCGACTTCAGAAAAAATAAATAAAGTAGTGCAGGAACTACTTTGAAGTCGGCACAACTTAAAGTCGTTCTAATATGAATGGCAGCCATTGAAAATCATGGAGAATGACTTGTCATGCGTCTTTGCAGTCCCAAATTGTGGGACAAGTCGTATAAGTGTGAAAGGGGCCTAATAACTCTCCTCTTTGGCCCCATACACACGATCGGACATATCCGATGAAAACGGTCCGCGGACCATTTCCATCGGATATGTCCGATCGGGAGTTTGATCCGATGGCGTGTACACACCATCGGATCAAATTCCCCGCCGCCGGACGGCGCGGTGACGCGGCGGTGACGTTGACGCCGCCGCGTCACCGCCACGTCACCGCACCAGGAAGTAAAACACTTCCGCGCATGCGCTGAATCCATTCGGCGGCGGCGGACGACATGTCTGCTGGTAAGTGTACTAACCAGCAGACATGTCGGGCGGACAGATTCCACCGGATGGATTTCAAAGCATGCTTTGAAATCTGTCGGGTGGAGAAATCTGTCCGCTAGCCCATACACACGAGCGGAGATGTCTGCTGAAACGGTCCATCGGACCGTTTTCAGCGGACATATCCCCTCGTGTGTACGAGGCCTTAGGTGTCTGTGCTCACATAGGCTTTTAGAGGAGTTCAGGTGCAGTAGTAATTTGGAGGCAAAGGTCTTTGCGAACGCACCAGGCAAGTGCACTGGAAATTGCACTGAAAGTACACTTGGAAGTGCAGTTGCTGTCGATCCGAGAGGGACATGCAATCAAAATATAAAATTATACACATTTTTGATAAAATCAGCAGAGCCTACACTCATTTCAGATCTACCCCTCAGATTTACAGCAACTGCACTCCAGTGCAAAGTAGGTTTGCCTTTCGTAAACAACCCTTCATTGTGTAAGCAAGCCCTTAACCACTTAAGACCCGGACCAAAAGCCAGCTAAAGGACCTTTCTCCTTTTTGCGATTCGGCACTGCGTCGCTTTAACTGACAATTACGCGGTCGTGCGACGTGCCTCCCAAACAAAATTGGCGTCCTTTTTTCCCCCACAAACAGAGCTTTCTATTGGTGGTATTTGATCACCTCCTGCGGTTTTAATTTTTTGCGCTATAAACAAAAATAGTGTGACAATTTTGAAAAAGCAATATTTTTCACTTTTTGCTATAATAAATATCCCCCAAAAATATATAAAAAAACATTTTTTTCTTCAGTTTAGGCCGATACGTATTCTTCTACATATTTTTGGTTAAAAAAAAAATAAAAAAAAACGCAATAAGCGTTTATCGGCTGGTTTGCGCAAAATTTATAGCGTTTACAAAATAGGGGATCGTTTTATTGCATTTTTATAAAAAATATTTTTTTTTACTACTAATGGCGGTGATCAGCGATTTTTTTTCGTGACTGCGACATTATGGCGGACACTTCGGACAATTTTGACACATTTTTGGGACCATCGTCATTTTCACAGCAAAAAAATGCATTTAAATTGCATGGTTTACTGTGGAAATGACATTTGCAGTTTGGGAGTTAACCACAGGGGGCGCTGAAGGGGTTATGTGTTCCCTAATGTGTGTTTACAACTATAGGGGAATGTGGCTGTAGGTGTGACGTCATCGATCGTGTCCCCCCCTATAAAAAAGGGATGGCGTGATCGATGCAGCCGCCACAGTGAAGCCATGTTTACACACGGCCCTCCTCGTTCTTCAGCTCCAGGGACCGATCGCCGCACTCCAGCGGCGATCGGGTCCGCGAGTCCCACGGTCCTGGAGCTTCGGACCGGGTCACGGGAGCGCACCTGTAACCCACGGCTGGGTACTAGCACAGCACATACCCGTACGTGCATGTGCCCATCCGTGCCATTCTGCCGACGTAAATGTGCAGGAGGCGGTTCTTAAGTGGTTAAAGTGACCAGAATTTATTTTCTTGTTTTTTTTTAATATTATTAATTATTATTATTATTATTATTCATGGAAAGGAAGATAACAATGGTTACAACCTGAATGGTCAATTAGCATGGAACACGCAGGTAACTATATAGTTACAGTTCTGTGTACTATCATTTCACAACAGGCAGTGGATATATTCCAGATTAAATGTTTTGCATCACTTGCGTGTCCTCTTGAGAGTTTTTAGAGCATTGTAAATTCCTGCTTTCCAGGAAAGGAAACCTATACTGACAGAAATACTGACCTCCTAAGAACACTACGGAAGTTATTTACTAAAGGCAAATCCACTTTGCACTAGAAGTGTAAAGTGCACCTCAAATTTCACTGAACATGCACTTGGAAGTGCAGTCGCTGTAGATCCGAGGAGGACATGCAAGGAAAATAAAAAAACAGCATTTTAGTTTGCACATGATTGGATAATAAAGTTAGCAAAGCTTCCCCTCATTTCAGATCTACCCCTCAGATTTACAGCGACTGCACTTGTAGCGCAAGATGGATTTGCCGTTCATAAATAACCCCCCTATGTGCTCTGGTTTCAACGCTTTCCATGTCCTCAATCCAAAGGACAGGATATTAATGACAGCCTCTAAACTGAATCTTCACAGGTCTAACAACCAATCAGCTTCATCCAGTAGTCATGTTCAGCACAGGTTACATCTGACTGGTGGTTTTGCAACAGACAATAACACTTTGCATGTGCGTTGCCCATGTTCTCTCACCAGGCAACTATGACTAATACAATACATAAACAACAAAAATAAAAGTTCAAACAGCAATATCCATAACAAGGCTTTTTTTCATTGCTTTTCAGTACAGTGAAGAGTCCTGATAAGGGGGTGAGGGGGTCCCACAGTTCTTATGACAGTCAAAGACGATACAATTATACAATAAACAAAGAAAAGAACATTCAGTACTGCAAAAACTAAAAAGTAACTGCAATAGTACCTGTTGAAAATCTAATCAAAATGATGTACATAACAGGCTGTTTATATCCATATATCAAAAGGTCCTCACAGATTCTAAATCCCAAACAATGTTATAATCTATACCATTATAAACGAACAACAAAAAAAACTACTAAAACACAGTTCCGAATCAAATATACTTTATTATTATTATTATTAATAACCATCTTTATACTCTCTCTATTCACAGCCTGAATTCTGCTCAGCAGTGAAGAAGAAACAAGGCCGTCTACAGATCAGGTCTACTGGGCAGGGCTCTTCTAGATTCTGGTTCAATATGGCGCTGGCTGTAATCTGCACAGACACCTCCTATTGTACCAAGTCAGTGAAGGACGATCATCACTGATATCAAGGCCAAAATATAATTATTGTATCAAATATATCATAAAATAGATTGATACAAAAGGTCACATATAGTATCATATGTATTGGCTTTATTTTAGTACATCTAAAGGAATAGTTATTACTAAAGAAAAAAAACAGATTTCAGAATTAACAGAGACAGAAAGGAATAACAATATTTTATTAGCTTAAAAATGTAATAGAAAACATTTACATACAGCTATACCATTTTTTTTCCAGTATGCACAATATTTTTATTATATATATATATATATATATATATATATAGTTTTAGTAGACCCCCCCCCCACCTAGTGTATGTGAGAGATTATATACACACACACAAACACACAAATTCTGGTGGCTCTGCATAGAAAGTAGAAACCAATCAGCTTCCAGGTTTTATTGACAAAGATTACTGAACAAGCTGAAGTTAGAAGCTGATTGGCTACCATGCACCAGATTCTGAGTGCTCCAGTTTTAGTAAAGCCCAGTAATATTTACTATCATATTTACTATCATAATATATATTATATATACACACATACACACATACACATACAGGAAATCAGCATTTGTCACCCTACAAGATACAGGGGGCCCCCAAACGCAGCCCCTGATGTCGCCAATGGGCCACATATAACATTACAGATAACACTAAAGCTGAAGACTTCCTAAAGAAACGGATCAGAGACTATTCTACAGGAGTGGTTGTAGACGGAGGTCATGCCGAAGAAGACAGAAACTAGGGACTTGTTGCATGCAATTGCGAGAGATTGTGGTTATTGAAGGCTCCTCTATAAATCCATTTATCCACTTCTGTTAGGGCCCCACTGAGGGCTGCACTACAAACCTCAAATCGTTTGTAATTGGGGGACATGGTACTGCAGTCACCAATAGCAATTACATCTCAGTTGTTGGGTGTGGGGGCTCACTGTGGAGCTGCAATAGTCAGGAGGGGGACCACAGAAGCAGAGTTGTTAGGGGGGGGGGGGCTGTAGAGCCTCAAGTCAATGGGGGGGGGGGGGGGGGGGGGGGGGGTCGCAGAGCTACAGTAATCAGGGGGAGGGGGGGGGTCGCAAAGCTACAGTAATCAGGGGGAGGGGGGGGGTCGCAAAGCTACAGTAATCAGGGGGAAGGGGGGGTCGCAAAGCTACAGTAATCAGGGGGGGAAGGGGGGGTCGCAAAGCTACAGTAATCAGGGGGAGGGGGGGGGGTCGCAAAGCTACAGTAACCAGGGGGAGGGGGGGGGGGGGGGGGGGTCGCAAAGCTACAGTAACCAGGGGGAGGAGGGGGGGGTCGCAAAGCTACAGTAATCAGGGGGAGGGGGGGGGGGGTCGCAAAGCTACAGTAATCAGGGGGAGGGGGGGTCACAAAGTTACAGTAATCATGTGGGGGAGACAATGGAGGCACCATCATCATGGAGGATGTCGCGGAGCCACAGACAGGGGGCCATGGAGCTTCAGCCATTAGGGTAGTGGGACTGTGGAGCGGGGGGGGGGGGGGCAAGGGTGGAGATCGCAGAGCTTCAGTCTTCGTGGGAAAAGGGGGACTGTGGAGCGGGGGGGGGGAGGGGGCAAGGGCCATGAAGCCCCAAGTTGTTTTGGGGGAAGGGACTGCGGAGCTGCAATGATCAGGGGGTTACCACGGAGCCACAGTTGGTGGGGGGACCAGGGGCATGGTTAAAGGTAGGTGCCGTCTTATAGAACATGGTTTGACACATCTCTTGCTCCATATTCTGCTCTTCCTTTGCAGCTCTCTGCATTCAGTCACATAACATTTTATAACAAGAGAAATAGATGCTGGAGGACCTTCCATTCCACCAGCTGTGCTCTGTACATGGGGGGTCACCTCCACCCCATCACATATTACCTGCACTAGCCCCCGCCCTCCCCCATAGAAGGAGACTTGCCTTACTTACACCCCTCCCGTTCCTGAGCTCAGTCCTGCGCCCACTTCATGAAGTCTCCTCCAGATAGGACATGTAACAATGGTGAGCAGCTTCCTCCTTCCTCGTACAGCTATGCTACTCGTCCCGGGTCGTGACCTCATACAGGAAGACGAGGGCAGCACGAAGGACCCCCCCCCCTGCCTCCATCTCTGCCCGGGGCTGTCTAACTCACTGCCTGTTTGGAATAAGCAAAGCGAATATCCTCGCTGCCCGGCGCACACTCACCTTCAGGCAGGTGGATCTAGCTTGACTGGCCCAGCGGCGGCGGGGTGGTCACGTCTGGAAGCGGCACTATTTTAGGAGAACCTCTCCAGTCCGCCGCCGCAAAGCGAGTGAACGAGCGCGTCACCTGATCCCTTTCCAGTGACAGCCCTGACGAGGAAGGGCGGCGCTAGCGTGTTGGAAACAACGAGTGGCCTGATCCTGTAACCAATCGGCGCCTTGGACAGGTGAGCTCGTCATTGTAGTTGCTGTGGCAACGAGCATCCGTGTAAGACAAGGCGATCTCGCCTCACTGACAGCGAGCCAATAATAAGAGAGAGCCGGGAGTGAGGGGGACAAGGCAACCTAGCTGTGCAAACTGGCCATGAACTAGAGGGGGAGAGGCAGGCGTTCTCTGCATGCTCCCGTATACTGTGCACACACTTACATCACACTCATATTTACCCAACCCATCTATTCCATATCCATTCCAGGAAATCACTTAAAACCCATCACCAGACACTGGGACTGTTTAATGAACCAATCTACTCAATTCTATGTATCCCATAGAAACCTTAGTCCAGTGGGGGCTGGTGCTCACAATTTTTGGGGGGGTGCAAACAAACTGAAAAACTCTGAAAAAAAAACCCCCCATCAATTGCAGCAACTCTGTGCCCATCAATTGCCGCCACTGCCCATCAAACACGGCCACTGTGCCCATCAATTGCCGCCACCGTGTCCATCAAACGCAGTCACTGTGTAATCAAATGCAGCTACTGTGCCCATCAAACGCAGCCACTGTGCCCATCAAACGCAGCCACTGTGCCATCAAAGGCAGCCACTTTGCCTATCAATTGCCGCCACCGTGACCATCAAACGTAGCCACTGTGCCATTAAATGCCGCCACTATCAGGGCCGATCCTAGGGTCACAGGCGCCTGGGTGCAGAAATATTTCTGGCGCCCCCACAAAGGGGTGTGGTCATCTTACCAACTCCTCCCCTTTACAAATGTTTCTGTGGCAATGACTCAAACACAGAGATGCTCCTCTAAGAAGTCTTTGTTGCCTAGGGATCCTCCCATGATCTTTTAACAATAAAGAAAATACTGGAAGAGCGTACACTAATGAGACCTGGAGGGGAACCTCTCTGATACTGTTAGAAAGTGCCCCAAAACATAGTACAGGAGATGGTCAGAGACTGTAGACATGATACAAGAGATGGTCAGAGACTGCAATCATAGTACAGGAGCTGGTCAGAGAGTGTAGACCTATTACAGGAGACAGTCGGTGACTGGAGATATAATACAGGAGATGGTCAGAGACTGCAGACATACTACAGGAGACGGTCAGGGACTGCAGACATACTACAAGAGATGGTCAGAGACTACAGACATACTACAGGAGACGGTCAGGGACTGGAGAAATAATACAGGAGACAGTCAGAGACTGCAGATATAATACAGGAGATGATCAGAGACTGCAGTTCCTATTGACATAAGTAGATAATGGCCGATCGGCTCTCACCTGACCAACAACACCAGTTCCTCTGATCAGGAGTCAGCTCAATCTGAATTGCTCATGGATACTCCACTGGGTAGAGCCCAGATCTGTATTCTGGCAATGACTCCAATCCTTTCTCCGCCAGGGATGGCACTAGGCTGTGTGGCTTTCCCTCTGGTGGCGCACGGCAGCGGGGTTCTTTCTCTGATGGTGTTCTCTCAGCACTGTCCTCTGGAGTCCTGGGTGCACTTCCCTAAAAGCTTTCCTGGGGTCCTGGCTCTCTCTCTCTCCCCCATTCAGCTGAAGCCGTGTGGGCTGCAGTTTCTTTTTTACAGTGGGGCTGCCAGTCCTCGAACTACAAGTCCCACAATCCTCTTCTCTGCTCCTTTTTCTATTCTATTTCTTCCCTGGCAAGCATCGCTAGTACAGCATTGCGCGTGAAGAGAAGGAGGAGAGAGAGTGGGAGGAGGAATTAAGAGCCCGCAGCTGCAGTGGCGTCACTAGGGTTGTTGTCACCAGTTGAGGTAAAACATGGTGTTGCCCCCCTTCCTCCACCTATAGTCGCCCCTACAGACCCCCTCCACTAAGTATAGACCCCCTCCGTCAGTGCAGACTCCTAACTAAGTATAAACCCCCTCCCTCAGTACAGACCCCCCAGGACAAAACCACCCCCCATGAGTACAGACACCCCCAGGACAAACCCCCCATGAGTACAGATACCCCCAGGACAAACCCCCCATTAGTACAGACCCCCCAGGACAACCCCCCATTAGTACAGACCCCCCCAGGACAAACCCCCCTTTTAGTACAGACCCCACCCAGGACAACCCCCCATTAGTACAGACCCCCCCCAGTAGTACCCCCCCCAGGACAAACCCCCCATTAGTACAGACCCCCCCCCCAGGACAACCCCCCATTAGTACAGACTCCCCCAGGACAACCCCCCATTAGTACAGACCCACCCAGGACAAACCCCCCATTAGTACATACTCCCCTCCCTAGGACAACCCCCCATTAGTACAGACCCACCCAGGACAAACCCCCCATTAGTACAGACCCACCCAGGACAAACCCCCCCATTAGTACAGACCCCCCAGGACAAACCCCCCATTAGTACATACTCCCCCTAGGACAACCCCCCATTAGTACAGACTCCCCCAGGACAACCCCCCATTAGTACAGACCCACCCAGGACAACCCCCCATTAGTACAGACCCCCCCCAGGACAAACCCCCTATTAGCACAGACCCCCCCTCAGGACAAACCCCCCATTAGTACATACTCCCCTAGGACAACCCCCCATTATTAGTACAGACTCCCCCAGGACAACCCCCCATTAGTACAGACCCAGGACAAGGCATGGGGGGGGCTGAGGCAGAGGCGCTCAATCTCAGCTGAATCAGGCGGCAGCTCCGCTCGGCGCTTGCTCCCGCACGCTGTCTCATATGGCTGTCGGCAAGATCACGGCTGTGGCAGAGGTC
Organism: Rana kukunoris; assembly: GCA_029574335.1. Classification (NCBI taxonomy): domain Eukaryota; kingdom Metazoa; phylum Chordata; class Amphibia; order Anura; family Ranidae; genus Rana; species Rana kukunoris. Next base: position 103,727,263 of record CM056049.1, read on the forward strand.
ACGGTGGGTGGAGCTGAGCGGCCGTGTGACGTCACGTCGTCACATCCCGCTCGGGTCTCGGATTGCTTCGGAAATAACAAAAAAAAAAAAACAACCTCCTCGGCGGCTCGGATAAAAAAAATAAAAAATAAAAAAGAACCTCCTCGGCGGCTCGCTCGGCGCCTCGCGCATGACAGCGCTGGGTGCGGGGCACCCACTGCACCCCGGGTAGGATCGGCCCTGGCCACTATGCCTATCAATTGCCGCCACCGTGCCAATCAAAGCAGCCACTATGCCATCAAATGCAGCCACTGTGCCTATCAATTGCCGCCACCGTGCCCATCAAATGCAGCCACTGTGCCATAAAATGCAGCCACTGTGCCATCAAACGCAGCCACCGTGCCTATCAAATGCTGCCACTGTGCCCCCCACCATTGGGCGGCGAGCAGTGTCCTCCATGCTCCTCAATGTTTTCTCCCACCCTCTCTTCTCATCCTCAGCTATTATTGGACACCTGATAGGTGTCCAATCACAGCACCTGTCGTTTCAGCCAATCAGGGGACGTGTAACAGACCCGGGCACCTGATTGGTGGAGAGGTGGTTCAGTGTTAGGAAAGCGAATATTCATTCCCTTTTCTAAGACCCCTTTCAAACCGGAGCGGTTTGCAGGCGCTATTGCGCTAAAAATAACGCCTGCAAACCGACCCTAAACAGCCACTGCTGTGTCTCCAGTGTGAAAGCTCAGAGGGTGCAGTGCGCTAGAAGGATGGCAAAAAATAGTCCTGCTAGCCACATCTTTGGAGCGGTGAAGCAGCGGTTTGTATACCGCTCCCTCACCGCTCCCGCCCATTGAAATTAATGGACACAGCAGCTATACAGCCAGCAGAGGCGCTTTGCGGAGATTTTAACCTTTTCTCTGCCGCTAGCAGGGGTAAAACCGCATCGCTAACGGCTGAATAGCAACGTGAAATTGTTGGTAAAGCGCCGCTAAAAATAGTGGCGCATTATGGCCGACGCCGTCCCCGCCACAGTGTGAAAGGGGCCTTACACAGCTGGGTGAACTGCAAGCGCCATGCATGGCGATCATTGCTTACCTTCATTAATATCCCCCTCTGCTGTAATTCAGGCACCTGGCATCCGAAAAGGTCCTGGCGCCTGAATAGGGGGTGGCAGCGGCAGCAGCCATAGATAGAGTCATTCAAAGCATGAATCTATCTATTGGTGATAGAGGGAGTGGCAAGAGAAAGGGGGTAGCACCTGTGCGCCCTTATGGACACACCGCCACTGGACCTTACATGTACTATGTTTTTACTAGTGTGACTTGGGACTGCATGACAAGTCATACCCCATGATTTTTGATTTTCAATGAGTACCCATAGACCTCAAGATAACACAGGCCAAATGGCGTCCCTAGGGGGGGGGCCAGAGGGGGCCCTGCCCCCCCCCCAACATTATGCTTTGCCCCAACATGTGCCCTCCCCAAAAAAAAAAAAATATATATATATATATATATTTGTGCATTTTTTGTATTTTGCTCAGGCCACCGCAGGAGTAACACAGTCTCTCCTGAGAGGGAGAGCATCCCCAGTCAGCTCTGCGGGGATTCCTCCCCTCCTCCCCCCTGCTTGCTGACACTGCATAATGCGAGAGCTCACACAACCACAGCCGCCCGATCTGCTCCTTCCTCTGCATCCTCATTGGCACAGAGAAGATCGAGTTGCAGAAAGGACTCCACGAGCACTGTGGGGGGGGGGGGGGAGCCTTCATCTCAGTCACTGAAAAGTTACCTTAGGACAGGAGAACCAGCCTGTAAATTCCGAGAGTTATGACTGCAAGCTGAGCCGAGTGTCAGTCTATGAGTCCAGCCACCCCACCCCCATTACTCTCCTCACATACGAGCAGGGAGGATTACAGCTTCTCCTCCCCCTTCCAGTCCCGCCCACACTATCCCGTCGTGCTGTATCTGAAGAGAGGGGATGTGTGGGCAGGAAATATGAAAATCAGG